>OY723386.1:52497099-53037333 GCA_963210295.1 Ophion ellenae | reverse complement strand
ATGCCCAAAAGAACTTTTGGGCTTTATTAGGTATATATTGAAGTATGTTAAAAAAAAGTGGATTTGTTAAAAGAATACAAACAAAAGAATACTGTCAAGAAGACTACTGGTTTTTCAGCCAACCCTCTCCACGGCACGCAGTAGAATTGCCCTAAAGTTAATGCTGGAAGTAAGAGTGAAATCTTTTCGTTAATCATATCAGTTTAAGCTGTCAAGTAAGGGGGAAAATTAAAAAATAATGAAGGAAGAGAGAGAGAGAGAGAGAGAGAGAGAGAGAGAGAGAGAGAGAGAGAGAGAGAGAGAGAGAGAGAGAGAGAGAGAGAGAGAGAGAGAGAGAGAGAGAGAGAGAGAGAGAGAAGAGAGAGAGAAAGAGAGAGAGAGAGAGAGAGAGAGAGAGAGAGAGAGAGAGAGACGTGTTTGAAAAAAAATAGTTTTTTCGACGATAATTTTCATAGAAAACGGGACATATTTTTTACAATTTCCAATTAATCGAAAAAAACCCTCTCTGCGGCACGCAGTAGAATTGTCCTAAAGTTAATGCTGAAAGTAAGAGTGAAATCTTTTCGTTAATTATATCAGTTTAAGCTGTCAAGTACGGGGGGAAAATTAAAAAATAATCAAGAAAGAGAGAGAGAGAGAGAGAGAGAGAGAGGGAGTCGTGCTTGAAAAAAAATTAGTTTTTTCGACGATAATTTTCATATAAAAAGTGACATATTTTTCACAATTTCCAATTAATCGAAAAAAAAACCGCTCGTACTTGACTGTTAATGCAATCTAAGAAGCTACAGGTAACATTTCAAGTCGATTGCCTAATGCCTAGAAAATATAAATAAATATATATCATAAAATATATATAATGAAACTAGAAACAATAAACTAGAAAAAAAAAACTAGAAAATAAAACTAATAAACCAAAAGAAAAAAAAATAGAAAATTAATCTAATGCCACCTAGAAAATAAAACTATTTTTAGCCGGTAACTTTTTCCCCAAAGATAATAGGGTTACAAGAGTCGCAAACTTCGTCTACCGACATGGCGTCGCCGAAGGTACTTTTCCGCGCTCGGAGACTCCCCTCAAAAATAGCTCAAAAACTACTTTGAAACTGTTTTTTTTTCAGCTATAAATGAATATGCATCATATTTTTAAAGTTTAAACGATTAATTAAAAGTGTTTCCAAAAAAAAAACGATTTTTCGAAAATTTTACAGTGGTGTCCTCCTTTAAAAAATGATAAACTTCCTTTCAGAGCCATGAAACAAAAGGATAACTACCTGCGTTCTCGTGTGTACAATCGCGCAGCTAAAATCCACTCATTCTACCTCCATTTTGAGTATCCGTCATTTATACCTCCAATAACGAGGTGATCAACATCAAGTTTTGCGGTCGATAGCTATGAGTATATCAGAAAAGTAGCATGTCCCCTGATTGGCGAATTAAATCGTGATCAGTGTTTCCAATTCGGCAAAAAAAACAAAGATTTCCCCCTTTTTGCTATCCCCTTGCCCGAGCACCGAGAGTGATCAACGGAAGTGGGTCTATCGAGTATCAACGCGACGGCTTTGCAATCGTTATGCAGGTAGAATATTACTGGCACATATCAGAGTCTCGTTTGATCGTAGAGACGATAAACGAAATTTCATGAAGGTGACGGGAAATTGGCATTCGACGTGCGCGCGCGACGGGGCAGTGCTGTAAAACAAGCCGACCGCGATTGCCGCGGAATCGATCGAGACGTCAAATGTACATGGGGCAATCGACCTCAAATCAAAAGTACTTTTAACCGAGGCAATTGTCGCCAAGCCGTTTCATGCGTAATTCAAACGCGTTGGTTCTGTTCGAAAGTATTCAAAGAGCACAGTTACGATCGCTACGATGATGTTGATTAAATGTCGATTTAATTTTTATTAATTGCTTTTCTAAGCCACTGTATGGGCTGCTTACAAAGAACATCACTCAAGTGTCCGCCTTCGATTTTGTTGAAACTCCTATACGTGGAACAGCACTGGAAACTATTAGACGCGTATTTTTGTTTATCTGCAGGAAAACGATTTTAAGGGGGGAAACGACCCCTCAAAGAAAGGCGTGTCACCCCTTAATTTTTTTTCCATTATTCTAAAATGGATTTTTCATCACTTTACATTAGAAGAATTATGGTTTTTGTTTCATTCCGATCGGTGGATTATTTTTGGGTGAAACTGCCAAACCACCCCCCGACACGCTTTCTGTAAGGGTGGTTTCAACCTCTCTTAAAACTGTTTTTCCGCGGATAAAAAAATACGTGTCTAATAGTTTTCAATGCTTCATCATATATATGAGTTTCAACAAAATCGACGGCGGACACTTGAATGATGTTCCTTGTTGCAAGTTATCATTCATTAAGGGGTCTTCTCGCTTTAGACCCTAAAAAGAAAAGGCTATTTTCATGCATTTTCTGATAGGTTTATATTATAGATATTGATATAAAAGTTGTTACACTTTATTGTTTATTTATTTAAGTCACTATTTATAGACGAAAATGGTAGTTAGAAAATGTTTTGAAAAAATGGTAGATCTGCGCTGTTGATGAAATCTCGGAGATGGATCATCCGAAACTAAAAAATCAAACGGTTTTAGATTTAGTATGTTAATGGCTGTAGTGCAAATATCATACGATTTTTTATGTATGCAAAAATAACAAAATGGCGGCCATTTTTCGAAAAAAACAAAACAAACGTGTTTTCTTCACCGTTTTTGGCCAAATAGTAAATATCAATTTTTTTCAATCCTTGATACACGCTATAGCTATAGTTGTAAAGAATACGTGGTTAAAATTTCATAAGGATCGGTTCAGTAGTTTTGAAGATATCACCAAGCCGTCGAAAAAAAATTTATTCGAGAAAAACGCGTTTAAAGTTTGTTTGGGTTACATAAATACATTAAACGTATTTATGTAACCCAAACCCAATTAAATGTATTTATGTAACCCAAACAAACTTTAAACGTTTTTTTCTCTATTTCGAAAGTGTATTTATTAAGTGTGACAAATTTTATATCGATATCCATAATATAAGCCTATCACGAATAATCATGAAAATAGCCTTTTTTAAGGTCTAAAGTGAGAAGGCCGCTTATCTCAAAGCGTTAATGATTACCCGAAAAAATTAGAAGACTTTTCATGAGTAACAAAAATGTTGGGGCCCAAAGGGACGTAAGAGACAGAAAGCGGGAGTGAAATATCAGCGTCTGTCAAATGTGACATTGTAAATGGGGACGGCCAAAAGGTCTTTCAAATGACTCGTTCAAAGTGGCCTCAGTTTACTGCGGTTTTGTGGATTTATCAAAAGCAATCAGGATCGCACGATCGAAGGTTTATTCGTCCGTACGCCGCCCCCAATATCAATGGCAAACGACAGAATTGTGGGCGACGAATATACAAAGGCATTCGTACATGCCGGAAATTGTACAAAGGTCCATTAAAAAGCGGATGGAAAGGCATTGTTGAAAATTAATTTATATTTTCTTCGATAAAAACGGCGTTAGGGTCGTGGAAGCTGGTGGTGTTGATGCAGCTTCTTGTACGATCGAAAGTTTTCAAAATGGGGTTAACAGCTTTTTGAGGAGGGTCGAGTCCACCCATGAATGTTGGAGGATACTGTTTTGTATATGTATGTCGTATAAAAATAGTTTTTTTTTAAATCATTATTTAAAATATATGGAATCTTCTATCTGAAATATTTAAGGGCTTACACACGGTTGAAACTTTTGAAAATATCGATTTTTGGTTCGCGACGGATTTTCAAAATATAATGTTCCAAAAATATTCTTCGAAAACTTCAAGTTGATTCGTTCGAATACTCAAACATACGTGATAGGAGAGGATGAGAAGCGCGCGCGGACGGCTGAGCACCGTCCTCAATATAACACGCGAGAAGGAAGAATGCTCCACAGACAGCAGTAAATTGGAATTCTGGAGGGTGCTACCGCTGCAAAAGGCTTATTGTTTGAGCATTGCTGATTGTATGTAAGTTTTTTAACCCTTGTCGGTCGCACCTCCGGAATGTGACGTTGGGGGTGTAATCAACCCCACTCACTTTGGAGAGTGATAAATAATTGAAAAATTGAAAATAAAAAATACTACAATGCATTTTCAATCCTTGTGTGTAAAACCATGCCGATTATTTTTAAGTCATGTAATTTTTTTTGGAATTTCGAAAAACGTCTGGGGTTGATTCAACCCTCGATGACTGTCAAGGGTTAAATTACATTTTATTCACGTATAAGCTCGACCTAGAACATTAAACGAGTTTTTTCTCAAAATGACTTTCTCAAATACGGCGATCACGATATCTCATAGATCACTGCACCGAACCACTAAAGTTTTGCAAGTTTCTTTTACATATCAAAAAGCAGTGCTTGAACGGAGGATTTTGTAAATCGATTTTAAAGCCATGTTTCAAACATTAATATTTTATTAAATCCTTCGTCCAAGCACTGAATAATTTCATGCAAAAACTAAATGTGTTTGATTTTTTAATTTCAGATTACTCGTTTCCGAGCCGCGAAGGTCTATTTTCAAACAGCGCAGCGGTCCGCACAAGCCATTGTATTTACCACATTTATAAGTGTTTTTCAATACATCTATTGTAGCAGATACTTGAAACCTTAATGTAAAAAAAGTGAAACCTGCACGCGTTTTCCCAGAAATAAATCCGAAAAATGTCTCCCTTTCCGCCCACGAGCTAGGTGTAGGCCGTTAATTGCTAACCTTTTTAACTCCAATCATTGACAATAAAATATCAGTACCATTTATTATTTCTCATAAGAAACCATGCTAAATTATGTGGACCTCAATTTCTATTTTCTCAATAACGACGTACTTTAATTGCCAGAAATTTCGAAGTTGAACTTTTATCGAACACATCTACGCCTAAAACGAAGTATAATTGGACATTGATCAGTAAATCGCTGGACGCTCTTTAAGGGGTCTTCTCACTTTAGACGCTAAAAAAAGGCTATTTTCATGCATTTTTTGATTGGTTTATATTATTGATGTAAAATTTTACACATTGATGTAAAAGTCGTTACACTTAATAAATACAATTTCGAAATACATTTTTAAAAAAATATTTATTTTAGGCACAGTTTATAGACGAAAATGGTAGTTAAAAAAATGTCCTAAAAAAATTGTAGGTCTGCGCTGTTGATGCAATCTTGGAGATGGATCATCCGAAACAAACAAGCCGGTTTTAGATTCAGTATGTTAATATATATATATATATATATATATATATATATATGCAAAATGAACAAAATAGTGGACATTTTTCGAGAAAGAAAAACAAACAAAAAAGTGTGTTTTTTCACCGTTTTTTGACAAAAAAAAATAGTAAATATCAAAATTTGAAGAAATCCTCGATTTGCGCTATAGTTATAGCTGTAAATGATATGTGGTGACCACTTTATAAGGATCGGTTCAGTAGTTTCAAAGATTTTATCAACAAGCCGCCGAAAAACATTGTTTCGAGAAAAACGCGTTAAAAAAGTTTTTTTAATGTATTTCGAAAATTCATGAAAGTACCTTTTTTAGCGTTTGAAGTGAGTAGACCTCTTAATCATTAAATCGGAGTATCAATGCATCCATTCGATGTTGCATGCAGTAAAGATTGTTGGGGAAACGTAACAGAATGAATTACGAACGATAAAAATTCATATACATATTTGTTTTTTTTAAATCACTAACTGCTGAGTGGTCCCAGCACAGTATGAGGTTCCATATCATTATAACAAAAGATGTTTTGTGCGAATAAACTTATTAATCAAGAGCTGTCACGTAGTAGGTTCAATGAGTTAAAGTTTATAACATTAATTATTTTAATTTCATAAACGAAAGAATTCCACGTTATTGTACGTACACTTATCCTTAATTTAGATCCTAACAAACGTCTTATCATGTTGTCTTGCATTGTGTCATCTCAAAAAAGCATAGGCACTAAATCAATTATTCCTGCTGGAAAATGCACTGCACATTGCCCCGATCACATCTCTATCGACAACGAAATTGAGGAAGCTTTTTCCGAAACGATTTTTGATTGGAAGTGATTTGCTTTAAAACCGAGATTCACTATTTCGGAGTGCATTGTAAGCTCGTGCTGTCACGTAGGACCCCGTGGTCCAAGGAGTTCCACACTCCCCCACGCATCATTTAACAATCCGTAGGATAATTTCGTTGCTCGTAGAGCGTTTTTAATCAGATTTTCTTGGTCGGAACTTTCGGAGAATCATTGAATCCTGGATAATCAAGAGTAAAGGAAGCTGCAAGACCTCTCGAAGCTCGTTTTTCTGCTCTGGCACGAAAACAAAATGACTAAACGTTCTCCTTGCCTTGTTTCATCAACATTTTGCGACCCTTGATACCAGTCTCGAGGATAGCTGCGATGATAAGCAAGTAGGGTAATGTATGCGAAGGAAAGTCGTTCCTGCAACTTAGGTATTCAACTTTTCTGGAAAGACTTTGAATATTCTTATTGCCAAATGACTTGGTGGTAGGAGGGATGTCTGAGATAAGTGTGTCGTGAGCAAGGGTAAAATGAAGAGAGAGAGAGAGAGAGAGAGAGAGAGAGAGAGAGAGACCTCACCAAAGATGTTGTACATCAGCATTCTTATGATAGAAAAGGGAATCGTCGCACCTCTCTAGAAATATTCAATGGTGGTTCGTTCTTTCCTTTCGGAAGCATCGATCGTACCACCCCGAGTCTCCACCATCGCAGAATCCTGGATTTATCCTTGACGACGAAATGTACATCTTTCTCGAAGGTAGTCTATCGCGATAACGGAAAATTGGAGAGGCCTTCCAATTTTCTTTTCATCGTTATGTTTTTCATCATCCGCGTTGGAAAAAAGATGTAACCCGGAGCGAAGGAAAAAGCCGGCAAGGGATTTTCTTGCTCATCGAGCAATGAGTATCGTCAACCTCTCTCCCTTTCTCTCTCTCTCTCATTCTCTTATGGCGGGATCCTGGCGGGGGGTAATGGCTATATAAACGGGCCAGATCCGCACCATGCATGGTTGTTAATGGTAAACCATGAATGGCTGCTAACACTTGGCTCAATATCATACGCCCATATCGGCCCAGCAACGACTGCCAGATCTTCTGCCGGAAATGAAAAACAAAAAATTTACAAATTATAAATATAAAAATTCTAGTAGTAACTTGAGTTTTCTTATGCTTTACTTATGTCCATGTACATTAAATAATTGCATTAAAAACGCTTTCTGCATTGTTCAAATTTTTACCTATCATCGGGATCGAACCTACGTCTGTCGTTCTAGTGTCGAGCACCCTACCCACTTAGCCATCCTAACAATTACAGAATCCATCGTTTGTTCGTTTCTTACTTTTATGTCCATAATTTTATTCCTGACATTGAAGTTTACCGACAATTTTTTTTGGTCCATTTAGGCTGTGAAAATAACTCGCTCGATTTGGGTGAAGTTCCGAAAAGCATACTCCTCTCATCGAGCTGAAACTTTGCACCGAACTTCCTCTCATTATCCTAAGAGAAACCCTTAACGGATTTTTGACGACTGGCAATAGTTTTCGATGTATCGCATTGTAAAGTTTATTATTTCAGGCCATACGAGTATATCTATATATCCGATAGATACCTCCCACTCCTCCGGCCTCGTTGCTTGCTGGCAAACAGTGCTCGCCCGTACGTGCATATCACTTGCCATGTGGGATGGGTTTGTTTGGGTTTATTTAATATAGTAGAAGCGCAGTACAATAAATAACTTCCAATATACGATATATCGAAAACTATTGCTAGTCGCCAATATTCTTTTAAAGGTTCTCTTAAAATATTGAAGAGAAGGTCCGTGCAAAATTTCAGCTTCATCAGTGGGATATGCTTTTCGAAACTATATCCCTTGTTTTTACGTATTACAGTTTAACGACCTGCATTTGCAAAACGCCCAAAAACAAACCATCAATGGCTGGAATAGATCTGGCAAGCCGTTCATCCGCCTACGATACCCCAATGCCGATCGCCATATTATCGGTGCGATAGTATTGGCCCTCGAATGGCTGGCACAGATCTGGCAAGCCCTTCATCCACCTACAGTACCCCAATGCTGGTCGACGAATTATTGGCCGATTATCAGCAAACCGTTTAATGGCTGAATGCTGGCATTTTTGTTACGACAGGCGATCCTATATGGGATGTTATTTACATTTATTAATCCACCCATTTTTTCAATAATCTGACATTGTGTAGCGTAACATATGTAGACGATGAGAAAATTCAGAAATTAAGGGGGATTGTCTTTTTTTTCGCAAAATTTACCGCTTTTTGGGAATTTTTTTGTGAAGAAAGTATACAACGGAAAACTTGTGAAACTTGGCATATAGTTTTATTGATCTGTTTACTACATACAAAAAATTTTTTAAACAATTTCATCAAAAAATCCGCCTCTCACCCCCCTCGACGCGCGATGGTCCTTTTTTGATGGTGTGCACGATTTCTCAAAAACTATTCAACCGATTGCCTTCAAATTTGGACAGAATGCTCAGCTGACATCCTTTTATCGTTTGATGAAGCAAAAAAGCAATACGTTTAATAGTTTTTTATTTATAACAAAAAATCGATCAATTTTTTTCGAAAAATCGATACTTCAAGTTCAAAACGTCACCAAATCGTCAATTTTTTTTCCCTTCATCGAACGATAGCTATATGTGTCTAAAGTAAAATGCTTTTTGGGTTTTTGTTGCAGGATGAACGTGAAGGCTGTAATCGTGCACACCATAAAAAAAAGGACCATCGCGCGTCGAGGGGGGTGGGAGGCGGATTTTTTGATGAAATTGTTTTAAAAAATTTTTGTATGTAGTAAACAGATCAATAAAACTATATGCCAAGTTTCACAAGTTTTCCGTTGTATACTTTCTTCACAAAAAAATTCCCAAAAAGCGGTAAATTTTGCGAAAAAAAAAGACAATCCCCCCTTAAACAAGTTGAATTGGCTCAGTGGACAGTGTCACAACTCATCATCCAGAGGTCCCGGGATCGAAACCACGTTACGGCGTAAGCGTTTTTCTGAGATAATTTAAAATTGAACCATTACTATATTTACAGCGCAAATATCATAAGCCTAATTAACGAACGACGAAGAATATGAACACGATAATTACTTTTTTCTCGAAATATTGAACAATACTGTTCTGCGGTGTTGCCATATGTCTTCTAATTATAGGGGACAAATATTTTTCACGGAAAGTTATTCTGTCTAAATTTCAATGCAGACCCTGCAGTGTTAAAAGTTGCAATTTCAAAAGCCGTTATCTCCCAATCTAAATAGTCGACTGTTCTGAAATTTCACTCAAACATGCCTAATGATATGAACAATGTCTGGTTAAAATTTGGACAAAATCTATATAAATCAAGATTGCGCGCTCGTACTACCTTAAGCGACTAGCCCATTAAAAGAGACGAAAACCCAGCACTTTTTAGCGTAGAATGTGCATTTTTGACTGAAGGTAGATGGTTGCATACTGAAACCCCAATAAAATGTTGCCTCTCACCCCAACCCTGAGAAATAGAAATTAAAAACTTAAGAATCGCCGTATTTCGATAATTAATAGCCCGCCCAAAAAATGTGTCAAACAAAAGTTATTTCAAATAATAAAATACGTATAAAGTTATCCGACGTCCAATCCCCTATCTTTAAAAATAGCGGCAAAAAAACACGAGAGCAACACTGACAAAGACAAGGACGCAGCGATATGTCTACTCCGCTCGCACACGCATCAACCCCGAATTTTCGAATCGTTTTTGTGCCGCTATTTTTAATGATAGGCAACATTTTATTGGTGTTACTTTCAGTATGCAATCATTAACCTTCAGTCAAAAATTCATATTCCACGCTAAAAAGTACTGAGATTTCGTCTCTCTTACTGGACTAGACGCGCAAAGCTGCGTCGGTCATAATTCGCTAGCTCATTCTGCCAGCACTGGCATCATTCTCGTAAAATAGTGCCTCGGGTTGTCGATGACAATTCCTCGTAACAGGCGATTTACGTATTCCGTACGATTTTTCAATAGCATCTTCTTCCGGATACATTTTCTTTTTTTACCCTCCGTTAAATTTCGATGTTTTACCAAAGAAAAGCTACTGTGGCAACTGAGGCTCGTCCGCGTCATGCCATTTGGGTTTTTGAGGACACTGACGTGCCTCGGATAACTTGCGGATCGCACTTGCCGCGCGAGGAAGCCTCATGACCATTTACTGCGAGCCCGAGGCTGCCGCGCCCGAGGCAAACGTACCGAGGCTGCCTCGCGAGGCGGCTCGGCCAGTCTGGACGCGGCTAATCATGTCCGCTAGCGCTCGTGATTCACTTGCAGAGAGTTATGAGGAAATATTTTCCGTTGTACGAATGACTAATCGAAGGATAGTGAAAGCTGAATGGAACCAGAAATGGAATTGCAAAGAGCACTGTAATTCCACGTTTTCTGCAATCTAAATCATACCTGCAACACCAG
This sequence comes from Ophion ellenae, assembly GCA_963210295.1. NCBI lineage: Eukaryota > Metazoa > Arthropoda > Insecta > Hymenoptera > Ichneumonidae > Ophion > Ophion ellenae. The sequence goes on along the minus strand of OY723386.1, from coordinate 53,026,822 downwards.
AGTTTTCCGTTTTAAGTTCGACGCGTTTTCCTTTCGAACGTAAAAAAAATCAAAGCATGCTCCACGAGCCCCGGGCTTTTTTATATTACACGTGACAGGCGCGGTTTGACGCAGCGCGTAATATCCGCCGTACATCGCCGGGGCTAACCATTTGCACAAATTTCACAACGCGCGTTACCGAAGCACCTGCAGCCTCTACATTGAACGAGAACCCGCCGTGTTACGACGCGAGAGAGCAAACGCAAGCTTCACGCTACGAATCACTGTTCTCCCCCGAGTATTTGCACTCACGGGCGTGCGTATGTGTACGGAGCACGTTACGAAAGCCACGCAAATGTCGCATTAAATTCAACGAGCGTACGAAAAATTGAAAAAAAAGGAATATGTATCCGTAGATGTTGGGGTGCACATGTGGGTTGGCAACGGTGACCTGCCGGAAAGTCGAGGAGAGAAAAATTGCTTTCTTATACGGTGAGAAGGGGGCGGGGGTGGTGGGGGAAGGAGGAAAACCGATAAAGAAAGCAAGAGAAAGTCATGGAAGCAAAACACACCAAAAAAGAGCAGAACCAGAAAGTACGACCGGTACTGAATGCTCTAAAAGACCCCCACCCACTAATTATCGTTTTAAAGCACGACAATGAGTCAGAGCTTGATTCGACGTAATGGAGAGCTGAGCAAGAACTATACATACACGGTATACGTGCAAACATATGCTGCATCTATAGCTGATACAATTTTGCGGACATTCGACTTCGAAGACGGTCGTCACTGTAGCCAACTGTTCCTATACTCTGAGTTATGCGACTCGGATGTTTTCGTGGTCGCCATTAGACAAACGCAGGCATATAACAGAATATTTTTATAATATATATGAAACTATATATATAATACAATTTTTATTATATATAAAAATTATATTTTTTTTAATTATATAAAAAATTATTATAGATATATATTATTATATAAAAGAATATTTCAGCTATCGCCCTGTCCAAAAACGAACGAAACGTTTTGGAAAATGTCTCGACTGTCTTTTCCCGTCCTTTCCGCATGTGTATATATATGTACAGGGTGATTGGAAATTCAACCCATCCCGCAAAAGCGGTTATACTAGAAGTTATTCGCAACAAATTAACTCCCGTTAACTAGGGGTCGAAAATGCGTGGTTTACGAGTTATAGGCGTTTTGAGATTTTTTGGAAATTTTCAGACTTGTTACTGAAAACAAATAATTGCAACAAAAAACTACTCCACCGTGGGCACTCAATTGGCACTTTTCTAAAAGCTAATAAATGAATGATCGCTTTAAAAAACACGCATGCCCGAATTTCGCATAATTTCATAAATAAAAGACCTTAAGTAGCAAGAATTATAATTCCTTTGTCAATTTGTCCCAAACCGACGATAATGACGCCAAAAAATGTATGATACTTGGCATACAAATTGCGGAGCTAAGTTCCTTATTTCATGAGCTTTTTAAAAAGGTACAAATGTTATCGGCTTTGCACGGGTTTGGAAAATAAGGTTTTAGCGTGGCATTTAGTTAATTAACAATGAGATGTCCATACTCAAGGTAACTGCACCTAACTGTAGTCCAGTCGAAATAGGATTTCACCTGGAATTAATTGCGGGCTTCGATCTTCTTTTTTTAAACTTAGGGGGGGGGGAGGGTGGTTGGTAGTGTAAATCTCGATTTTCGGGAAAATCCCCCCGGTGCGTTTGCCGCCATCTTGATTTAAAGACGGGTTTTTTAGTTTTTCGCATAACTCGCTTATTTTTTACCTTAGAGTGAAAATGATGGTATTCAAAGTTGTGGGAAATGTAATTCCCTCCAAGTTTGGTAATTATAATTTTTACCCTAGGATCGATATTTATAGAGTTAGACTGCTAAAAGGGGTAGAAAACGTTTTTTTTAAACTTATCTCGTTTATTATCTAGTTTATTGGAAAAATGGTAATAAATAATCACATAGGAAATTTTATTTCCTTCAACTTTGGTTGTTAGCATTTTTACCCTCGGATCAATATTTTCGGACTTATACTTAATTTAGGGGTGAACTTTTTTTTTATGTTCAGTTATTTCGTTTATTATCAAGTTTATCGTAAAAATGGTAAGAAGTAATCGGGTAGGAAATTTTATTTTCTTCAACTTTGGTTAGTACCAATTGTACCCTAGGATCAATATTTTCTGACTTATACTTAATTTAGGGGTGAACTTTTTATTTATGTTCAGTTATTTCGTTTATTATCAAGTTTATCGTGAAAATGGTCATGAATAGTCAGGTAGGGAATTTTATTTCATTCAATTGTTACCGAACTAACAATGAGCGAATAAGTGGGTCTTGGTCGTGTCCCCGAACTGTCCGAAAGATTGCAAAAGACTTCTGAATCATGCTACACTCAAGAGTGCAAAAGAAAATTAGCTAGACAACAAAAGAATGACGGCACCGGGCAGGGTATACTAAGAAATCTGCTACCTGCTCAGTTCATTACATTTTTTACGTACCCGTACAAAAGTTGTTAACATATGTATCTTTTTCGAAGGCTCATAAAAACAGGAATTTATTTCCGCGATTTGTATGCCAAGTCCCACATTTTTTTCAAGAAATTCTCGTCGATTTTCGAAGAAGTTATAACAAGGAAAAAGATAATCCTTGCCATTTGAGATATTTTATTTCAGAATTTATGGGAATTATGGGCATGGATTTCTTTTAAAGTGATCATTCGTTCATCAGCTTTCAGAAAAGTACCAATTGAGTGCTTGAAATGGGGTGGTTTTCTTATAATTAATTGTTTTTGGTAACAAGTCCGAAAATTAAAAAAAAAATCTCACAACCACCATAACTCGGAAACCACCCACTTCCGACTCTAGTTGACAGGGGGTAATTTGTTGCAAATTACCTCTACTATATCCACTTTCAAGGCATAAGTCGAATTACTAATCACCCTATATATATATGCCATATTTAAACTAATTTTGCGAATTTCATATTTCCACGCGAATATTATCCAACAACCGTGTTGTTCGGATTTTATTCCATAAAAACTATACTGTTTCGACGGGGACATCTGATAATACACATCAGCATTTTCCGAATTAAAATCCCTCCGGAATATCGAGGTGACCTTATTTTCTTTTTAATGGAACTACAACTTTTTCTTCAGCTATCCGTGTAGCTCATTCCAATACGAATTCATCGAACTATAATATATCAGTCTTCCAGAAGTATTCAGTAGGTATGACTGATCAATGCTTAAATTCTCCCCACGCTGAAAATCGTGGTAAAGTTTTTGTGATGTATTCGATGGGATGGGTGTATCCTTTGGATATAATATATGAGATATGCTTGGAATTTCCTTCTCCATTTGACCGATCCACCTTTGATTTCTGTTACCCATTAAAACGCTGGTTTAATAAATAATAATTGGACTAAGATGACTGTTGTTCTGATAGAATGCTTATGAAAGAGAACGTCCTGCATTGTTATTGATCCGTATAGTAGCTATGATTATCCGATACCGATCATACTGCCGGGCTGTTGCGGAATCGCTTCATTTTGATTGTCGATTATTTTTTCCGATTTTATGAGCAAGGTACTCTTCTTGTAAAAATTGATAATAATTCGCCATAATAGCTTGCATTAATTAATTTACGAGGGTATTGTGAAAGTGTGTTAAAAAAATACCGCATATCCCATTTTAATCTTGCACATGATTTATCTCGAAAAATACTGGTCCACTCAAGTATTCAGGAGCCAGTCCACTTTGAAAATTTGAAAAAATCGAAAGCAAGCAAGTCTTGAAGAAATCGATGGTGATGAGCAATCAGAAGGGATTTTGTACGGTGCAGGAATTGCCGATTGAGTTTAGGTAAGAGTTTTTCATAGTATAAACATCAAACGCGTTTTTCTCGAAACAACGTTTTCAAAATTTAGCTCCATCGTATCTCTAAAAGTAATAAACCGATTCTCTTGAAATTTGAACCACATATTGTAAACATGATTCGCAACAAGATGACCCTCGATGGTTTAAACATTTTTATATTTACTTTTTTTTGCGAAAAACTGCGAAAAAACGCGTTTTTTTTACTTTTTTCGTTTTTCATCTGCCATTTTTTTATTTTTGATAAAACTTTATATCCGAGGGCCATTTTGTAGATGGTGTCCCACCAGCATTTTGTAGCCGGTAGCCCACCATCAAACCACCGATCAAACATTTTTGAGGCGTTACGTTAAGCTATAGTTTTTGTACTTTAAAATGAATTAAAATGAATTAAAATTGTTTTTAATGCATTTCAAGACTATTTATTAAGGCCAACAACTTTTATATTCATATCTTTTATAAAATCCTCAAAAAAAATCGCGAAAATAGCCTTTTTTCGTGGCTCCAAAGTAGACTGGCCCCTTAAGTATAATATAACTTTTGGGGTTCAAAAGGGGACGTTCAAAAAACAATATTTTCTAGTCTGAAATTCAAAATGGCGACATTAAGATGGCCGACATGATATTTTGAAATGGGATCGTGAATATTTTTCACCAAAACATTTATCAGGTCCAAACTAACAACTTTTGTAGGCATTTTTTTGACAACGTTCTTAATTTTTTGTTATAATACCATTTTTACGATTTTAGCGCTATCCGGAATGTACGACGAGGAGGTAAAGTCTTCAACATCCCTACTGTAAGGGTGCGTGGGTGAGTGGGTGTGAGTTTGTTTAGGTTTGTTCGATAACCCAAAAAAACCCAAACAATAATTAGATCCCTGCGAATCATCACTTCGGCTAAAAAATGGTATTTTAACCTAAAAATTATGAACGTTCTCAAAAAACTTTCCTTACAAATGTTGTTAGTTTTGGGCTGATAAATGTTTTGGTGAAAAAAAAGTATTCATGATCCCGTTTAAAAAAAAACATGTCGGCCATCTTAACGTCGCAATTTTTAATTTTAAACCAGAAAACATTTTTTTGACGTCCCCCTTGAACCTTAAAAGTTTTATTATACTCAATACTTGATCGGAGCAGTATTTTCCGAGATAAATCAGGTGTAAGATTAAAATGGGACACCCGGTATATTGGGCCTACTTATGTGCACGCAGAACGATCACTAAGTCATACAATGAAGTGGGTTTCAGCTCCATATCCAATTTCAAGGGTCACTCTATCAAATGCAGAAGAGAAGTGTTGCCATGTCCAAGTGCAAGATCTTCTGCTCGAGTATGGAAGAAACCATTTCCTCGATATTAGGCGTCGGAAGCATTTAAACGATGCTAAGTGATATTACATAATTATATGATTATGATTATGATATTACATGATCAATATGATTATAGGTAAATTTGATTGATTTGATGATTATTGATATGATTATAGGATGATTTGGTTTAATGATTATAGGATGATTATAGGTCAATAAACACATATAATGGTGTGTTATAACCTGACCAAAGATCATGTTTTTCAAACAAAAAGTCACCTTAATATTGGGTGTACAACTTAATTCGGTCCGTTTTTTTGCTTAAAATACGCACTTATTTGAATGATAAAATGAATTAATACATTAATCAAAATATTGTCCATCGCTAGCCACAACTTTTCCCCATCTTTCTGGTAATTTATGAATTCCGTCGCGGAAGAAGCGTTCATCTTTTGAAGCCAAGAATGAATCGAGCCAATTTTTGATACCCTGTTGTGACGTGAAGCGTATTCCAGTCAAAGCGTTCTGCATCGATCGAAACAAATGGTAGTCGGAAGGGGCAAGGTCTGGGCTATAAGACGGGTGAGCCAGAATTTCCCACCCGCTATTTTCCAAACAGTTTTTAACCACAATAGCAACGTGAGGCCGAGCGTTGTCATGTTGAAAGATTATGGACTCATGTCTGGTCGCATATTCTGGACGTTTTTCGGCTATAGCTCGCTTTAAACGGATCAATTGTTGCCTGTAGAAGTCTCCCGTGATGGTCCCACAAGCATTCGGTGGGCTTCAGCTGCACTTTTCTTCCAATTGAAACAGAAAATCAACACTTCCCGCAAATGGTGCTTATTTGGGACGAAATTCGACATTTTCACCGCAGTAAAAATTAGACTTGATGCGCAAAACTCAAAGGTCTGTAAACGTTATTTGGTTAAGAGATGTTGATACTTCACGATACAGCAAAAATCAGCTGTTGCTGTCAACCATTTATAGCACCTAGAGCCATCTTTTGAAAACAGACCGAACTAAGTTGTAAAAATTCCCCTAAGTATCAAATTCCCCTCTCAAAACAGCATAAATATGATATAATTTTTTATTTGAACAGCCCATATAATGGGAAATATTTGCGCACAGAAGTTAATATCGGACATGTCGTATGTGATCATAATTATTGTTGATTACAAATAATAATATTAACCATTAACTTAACAAGATATATATAAATATATATATATATATATATATATATATATATATACATTTTTACGAGATGAAGGTAGCGGCTCGTAAAGCGATGTTTTGGAAAAGTTTTATCCAAAACATCGGCCAAACATCAGAATTTCGGGAATTTGAAGAATGCTATGTAGAGATGCAGCGGCGTCCCGACGCCAAGTATTGAAAGAAAGGGGAGGTATGAATATGCTTACGCGAAAGCACGCAAAGACTCCGGAAGTGACATTTTTGCCATGCCTACATTTCAACAACTACGCTCATAATCGATTTTTCCACGAAAAGTTTTATCCTTTCTTCGAACATACTTTGAACCCTTATATTTATGTTCGAACCCAAGCTTTCCAATGCCCCCATGTGCGACTCAAATATAAATTATGAAGAAACATTATAAATCATTTTTAAACACATTATAAGTAATCTAGAAACATCTTTCACACTAACTGCTTCATCAGTACGTCGGCCAGTATTGTTTTCGCCACAAGAGTGGAATGCGTTTCCATTGGAATGCCTCAGTTCAGTATTTTGTAAAAAAAGATAACGATGCTTATTTTTCTTATCGCTAACTACGCTGCGAGAGGCACGAATAAGTTCAAAATTGGGGACAGCTTGAGTGCGGGTTCCGCACTTATATACACATGTCTCTCCTTTCATCCGAAATCTCACTAAAAGGCAAGCTCAGATCTTCGTATCTATCAGAGATACGTATCGATCGTAGCATTAGACAAATGTGTGAACCACGTACCAGCCATGAAGTTTACATTTACTTCGAGATCGTATATTCCAACTCGACCTATACGAACAAGCCATCCTCAAAAGTTCCAATGTTCACAATAGTTTGCATTCGTTTTCTTCTGGATTTTTCTCCCTTGCCAATTTCTCCCTCTCGTTCGTTTTTCCTTTCAGAAGCGCCCTATTCATTTCGAAACAATAAGCCGGGCAAGCTTGCCTGTACAAGAAATCGGGCTAATGGAGGGTCGTGTGTTTGTAAAATATTTACATTCCATTACGGCGCAAGTAATTGAGCCATTTCTAATTAGTGTGGTTTGCGTCTTTCGCATTTTCGCCAGCTTCATTATTCGGAACCTTAAGGGGTTACCCCCACTTGTAGCGCAAAAAAAGGCCTTTTTCATGAATTTTTTTAAAGAAAACTACAAAACTTTTTTAGTCGATCAATATACCATCTTAAAGAACACATCTTGAAGAACTTTCAGTAATTTTTTTATTGAAAAATATTACATTGTTTAGTGGCAAATGGCCGTCAATGAAATAATGTTTTTATATACACGGTTTGCGGTGACCAACATTGCGGCGAAGTGGATCATCTGAAGAAAAAAACGCGGATGGATTTAGTCAAATATAAGTATAAACTAGTCTTTAATCGAAGGATTTTAAAAAATATTCATTTTTCACAAAATGGCGGACAGTCAAAGTTAATGGTTCGATTTTAACGAAAAAAACGGCCGTTTTTTGGCTATAAAACGGCCATTTGTTTTCGAAAAAAAAATTTAACGATTAAAGACTATATTTTTATGTATTAAATAAGCCTGCAAAATTTCAAGAAGATCGGTTCATTAGTGTTCGAGTAATCTTGGTCACCGACTTCAGCAATGCCATTTTGAGAAAAACGCGTTTAAAGTTTCTCTTTCAACGCTCTTTCAACGCGGATTCTTCTCTTTCAACGCTCATATCTCAGTCAATTTTGTTCGGATCGACTTGAAATTTTCAGGACATATTCTCAGATACGTATACTTAAAAAAAAATGCAATAAAAAAATCGATTTTTTCAAAATGGCAAGTGGGAATAACCCCTTAAGACGTAAAGGGTGTCTCAAAATGACCTCACATTTTAAAAAGCGCGCCAATTTTTTTGTGGCGAACGTAGAGTACTAATCTTTGACAACTGGCATCAGGAAGTGTTGTGGTCTAGCCATGGAGAGTTACACGATGGAGCAACGTATTGAAATTGTTATTTGCTGCATTGTTATTGCATAGTTATTGCAGACGAAGTTTTGTGGTCGTTTTGTCTCGCGCTGCGGCGATGTGAATTGGCCACCAAGATCGTGCGATTTGACGCCATTGGACTTCTTTCTTTGGGCTTTTCTGGAAGGAAAAGTGTGTGCCATTGATCCACAGACCATTCCCGAGCACAAGAAAGCAGTTCGGCGCACCATCAACGGGCCAGTGTGACACTTTCAAAAAATCTATTTTTTTTGTTACTTTTTTCGACAGTTTATACTTTCAAGAATATCATTATCATTTATATAATTTATATCAATATCATTTTATCTTTCAAAAATCGATAGTTAAATCTTTAAACGCGTTTTTCTCGAAATTATATTTTTTAAATTTGCTGACATGTTACTCAAAGAGCAATTATCCGATTGACTTGAAATTTGGAGTGAGTACTCTCGAATATTTTTACTCTACAATGACGTAGGATATTTTTCATTGGATGAAAATTGACGATTTGGCATTTTTTTATGAAGAAGCGATTTTGCGTCAATTTTGAAATTTGTCTAGACAATGTTATACGTTCTAAATAATTTACAGTAACTTGTGTAAACTTTCGGTGGCATAATCTTGACGAACCTTGTAATTTCGGAACTTTAAAATTAGGAATTTTAAGCCGTCGGCGCATTCAAAATTCGGGATTTCAACCCGGCCCTCATGTCAAGATCATGCCAGCGAAAGTAAATTTCAAAATTGACGCAAAATCGCTTCTTAATAAAAAAAAAAACATTCTTGAAATAATTTTCCGATTTATTGAAAATGTTGAAACTTTTAAAGTTTCCATGGCCGAATTATTTTGACGGTGTTCAGATTTCCGGAGTTTTGGTCTTTCGTGTAAAATTCTTTCGGAGTTTTGATCGTTCGGGGTAGTATATTTTTGGAATTTTGAGCGTTATGATCATTCAACGTTCGGAATTTCAACCCGGCCCCGTTCAGATTTTCGGAGTTTCGGTCTTTCGGGTAAAATTCTTTTGGAATTTTGATATTTCGGGGTAGTATTCTGTCGGAGTTTTGAACGTTCTGATCGTTCAAAGTTCCGAATTTGAACCCGTCCCCAACTCTTCGAAGTCAAAAAAACCCAAACAAACCCATCTACGCTTTTACAGGACTTTGTATTTTGGGTCATAAATATTCAATTGCTTTCAATATCTAGATGTCAATGTATTTAATACATGCATAAATCTTGGAAAATAGTTCAACTTTCTAGAGGAACGCCAATGAATGTCGATTCTTTTTATAAAGATCATGAGTAATGGTCTGAAATGATACTAGAACATTAATCTTCATTGATTGCAAAGTTATGCATTTTTCAAACAAATTCCTGATTTTCCCATGTACCCGTGATAATTTCAATTTATAAATAGAAAACTATTGAACATTATAAATAGAACTATTATAAATAGAAAACTATTGAACTTCACCGTCCGAATATCATTCGTACCATCATTCGTACCAAGGGTGTTCACACGAAAGTTGAATATATATTTCCACTGATGTGTCAGACACTCTCTGACACGATCACTGTCTTCTTTGCACCCGTGTTTGTTTCACATTAAATCAACGCAATGTGAAACTACCATTTACATTTTACCCCCACTCCCGACGTTAGATCCAATTATCGTAAAAAATGGATGACTCTTTCGGAAAAAAGTGTTAGGGCTTGTAGAATCGAAGGGCGCAGGGTATGAAACGTAGCCTTATCTTCAAAGCTCGTCGACGCCTCTAAAAACAGTTGATTCCAAATTTTATCATCGACTCAGCAAGTGCCACACCACCTTGTACCGTTTCTCGTCAACCCCAATATCGAACAGTGTATGACAACTGTTCCGCGCGTGAATATATACAATATGAACTAGATAGCTCGAAATTCGCTCGAGCTTGAACCCTCATGCTCTATTTACAACAACAAAAAGAGATCGTGATACCATAAAATATTAGTGCCCGCATCAATTTAAACGAAGGCCTCACCAAGCGCGCGGTGACGCAACAGAGCAAACTTCAATGTGATAGGTCACCAACCGTACGTAGCAATTACGGAGGCATTCATATTTTGCGCCCTCATTACATACGCGTGCACGTGAAATTCTGATATACTTTTCGTGAAAGTAATTTTCAATTTGATCGGATCACTTCGAACATCGCCATCGACGGTACAAACAGGGATGTGGAAACTTTTCAGTCCAACGAAATTTTTGAATCGTTCGTAAAAATGTACAATATTTTTCGGAGAATTAATTGCACCGATGCACGAAGTGATACGTAGTTAAATTGACATCAAATTCAGCAAATAAATATTGAACGAATGCTATTTAAAGAATGAAATAACCAGATTAGAAATTGAGAGTACAACGTGGTGGCTTCTAATTACGTAATCTATTTTTCAATGTTTTTCGCTTATGGGGATTAACTTTTATTTGGGGCAACTAAAGACATAGAGACCTGGACTCAAGGCTTCAAGAACTCCTACTCACTGACTCCTTATAGCTAGTCTATGCAGTGAAAACTTAGTTTACTAAATCCAATTCAATTAAGTCTAAGTCCAAGTCCCAACATAGCTAATAAGGAAAGGTTACGAGGTCGAACTCTCGGATTCCGATGAAATTTGGCATGCTTTAGAATGGGTAAAAATAGGCGACACATATTTTTTTATATCTGCGGAACGCGATTTTTAAGGGTTAAAACGCACCCTCGAATATTGGGGTGTTTTTCGTCGATAACGTTTTAACGGTACGAGATATGAAGAAAATTTAAATTGCAACAATGTTTGTTTTTTCGTGTACTATACATTGGCGATAAGAACGATAACGGTATCGACGAAGAACCAAAAACACCCCTATTTTCGAGGCTGCATTTCACCCCTTAAAAATCGGGTTCCGCAGCTATAAAAAAATACGTGTCGCCTATTTTTACCCATTTTACGAGCCTGCCAAATTTCATCGAAATCGGAGAGATCGACCACGCAACCTTTTCTTGTAAGTCAACTGAGTCTGAGTTTTAACTTGACTGAGTTAACTAAGTCTAAGTTAACTAAAAAACCAAAAAATCCAGACCTACAAATACTGAATGGATGAATGAACATCGTAAATTATGAGTTTCAAGTGAGACAGACAAAAAAGTGGATTGTTTAAAGCTGAGTACAATCTCGAGTCTTCTCTTTCAAGAATGGACTTTCACACTTATTTGTATGTACGAGGTTATGTGCACTATGGCAGTGGGGAAGAGAGAAGGAAGTTGAGTCCGGAATAAACTTCAGAGCCACGCAAAGATCAATGTGAGTCATCGTGTGCACCGACATGAACGCGAACATCGTATATATACGTGTACACACACACACACACACATATATATATATATATATATATATATATATATATATATATATATATATATATGCAATATGGCCCCAAATGTGTGTATCGAATTACACGGGATATGCATTCACCGTGGGTGTGTGCAAGGAAAGGGGTACACGTGCGCGAGATCTGTTTAAAGGCTCGTTTAACCGTAATAGACTTAACCCGCGGAGTGTAGGTGGTACACCTAATACTTATAGCAGGGATTAAAGTTTCCTCAAGAGTCACCATACGACGGATGGAGAGATAGGAAGGGAAGAGATTTGAGACTGAGCCCAGCGTGTCCAGTGTTACATTGTATTTTTGTCACGCCTACGCGAAGATACTCTCGGGAAGACTTGTAACTTGATGGAAAGTCGAGGACACTTTGCACCCCTATACCGCAGGTAAAAAAGACGAAATATGAGTGTAGCACGTTTCAACGGCACCAAGAGCAATTACATCTACTGCTAATCCGAAAGAATTGGTTCGCTTGAATAAAAAAAAATTTTGTTCGTTTATCGGTCTACTAGACTTTTTTTATATTCAACGATCAATTAGGTTCAACTGAACGGTTTACTTGATTGGAAATGACTAACAAGGAACATCACCTTCGTGTCCGCCTTCGTATTGACTGAAACACATATATTTGATAGAGCATCAAAAACTATTAGTGAGGTTTTTTTTAAGGGCGGAAAAACGGTTTTAGGGTATAAACACACTCCTTAGAGTGAGGCATGTTGAGGAATGATTTTTCGGTTTTCAGTGAAACTGATACGTAATTTTTTCCTTTGCCAAGTGATGAAAAATCCACAATGGTATCATTAAAAAATCAAGGGGTAAACCACCCCTTTATTCTTCTTTCTCTTACCCTTTATTTGAAAAGGGTGCGATGAAATGAATGAAACGGCAACTTTGAAAGGGGGATTAGATTAAAGTTTCCATCTTTTTGTATTTTCGCAGGATAGTAAGTTTGAGGGGGTAAACCACCCCTCACTTGAATTTCCTTATCGCAGTTGTTTTTCTATATTTGAAAAGGGTCAGCTGATCCAAAATATTTCTACAGACTCCAAGTTAATATTTCCCGGTGTTTTAAAACTATGAGGTTTTTCTTAAAGGGTAAATCACCCCCTCAAGAATCCTTTTCATTCGCGGTTCCGAAGATTTGCCTACTTGTTCCTTCTCAATTACTGCCATTCCATCGGCAATACGGATGTATATTTTTCCATACTTGCTTATTTGCGTTGAGCTCCAGAAGGCAAGAGGGGTGGTCGGGTACCCCTTACCCCCCAGTACACGGGTTTTCAGGTCGGATTGGCTTTTCAGCTATCAAAGACGTATACGATATACGTGGCCTGTACAAAAAGTATCCGACCTTGTGCTCTCAAGTTGTACCGAGGTGTTCTATTTCCAAAAACACGTTTTCACCATTTTGGGGATACCTTTGTGAGTGCTCCTGCTAGGTAGCACGGTCTTGCGAATCTTCAGGCGTTAGCAGCATGCCATTGGCTAAACATTGACATACATTGAGTAAAGGTCGGACTCCGAGCGTTTTGCATTTCGCAATGACTGAACGCATCGAACAAAGAGTGTGCATCATATTCTGCCAAATACTTGGCCATTCGTGGAAACCATCCAGGTGATTAGTAAAGAGTATGGCTATGAATCTACGAGTGAGACACAAATGAATGTATGGTCTAGGCGATTTAAAGGTGATCGCACATCAATTGAAAGCAACCTTTTGTTTCTGCAGGCCCGCAACGGTAAAACCTTGAAAAGGGGGAACGAGTTTGATTTTTAAGTAATCACAATCGTTGGCCACAGAACGCGACAGATGGGAAGAGATCTTGCGATATCAAAAAATATGGAGTGAGAGGGAAATGTTTCCACTGGGTGCTTCACAGCGATAACGCACCCGCTCATTCATCACAACTCATCCAGCAATTTCTTGTACAACATGGCAGTGTTAAGATTCTGTAACCTTTCTACAATCCTAACCTGGTTCTCTTGGACTTCTGGCTGCTCCCCAAAATAAAACATCCTCTTAAAGTGAGAAGACTGGACGTCGTGGAGGAAATGAAAAAGAATGCGACCAAACAGCTGTTCGCTATCCTAAAAGTTAAAAATAAGGAGGGTTTTCGGAAGTAAAAGGATAGCTGGCAGAAAGTTGCGACTTCCGAAGGGGAGTATTTCAAAGGTGACATTATCGCCATTGATCAAAATTAACCCTTTCTTCCGCTATAACACAAGGTCGAATTCTTTCCGGACCTCATTGAAGCATATTGTCGGTAATACGATTATGGTTGTGATTGCGATTGCGGTTAGTAATATCATATGATGATTCTTATTATTACGACTATACCATAGGATGCTGTTTCTTGAACAAATCAACTCATGAGAGGTTTTAAATCGTACATCTTCGTGGCTTATCTCGTTTGAACTGGTACGTTCACTTTTGAAGATCAATGTCATGTTTAATAACACCAACATCTACATCAGTTTGCATAATTTTCCAATGTGTATTCAGAAAATAAAGTAGCTTTTCTTGATATGTTCCACCTTTCCTCAACTGATTTGCCCAGGATCTCAAATGTCGTTTAGACTCGACTGCTTTGTATTTTTGCTTGATGATTCTTAGACTAATTTTTTTACTCGATATTCAACTGCTTTTTTTATAATCATAGCTCACCTCATCGTCACTGGCACACATGTCGGAATTCGCATCGGCTATAGTTTTTTTATCATATCATATCTTCAACGGCGTTGGCTTCGTACTGTTTTGACGATTGTGGAAAATCAAATGTTTCTTTCTCTATAATTTCAGCTCCATTGCAGTCTTGCATAAAGTCGATAAAATTTATTTTTAATCTTTCTGCGAGCTCTATTCCTTCGTTGTTAACCGGAGTTTGTGTAATATTCATAGCTTCGAATATAGCCAGCAGAAGTTTGATAACGCTGATGGAGTTTGCTTGCATTGCTGATAAATATTTTATTCACAACAGAGAAAGCACAAATTATACTCGCTTCGATATGAAATGGAGAATACGAATCACACCGCCTTTTAAAGTGAACTTCCAAACTGCAAGGTATCAGCTGATCATGCTGATGCCTGATGACATTTTTATTTTGTTTAGTTATTTAATTTTTAAAAAATTTTAACTATTTAAATATCCTTATCTCTTCTTGATGACTACTTTTCCCGTATAATTGCAGAAAGTGTCATATACTAGCGTAAAAAAATACATCGGCAGATCAACTTTTTACATCTGCATTTGTGACTTGAATCGTATTTATAAAATCCGGATAAGGAAATCTATAACGCGGAAGCGAAGATATACTAGTACCAAAAAATCATCTGCATAAACAATTTATATATGCTGCTAGTGGTAATGTTAATATATATTTATGCTTGTACTCAAAATACACTTTTACATAGACGTTTCAAAAAGAAAGGCATGCTGACAGGAGAATACGACTACTGCTGAGCAAGGGGTAGCTACCCCCCCCCCCCCCCTTTCCTCAAGCTGAATGCAAATCTTCAAGTATACACGGACATAAAATTTATATTGCCGATGAAGTGGCAACGGTATCAACAGGAAATACGCGTGAATGTTTATAATCACGAATGCAAATGAAACTAGAGGGGTCGATTTCCCCTTTCAAGACAAACGTATTATGTTGATCAAACCTGATAGAATATCTAATTCGATTGTTTTTTAGAAATATTTTTAACCGGTGGGCATATTTAAAATGCAGAACAAACAACTGACATTGAACAAATGTTAGTAAGGGGTGGTTAACCGCTTTAAGTTTGCTATGATGCGAAAATTCAAATACAGGTGAACTTCAATTTTCTCCCTCTGTCGACGTGGTACCTGTTTCATTCAATTTGACCCATCACGTTTAAATGGACGGGGGGTGGGGTAAATGAAGGGATGATAAATCCCTTAATTTGTTTTGTATGCACCCATTATGGGTTTTCCGTCGCTTTTCATGAGAAAGATTTTTATTGTGCCTCACTGAAATCGGCGGTTTGCTTGGAGATGATACTGCCAAATCATCGCTTGACATGTCTCACTCTAAGGGGTGATTTCATCTCTTTGAACTGTCTCTCCGTCAATCAAAAAAAATACATCTCCAAACGTTTTTGATGCTCTACCACATACGTGAGTTTCAACAAAATCTAAGGTGAACACCAAAACGTGATTTTCGTCATAAAACAAACCGATACATGTGGTTTTAATATTCTAATATTGTAGTTAAGTAGACTCTTCTATTAACTGCAATGAAATTATATATTTAACTTAAACAAATACTTTATGCATCATAAACGAATACCTATTTTTATAGAAAAATATGTTTGACTCCAATGGTATTTTATTGGGAGCCCGTTACCTTATTAATTGCGTTAACAAATATTTCTGCCTGTGGTGTTTCCACACAAAATCTCCGACCTTATTGTCACCATAAAATGGCATATCCAGAATGGCAACTTAACATTCGAACCAGTGAGTGGATTTTTGTACCAAATTGCGAGACTTTAATTTTCGGGTTCTTCGTAATACGATCTTTGCACAACACGATTTTTATCCTCAAAATGTTGCTCACAGCACGCTCTTTACTTCCAGCTACAAAACGTTTATTTAAATATAACAAAGCACTTAGCAGAAAAGTCATTATTTCACTAACACATTTATGTGATTTAAAGAAATCATTTCTCGGAACTTAAGAATCAATTAAAAAATTATTCGGAATGACTAGTATGCTTGATATATAACGACTTCTTTGAGTCTAATCAATATGTTGGGAGAAGTAACCCAAAATATCGGTGCTGCGAACAAAAATACGTTGTTTTTACCGCATCTGCTTGATTCTAATAAATAATTTCCGTCGATGTACGATGTTGAAGTTTGCCTCGTTGGAGCACAATGAAAAGTTAATGCTTGAATGGCCCAAATTGGTTTTACGCGCCTTTACGCTACGAAAATCAATCGGAAGTTTTAAAAAAATGCGTATTAAAGATCTGCATCCCGAATCTGCAAAAAATGTTTGGGATACGGACAAAGGTAAAAAAAACAGTTGATGTTGCATTTTAGGGATGCAAACTTCCAAATCATTTACTCTACACAAATTATATTTCGATAGTGTGTATGTGATGTAGGTATGTTAACTATCGTTTCTATTGGTGTACGTACGAGTACTTCGTAAATTAATACTAACATTTGACTCCCTTGTGTCAAAGGCCATAGAGAATCAATTGGACAAAAATCACAATGATTAAAATCATTTGACTTATTCTATTATCGTACGGTATTATAAACTAATTTATAGTATTAAAAGTAATTGGGAATTTATTTTCTGATCCAAATGGACATGGAATAACATTTCTATACCTCGTGTATATCTGAAGCAATAATTACTTTTTTTAACCAACGTTTGCCGGCCGATTTAATGCCGCCGTTGAAATATAATCGGAACTACCGAGCGGAAACCTAATTACCAGGCCAGAGCGTACAAAGAATAAGAATAGCTCGATTGAGGCAATGCCCGATTAAGAAGTTAATAATTCGAGAAAAGGAACCGATCAAAGCTCAAATTCGAGAAACGGTCCTGTGCACATGATAACGAAATGATAACGCAACAAAAAGAGAAGTAGGTACCCTTCAAAATGCTTGCAATGAGACTTTGTTTCGATTGTCCACTTTTTGAACACAGCTTTAAACTTCAAATATCATTCGATTTTTTTTCCGAATCCACATATCTACGACATAAATATGCAAAAACGTTGCGGATAATAATTCCAATATTGGAATAAGACAAGAATATTCAATACATTCTAGCGATGCAAGCTCTAATACTGAAGATGTTATGTTTCACTGTAAGCATAGTTCGATATTATTTTAAAATATTCGATATAATCAATATCAAATTTTCATGAAGTTTAAATAATAAATACGACAAAAACGTTTTTTGAGAGAATTCATAAAAAATTAAATCACTTGAGGTCAATTTTGTTAATGATGATACATTCTCACGTAATGTAGATAATGAAACTAAGGGATGAGCTTCGCAAAAAGATTGTTGGTTCGTCGGGCAGTTTTTATTCGCGCCTAGAAACGAATGCACCCTCGGACGAATGAAAAATATTCCGAACTTGACTAAGTATGTGGCTGGAGCTCTGCAACCGCGGGATTTCCCACAAGCTTTTTGTCCCGATACATACATCGCTACATTCTTCAGGTTGTGCCAAAAAATAAATACGGCTGGAGGATCGTTCATTTCCCTAATTTTTTCACAGCCTCATCTCCTCGAGCGTATTGCACTCGAGGTGAACAAGCGAGAAAGGGTGAAATAGGGGAAGAGAGGGTGAGCCTGCCCGTTCGGGGCTTGCGGCGAGCTTACAGGTGTCTCCCCGGGTAAACTGTCCTCCTTCGCGACACAACGCGGGTTCAGCCGCCTCATTCTCTCCCTCCATGATTTTCTACCCCGGTAACAGTCTGCCCTTCGTTACTCGGCTTACGCTCTGGCGTACCACTCGAGAACTTGCAAACGACAACATCCACAACCTAACGACCAACGATACTAAAAAAACCTGGATGCAAACAAAAACAACCTTCCACCAATAATAAATGAATGGAGCATCGATTTATCAGCATCTTCGGATAAAGGGGGTCTTGCCCTCCAGCTTAGGTTCTTTCCGCAATTCCTATCAAAGGCAAACGAATTTCAGCTTCAATGGAAATTGAAAGTTGACCGGTTTTGCCCCGGCCTTAAGTTAACCAAAGCCGCTCTTTCGAAATCGTCGCCCCTGGGGAGGATTTTTCAACCGTTTTGCCAGAGCTTCGTCAGCTGGACGATAAGGCGGCGCGGTATCTCTCAAGCCGCGTCAAGGCGTTGCTGCTTCAGAGCATGATCAGCCCGTTGATCGCCGGCAACCCCAGAGACCTGACGGCAACCACCTCGGTTGCCCGATTGATAAAAAAAAAAGCTCGCGCGATGCACTCTCGTTGCTACGACACCAGCAACAACAAGAACAACGTCGCGCGCAACCGCATATACCTGTACCACTGACCAGCTTTCACTATTTGTCGGCTTGCATGCTGTCCAACGAATGGTATTTCGGCTGAACGGCGAGATTGACGTTGAAGTTTGCATCGTTGGAAACCAATGACTATTAGCACTTTTTGATTGCCCAATTTATCTTCGGCATATTCACCGAATATTACTCGACCTTTTTTCAGGTTCATGCTTATCAATCAACAAGCTAAATCTGCAAGCAACGTTAGCTAATAACGAAGATGAAAAGATGAAGAAATGTCATTTTCGTTCGAACGATTTAAACGCCATCGACGAGATGGAGTTTGTTGACGATTTAAAAATTGAAGAGGCCAAAGAGCGTGCAACATTGCAGCCGTCTCAAAAGGACTGCTTTGTTATTTTACTCTTCCTCTGCCTCTTCTGAGGTCGATTTCACGTTATTATCTTTATTTTCCGCAAGCATGTAACCAAGTTATAACGAATCAATCAAGGACTCGTTCAATCTTTCTCTCTCACTCCGAGCCACTCTCCACTTTCGGCTTGGACAGATGAGATAGCAATACCGGTGTAAGATCGCCTTCAATCCTGCTGTATGTACCTGGCAACTGTCTCGTTCGGTTAAACGTAGCGTTCACTTGTTTATCCCACAATCGACACATTCGGACAATTCGTCTTCATCTTCCTTCCGTATAGCATGTACCGATTCCAAAGAGCCTTTCGGAACGAGAGTAGCCAAACGTCATCCGATCCTTTCCTACCGCGTTGTCCTCCACATCGTTAAGATCGGAAATTTACCGCTCCCCGCGAACGCCTCTTCGCCGCTTCGACCCGCCAATTCCACTTTCACGATTGTTTTGCTGGCTCTCTTGTTTGTTTCTTCGCCTCGCGTTAACCGCCCAACATCATTGGCGATACGCTATTGTGCATAGCGTTCCGCAAATACTGACATGTTTCATCCGTTTTTTGTTTCCTTTCTTTCGGATGTAAGAGCACAAACGCAGAAACACGCGCACGTACACAGTATGACACACGGAACAAGCACGAGCACACGCACGCACGCACGATTCTTCGAGTGTGATGAGTCGAACGAGCGGAGATCGACCAAGTGACTTCGAAAGAACAAATAAAAAGGTGTGAGAACAACAAACCCGTCGACCCGGAATGAAGAAAAACCTCTCAAGGAGCCTCGTTCCTCGCTGTATCTCCCTTTATCTCTATCTCTCGCCCTCTCGATGCCGCGGAGCGTTGCAACGGAACTGAGGACCGGAGGCTCGGTTCCTGAGGTTGGATATCCGTGTGGTACCCTCGTTGCTCACGAGTCGGGGCAGCACCTGCGAATATCAGGCGTCCAATGACGGACGCCTCGGGAGGGGAACGATGTTCTCCCCATCCTAACACAAATGTATACATATATATAATCGTGGATCGTATACACGTATATCAACAACCACCCCCCATACTGCGAAGGGGAAAGCTTGTGTACCCGGGATCGAGGGGCGACGGGATGCTGAGTGAGAAAGCGAGAGGAAAATCAGCTCGCTGTTGAAGCAGTTGGGGCGACGCGAGTGGAACTGAAATGGACGAGGGATCAAGAGAGAGGGAGAGAGAGGGAGAGAGAGAGAGAGAGAGAGAGAGAGAGAGAGAGAGAGAGAGAAAGAGAAAGAGAGAGAGAGAGAGAGTCGGTGGAAAAGATAGAGACAAAAATACCGGTGGAGGAGAAAACTGATGAGAAAAGAGTATCGTAGCGACAGAGACAGAGAGAAATGAAGAGAGGGATGCTGGGGCTCCGCGAGTGGGACTGCGCAGGAACAGTTTTCTTCGAGCTTCGAGTGTATCCGCGAGAGCACCAGACAACTCGAGTTCTTCTTTATACGTTCACTCGTAAACTAGATACGGAAGAAATGTTGGCTTTATTTAACTTTTGTCGTTTTTTGAAATAATGCTTATTAGCGGCTCGACTATATACTCGCATCTTTCAATCTTCGCATCGTTCAACCTCGATAAAACGCAACTCGTGGCAGCTGAAATTTCGAACGAGCCCGTTATTGCCGCTTTCTATGTATATCAACAGTCGTTGTGTACGGTATTCTGCGGTCTTGGGTCTACGAGCAAACTCTTGTCCAAGGTGACAGTTGTTTTTCTCGCCAATTCGGTGACTCTTTGTCCGTATACCGTCGCAGATAGCAGCGTTGCGAGAAGTCGACGTGTTTCTTTTTTCGCTCTCACGAGAGATTTGGTTACAGATTTGGTTTACGAATCGCCTGTTTACAGTGTGAGATGGTATGTCGCGGGAATGAGAGTTATCCGAAGTTTGCGAGATTTTCAAATCGTTCGCCGCGAGACCAGAGTGCCGGGGTATCTTCAAATAACGAGAAATTCTGAGAGCGCGTTTCCGAGGGCTCATTCGATCCATTAACGTGGGCGCGATAGCTCTGGAACCAAATGATGCAGCGCAAGAGAGAGAGAGAGATTGGGAGAAAGGAGGTCGGGCTCTTATAATGTCTCAAAATGACCTGACATTTTAAATCGCGCGCCATTTTTTTTGTGGCGAACATACAGTACTAATCTTCGACAACTGGCATCAGGAAGTATTGAGGTTTAGTCATGGAGAATTACACGATCGAGCAACGCATAGAAATTGATATTTGCTGCATTGTTACTGCATAGTTCTTGCAGACGAAGTTTCATGGTCGCGTTATCTCTGAATTGGCCACCAAGATCGTGCGATTTGAAGCCATTGGACTTCTTTCTTTGGGGTTTGCAGAAAGGAAAAGTGTATGCCAATGATTGACAGACCGTTCCGGAGCTCAAGAAAGCAATTCGACGCATCATTAAGGGGTTATGTCTAGTTGAAATTTTTGAAAAATCGATTTTTCGTTTTCGTCGGATTCTTGTAATATAAGCACTCAAAAATATTCTCTGGAAATTTCAAGTCGGTCAGTTGAAAATTGGGGGAGTTATGAGCGTTTACAGGTAGGCCCGCTTATCGCTTTACCGTTACAGGTAAAAACTTTAAACGCGTTTTTCTCGGAATAACTTTTTCAGAATCGGTGACCAAAATATCTCACAAACAACTAAACCGATCTGCTTCAAACTTCACAGACATTTTTGTATGTCAAAAGGCAGTCCTTAGTCGAAGGATTTTTTTTCAATGCATACTTTTTTTATATCAAGGAAAATAGAGTGTTTTTTTTCACCGAAATTTCGACGATCACTTTCGATCGGCGACCATTATTTCAGAAATCATTATTTTATTGAATCCTTCGATTAAAGGCTAGATAATACGGTACAAAAACTAAATTCATTTGGTTTTTTGATTTCAGATTATTTTCCTCGGGCAGGAGTGGTCACCGCGAAGAACCTTTTTTGCACAGCGGTCTCTGCAATTTACTGTATCTCCGTCGTTTATAAATATTTCCCAATAAAGAAATGTTCAAAGATACTGTAAGTCGTACCCTTTACTATGAAATAGTCTGAAAACTGCACCTTTTTTAAAAAAAAATCACGAAAGCACCTCTTTTTCCGGCCGCGGACTAGGTGTAACCCGTTAATTAAGTTAGTCCGCAATTATGCCAAAAAGTAATTGAAAATTTCCTCCATGCGAATTTAACATTTTATTTTCGTATAAAAAAGTTATTCACTCATAAAATTAATTACACATCTATATAGTATAAATATCAAGCTATTAGACATTTTTTTTCGATGTACAAAATGGCCGACTACTCGAAACTTCTCGAAACAGCTTTTTTCCAATTGGCGTGACAAATCACTTCAACAATTTTCACTCGATTTACTTCAAATTTAAAAGTTATGTTCCTAATTGCATTTCGCAGAGAAGTACGTACGGAGTTTCAGATTAATTGAAAAATTTTCATTTTATGAGCCGTTTATGAGCAGTTATAACGAAATTTTTCACTGAAAATTCATTTCTTAAGTTCAAATACCTACAACTTTTGAATAAAACGATATTTTTTAAATTCCTCACGTACTTCTCTAGGTATTCTAATGTAGATTGCCAAGAATTTTTGTTTTTTGTTCTAGGTAAAAAAATGTGGATGCTAAATGTCACACAAAAAAGATGAAGGAAAATATTAGTAGACGGCCATTTTAAACATCGAAAAAAAAATCCAACAGCTTGATATTCATACTAAATAGATGTGTAATTAATTTTATGAGTGAATGACTTTTTCACAGGAAAAAAAAAATTGTTAAATTCGCACATGATTTTATACCCGTTACTGTAGCCCAAGACCTTGCTAAATCAAAATTTCCAGTCATTTTGAGACACCCTATACTTGCCATCCGCCATAGAAAAAAAAGGGTGAGAAGAAACCCTCTTTTTGCCTGTCTCTCTCTCTCGCACTCCCGTTGGAAGAGTGTATAACGGAGTTCCCGCGCGCGCGGTGAAAAGACGCGCGGGCTACGAGATTTTCACGTGAAGCTGCGGACTGGACGACCACGCATCTCCTACCCCTCCGACGCCCCTCTCCGGGGCAACACTCCTCCTTCCCACCTCATCTAATTTCACCTTCTGCTCTCCACCCCCTGGAACCCTTGTCCCATCGCAACCAACACCACCACCAGCATCGGCATCGCTGCTCTCTATCCACCACCCAAAGAGACCAGCCCCCACCCCTCCTCCACAGATCAATATTGTGCCCAGCGTGTGCGGCGGGTACACTACGGCAGCCTCGCATTCTCTCGCGCTAGAGCTTTCCGCTCTCTCGTGCCGGTGGCAACGCTCCGTCGCTTGGATATCCTCGCGCCTCGTCCTCCCACGCACACATAAGCGCGTCGCGCGGGCAATGGCGACCATGGCGCCCTGCAGGATCGCCGAACCCGCGAGAGAATACATGTGCGCCCCTACCGCAGCGTCGATTATGACACCCCCTACGTATCTGTCGCGAAGAAAAATTCGCATGAAAAAAAAAATAGGAGGGAGGAGAAAAGCGCGTTGAAGAATGCCTGAAAGGCATCCGTATACCCCTGCCTATCAGTTTGACGCCGGATACTGGGTTTCCTAAAGTTTGGCGATTCGATCCGGTGCTCATTGAAGCTTGAAGGGGAAAGCCACTCGGGGATTTTAAGGGGTTAAGCCACTGGAGGGTTTTCAAGTTTCAAGGCGGGATATACATTTACAACGATCAGAAAATCGATTTCTTTTTTTTTCTTTAAGGGCGGGGTAAAGTATTAAATTTTTTTTTCATTTTTAAAAATTTTTTTAAATAAATATATCAAGAATATTGTGTTGAAATTTTTAAATATTTAAAATTTAATTATTAAATATTACGTATTAAATTCGTATTTAATACGTAATTACGTATTACGTATTAAATAAATTAAATATTACGAAATTAAATATTAATTAATATATTAAATATTAAATATATTAAATATTTAATTTAATTATTAATATAATATATTATATTAAATATTAAATATAATATATTATATTAAAATTTAATTATTAATATTAATTACTAAATATTAAATATTATTATTAATAATTAAAATTTTAATATTAAAATTTTTATATATTTATATATTAAAAATATTTATATATTTAAAATATTTAAATATTTAAATAATATATCAAGAATATTGTGTTGAAATTTTAAGTCGATCGGAGTAAAATTGACGAAGTTATGAGTATTTTATGTGCAATGAGCGCTAAGCGACCAAACTCTTCTGCGTTTTTCAAACCGTTTTTCTGAGACTTGTCATATTTGAAGTCCGTGTGCACGATAACTCAAAATCTACTGGACCAATCGCTTTGAAATTTTGCACAGTACTTCTTCACATAATTCACCAGGTATTGTCGAGAGTTTTTTTGTTTTTTTTTTAATAATTACTAATTTTTCAACAACAAATTAGCCGATTTTTTTAGCGAAAATCGGGTTTTTGGCTCCCAAGTGCTACGAAAAATCGAAAAATCGAAAGAAAAAAATCCTCCCGTCATTACCTCGACAAACATCTTCTTTAACAAATGCATTTTGATTTTTTTGTTTCAGATGATTCTGTTGCGAGTTATGGTGCACCCCGCAAACCAACTTTTTTCGAGGCGCCTCCGGGGTTTAATTTTCACTCGCTCAATTTTGAATATTTTGCAATGCAAATTTAGGAGAATGTTGTTCAAATGTTACTTTATTATATGTAAATTTTTTAATAAACCAACACTATTCGTTACGCCAAAAAAAAATCTTAAAAACATGCCTTTTTTCCGCCGAATTAACTTTACCCCGCCCTTGAACGATAGAACTATACATGAAGAATATTTACCCGAAGTTTCAAAGCCTAATTCGAAAAACTTCGAACGTTACAGCCCGTCAACGCTGTGCCTCACCGATTCGGAGCGGGCGTGAACTTCAAACGCGTTTTTCTCGGGACTGCATTATCGAAATTGGCGTGCAGGATTACTCAAAAACTTTTGAGCCGATTGAGTTGAAACTTGGGAGAAATATTGATAATATTGGTACCTTCTACTTGACGAAAATTGTTTTTGAAAAATTGGAAAAAAACTACTTTTTTAATCCACATTTTACATAAATGTTGGGTGAAATGGTGATTTTTTTTTGTAAATGCGTGTCATTTTGTCAAATTTGCATTTTCTTCATTTTAATTACCGTCACATAGAAACTATACATGTTCTAACTGAAAAAATGTTTGGACTTTTTTGCAAATCAAAGTCTACGGGAAGCTGGACTGCATGCCGATTCGCAACTCCCGCGGCGACCTTGCTGCAACACTCTGCCATATCTCCGCCATTTTGATGATGAATTAATTTTTAAAACTTGTTTCGTATATTTAAATATACTATTAAGAGGAGGGTAGGGGTTTCAGCGTGGAAAAAAAAACACTTTTTTGCGAATTTTTTTCATCTATATGGATAGAGTAAATTTATTGAAACCTTTTGTACATTGTTAAGTGTCATTTCAAGAACATTCCGTGAAATTTGTACGCGAAAATATCCACAAACAAGCCGGTGCCGCGTTTTTCTCGAAACCACTTTTTCAAAGTCCGTGTTCACTGCCATTTGAAAACTACATGACCGATTTATTTCAAACTTGGTACACACTTTCTACATATAAAATACCTCCCCCCAACGGTTGGTTTGAGATTTTTTTTTACATTAAGGGGGTTTTCCATCCCCAAAATGGCGGAATTTTTCGTGAAAAATAGCACTTCACTTTACATGGCCGCCAAAAATTTAGAAATGAAAAAAAAAATTATCAAAAACCGTTGGCGGGAGGATTTGATGATACTTTGACTAAATTTTAATGGTACTTGATTTCAGATAATTTCTAGCTGAGATACAGTGAACACCGCAAATCGAGTTTTTCCAAAGGCGTTCTTGGAAAAGATTTGTCACCGGCTTGTTTGTGAATATTTTCGCGTACAAATTTCACGAAATGTTCCTGAAATCACACTTAATAATGCACAAAAGGTTTCAATAAATTTACTCTATCCATATAGATGAAAAAAACTCGCAAAAAAGTGTTTTTTTTCACGCTGACACCCCTACCCTCCCCTTAAAGTATACCTAAAGTTTGATAATTGTAGAATAATTGTTTCTTAGTTTAAAAAATCCCTCAATATTGCTTATTTTCTTCCTGTCCAAATGTATATCTCGCCTAAAGGCCTCAGGCCACTCTAGAGGCCGAAAAATAGGCTTTTTGGAGATTTTTTTTCAGATAAACTACAAAATAAATCGAGATTACAAAAAGGGTGTTTATCATACATATCAGTGACTATATACAATAATTTTTTTGAAGCGATTAATTTCAAAATGGCGGCTGTGCACCGTTTTTGCGATGACGTCTCCGATTTTCCAGGGTCCACGGCCGGGCAAACAGCTCCTGTAATTTTTTAATTATAATGAGCCAATGAATTTTTTTCGATTATATATAACTGCTATAGAAGTACGTAGGATTTTTCCGATATATTGATTTTTGGCCGAATGGGGCACTTCTAAAGTGGAAAGTAAAAATTTTTCCTAAAAAATCGTCAGATAATTGTTAATAACAAATGAACTATGCAATATAAAAAAATCCTACGTTCTTCTATAGACAATGTATTGTTCAAGATATATTCAACATTTCAAGTGAATCGGTTGAAAATTGTCTGAGTTATGTTTCCGGCCAACTTAAAAAATGCAGTTTTGAGATAAACGCGTTCGAAGTTTTGAGTAGTCTCTCTGCGGACCAAGCGGCCTTGTACTGAAATTCGAAAACCGAGTACTTAGAGATTTTTTCCCGGCCATAATCTTTTGGGACATCATTTTTGAGGTCCTAGAGGACCATTAAAAAAATCGATTTTTTGTAAATTCTAGAGTGGCCTAACCCCTTAAGGAAAGAAGAAGAAGAGGACGATGTTAATTTGGAAGGCCAAATATATGGCGCTGGCATTGCAGATTGAAGATAAATCGAACATTTTCATTGGTAAATGTTAGGTCAAACTTTAAACGCTTTTTTCTCGAAACCATGTTTTTTTTAACTGGTCGGAAACGTTACTCACAAGGATCATCACCTAAGTATCCGCCTCCGATTTTGTTGAAACTCATATATGTGATAGAGCATTAAAAACTATTAGACACGTATTTTTTTTAACTGCGGAGAAACGTTTTTATAGGGGGAAACGACCCTCAAAGAAAGGCGTGTCACCCCTTAATTAAATTTTTTTCTATCATTCTATAGTGGATTTTTCATCGCTTTACATTAGAAGAATTTTGGTTTTGGTTTCATTCAGATCGGTGAATTGCTTGTGGGTGAAACTGCAAAACCACCCCTCGATACGCCTTTCTTTGAGGGGTGGTTTCCCCGAAACCGTTTTTCCACGAAAGCATTTCGACGAAAGCATTTCACACGAAAGACCAAAACTCCGAGAATCTGATCACCGTCACAATAATTCGGCTATGGAAGTTTTGAAAGTTTCAAAATTTTCAATAATTCGACGAATTATTTCAAGATTTTTTTTTATTAAGAAGTGATTTTACGTCAATTTTGAAATTTGTCTAGAGAATGTTATACGTTCTACATCATTTACACTCAACTGTGTAGACTTTCGCTTTTCAAATTTCAGAATTTACGCAAAATCACTTCTTAATTTTTGAAAATTCTTGAAATAATTCGTCGATTTATTGAAAATTTTTAAACTTTTTAAACTTCCATGGCCGAATTATCTTGACGGTGTTAAGATTTTTGGACTTTTGGTCTTTCGTATAAAATTCTTTCGGAGTTTTGATCTTTCGAGGTCCTTTTTTTCGGAGTTTTGAGCGTTCTGACCATTCAAAGTTCGAAATTTCATCCCAGCCCTAGAACGCGGGTAGGGGGCTCTCCACTGGGGACTTGAAATAGCGCTGACAAGGAAAGATCGCGAGGACGAATTTTCCAATTTCGACGAAATTTGCCATGTTTGTAGAATGCGTAAAAAACGGCGACACGTATTTTTTTATATCTGCGGAACCCGATTTTTAAGGGGTGAAATTCACCCTCAAAAATTTGGGTGTTTTTCGTTTTTCGTTTGAAATTTGTTGTTATCTGCAACGTTCTCATCTCTAATGCATAATACACGGAAAAATAAACGTTGTTGCAATTTGAATTTTTTTTCTTGTCCCGTACCGTTAAAACGTTATCGACGAAAAACAAAAAACACCCCTATTTTTTTCAGGGTGCGTTTCACCCCTTAAAAATCGGATTTCGCAGATATAAAAAAACACGTGTCGCCTATTTTTACCCATTCTACAAACATGTTAAATTTCGTCGAAATCGGAGAGTTCGACCTCGCGACCTTTCCTTGTGCGTAGGATTTCGAATGGCCTATCCAATGAAACCCCACACGGTGGGGTGCGCGATTTTTTTTCTTGTCGATATTTTTTTACGTATGGTAAAAAAAACATTTGAAAGCGTTGATTCCCCTATTGGTCGGCCACAGATGATAGGAAGTCTATTTAAAGCGTACACCCTCCAAAGTCCAGCACGATAGGCGGCGAACTGTAGGAGCTACCTGGGCTGTGACAGACGGACGGACAGGACAGAATTGTGAGGGTTCCTGTGGAACCCTTGGACAAAAAAAGAAAAAAAATTGGTTACACGATCGTCAACCCGCAATGTCGCGCACGTTTCCAACCACCCCGACGTCACTACTGCAGCAACAGGATCGCCTCTCCCACTCGTGTCCGAACGTAGGCCACATGCCTCGACTCTATATAAAACGCTTCACCATTCAACCCAACGTACAGTCATTGCCAAAAAATAATACAAATCTCGGAGATATCAATCTTATGGATGGCAAGTTTCCCCTCGATTCCATCTTTTTCTTCACATTTTCGACGGTGTTGTAGGTAAACTTACATGAGATACTAAAAAAGGTCCGGATTACCTCTCTGTGGGATTTTACTCACCGACATCTCTTTCCATCTGTCTCATTCTGCCCCCCCCCCCCCCCCCCGCCCCTCCGTAACAATGGGGGGGGGGATCTAACTAGAAAAAAATCTAACTAGAAAAAAATGTTGACCTTTTATTATTGGTTTAAATTATGTAGAAACGTCATAAAAATTATGTACTATAGGATAATCACACGCAGAAAATTGAAAAAAAAATTTCGACATCATTTTCCGAAGCGCCTCCGAGCACTCCAAAACGGACGAAACAGCCTCGACGGTAAAAGTAGGAACTTGAGTCGTTTAATCGAGTCGTTGACTGTTAGGCGCAGTTTTATGCATTTTATACTTGATTTGATAATCTATGATTCCAGTTTTGTGATATTTTGTAATTTTTTTCTCCAATTTTATGTCATTTTATAATTTCTTATCCACGTTTTACGTACTATCCTAACTTTATTTCACAATTGTACGTACTTTTGTATATTACTTTTCAACTTTTATTTTACAATGATTATTTTCTTCTAATTTTCAGGAAAAAAGCAGAATAGATTTTGCTAAAACCTTACGAGTCCTTAATTGAGGGAAGTTTCTGCCTTGTTGGACCAAAAAATGTTCGATTTTTCACCAATTTTTTATGCAAAAAGTATTAAATATAGAATGTTGATATTGGTATCTTGACTAGACGGTCTTTATTGAACATCAAAATACTTTTTAAAGTTTGGCAAAACTTCGTGGTGAGAGGAGCCGCGTATGTCAGTGCGCGGGTGATGACATTCTTCGCTTGCGGAAGTCGTAAGTCCCGGACAGGTGATCTGAAGCAAAACAATCAAACATATTTTTTACTTTGTACAATATTGTGTATAAGTTGAACTAGAATTATCCAAAAATATCGAGAAGTTTTTATATAATCAACAAAAAACTGCGAACATTTTTGGGAAAAAAAAACAAACTTCCTTCCGATCGCTAACAATTTGTTTATTTTTCAACTTTTCTTCTTGATTCTAGTTCAACTTATACACAATATTGTAAAAAGTAAAAATATGTTTGATTTTTTTGCCTCAGATCACCTGTCCGGGACTTAGGACTTCCGCAAGCGAAGAATGTCATCGCCCGCGCACCGACATACGTGGCTCCTCCCACTCCCACCAGCATATTTTGTCAAACTTTAAAAAATATTTTGATGTTCAATAAAGACCGCTTAGTCAAAATACCAAATATCAACATTCTACATTTAACACTGTTCGCATCAAAAATTGGTGAAAAATCGAACATTTTTTGGCCCAACAAGGCAGAAACTTCCCTTAATCGAAATGACTTTGGTGGAAAGTTCTAATCACATGCGAGTACCTCAATTTTTTCAGATATTCCAAATCAATGCTTGTACAGTTAGGGGGTGGACACATTGCACGTCACTTTAAATATTTCACTTGATATTTCGCGAACGGAGCGTAAAATGAAAAATGGTGAATCGAACCTCAAATTGATTGTGAAACACCTGTTTAATGACGACCCACTCGACAGAACGAGCGGCCGAACCCTCCCATTTTATATATAGGGGGGGGGAAAATCTGGAACATTTTTTTTCAAGACTTCGATACATATCCATCGAGATCGCGATCTGACGCATCTACTTGCAAAATTTCATACATATAGGCTCAAAACTGTACAAAGTATGAGGCTGTGACAGACAGACGAACGAACATGACAAAGTTATAAGAATTCCTTGTTTGACTACAGAACGCTAAAAACGCTTATAGCTCCAGAAAAGAATCTTCAATATGCTTCGGAAACCAAAATAATATCGAACCCCAACGACTCCAATATCATCAAATTGTGTCACAGCGCAAAAAAACTCGTTGCAGACTGT
This sequence comes from Ophion ellenae, assembly GCA_963210295.1. Lineage (NCBI taxonomy): Eukaryota > Metazoa > Arthropoda > Insecta > Hymenoptera > Ichneumonidae > Ophion > Ophion ellenae. Next base: position 52,995,775 of record OY723386.1, on the reverse strand, counting down.
ATCTCTTCGACTACTCAACGTTTTCAGCTACTGAAATTGGCGACCGCTTGCAGAATTTGTTGATAACCAACTAGCTAAACTTACTGAATAAGTCAAGCGCTACATCAACAGAATATTAAGGGATCATCGCAGTTTGACGGGTAGAAAAATAGGTGATTTTGGCGATTTTTTTCGACGGTTAAAATACGCTATTCAGTCTGATATTTTAGTGTCAAATCAAAGCACTCACGAAGAACAGAAAACACATTTTTAAACGTTTATGTTTATTTTTTTCACATTTTTTTTATTGTAAAAAATTTCTTCGAACAAAAGAAGTCCTCACGGTGTACACGGTTGTAGCCGTAAACATTATCGGAAACGAAATTTGTAAAAATATTATTAATCAGTATGGACGCCGCTACGTTGCTATGGAGGTTTTTTAAAATCAAAATTTACAAAAGGCAGCTGTTTTTTTTTAAACATCGAATTTAGCTTATTCTTTCGACAGTTTTTCGTTAAAAAAAAGCTTCCATAGCAAGATAATGAACAGCGTGAAGAATGTTGTGTCAATATTTGAGACAGATAGCTTGACAACTCTTCCTTTGAAAGTGTTGTGAAAAACGACATTTTGAGAAAAAACGCGTATAAAGTTTCGAGTGCGGAATTTTCATAAAAATTGTCTACTTACGTTTATGTAAATAAGTATATGAACAGCATGTTTATAATCTCCTGTACCATCGGATAATGGAGAAAAAAAAATCGATTTTTTGAAAATTTTACACTGTGATGATCCCTTGAATCACCAAACCGATGCTAAAAAGTTACCAAAATACCGCTGCTTTTCGTTATCCATAAAGCTGAGGATACCTTTCTCATGGCATTTCGGTATAACTGACCGGAAATCATTCGAGCAGCAAACCGCCCAAAATGAAACAAATCTGCGCCTGCGTATCGTCAGTTCATCGTGGCTCCTTCGTACCCTCGTAGAAGGCAGTTTTTAGTTCAGATCTCGTTTTTCCCGGATGGCTCTTAATCCCCCGCGCATAATCGTAAAGATTTCGATTAATCTTCGTCAACTGCCAGCAGGCTTGATGGCGTATCCAGGGGGAACTAGCATGCCAGCGGAGAACGAACGAGGTAAAAATAAATTAAGAACTTGTTAAGACCGCTTTTTAATGCCGATAAAACTCTAGTGAAAGAGACCATGCGGTTTCGAAGGCAGCCTTGAACTGAAGAAGGGTAAGTTTTTCGCATCATTCGCGGGGCTGCCAAATTCTTCCAGTTTCTTCTTAATTATGCAAAGTGATCGTTCCGATTTTTCGCAATGATTTTTCATCGCTGTGCCCTTGTGAAGTTGCTTCGAACAAATGATACAAAAACAAATTTATTTACTACCCACCTTCATTCATTTGCTGGTTGATTATCGAAATAATAAATTTCGGATTATGCGGAATTATGATTGCTTATTAATATTATCATTATCTATCATATTATCTATTATTTATCATATAGTATTCAGACGCCTGAAGTTGTTATATCCGTATCACATTTTCTATTTTCTTAAACCTTAATATATCTTTTCATTTTCGCCGAACAAAAAAACGGAATTCGCGAAGGATGGTTGACAGCTACGCGCTCGCGATGTGACGTTCGTATCGGAGCTCAGTGAAAAACAGTTACGGAAAACTAAACTTATTCGCGATGTAAATAAACAAAAAATATTAATAACATTTCCACACTGAGAAAAAAAAACCAATTCAATCAAAAAAATATATTGGTTGATTCAAATAAACGTCTGATCGCGGAGTGCCACCGATATATGAGATTGTTACAATGCTATAAAATATTGGAAAATGTGATTGATTCAAATAACATATTATTTTATTTGAAAATCTCTTCTGTTCTCTTTATATAGACATTATCCTTCAAATAAAATTATATTCTATGGAAATCATTCTATACACAATCCGTAGATGTATGGAAGAAACAATTAAGCGGTTGCTACACCATTTTTTATTTCGTACAAGAATATAATCAATGGAATGAATTATTTCTTTACTACATCGAAACGAATATGCGATCAGTCGTAAGTTTTTCAATTTGTTTTAAATCTTAAATAAAAAGTGAGCATTAGAATGATCTTCCACGATAATAGTGGAGAGAATATCAGATATCCAATGGAATATCCATGGAGAGAATATCAGATATTCAACTGATAAGAACAGATACTACACTTTGATCTTAGCCACAGGCCAAGAAGCAACACTCTTTAGATTTTCTCCGGCGTTTAAGGGAGACTTTGTCCTCGAAATGCAGCGGGAGATGTTAGCGGTTCAACATGAGCAGCTAGAAGAAGAGGAGGGATGCCTCTATGGACCAGGCATTGCCGATTAGCGGTAATTATAAACACATTTGTGTAAACACATTACAAAACTTTAAACGCGTTTTTCTCGAAAACACGTTTTTAAAAATGGCGGACATTCTCCAGACCGCTGTAATTAACATATCGACCTGAAATTTGGAGAGCATACTCAGAAAATATGTCTTCACGGAATGACGGATCGTTTTTTCGATAGATACATTTTTGCATTTATTATTTATCTTTTTATGCGAAAAAACGCGAAAATTCGATTTTTTTAAATTGCCGCCATTCTCCGAAATTTGTACTAAACGAAAAACCCATCCGTCGTTTCATGACCAAAGGGTCACAGATTGATAATATGCTTTGAATTTGTGTTTCAGATCAACAAAGAGAGGGGCAGTGATGTCAGCCGTTTACCTCCCGCGATTTGAGGACCTGTTTTCGCGGAGCTACAACGGCCGCCAATTTGGTTTTTTTTTTCAAAAAAAATTTTTTTTATCGTTCTGTATATCATGAATAAAAGCAAGAAAAAACCGCACTCAAAAAGCTTTACTCGTTTCCTTTAAAAAAAATAAAATATAAACACCTGAAATATGGCACTCCAAGGACAAAGTCTCCCTTAAGTAGATTTTCGGTTCACGCTACGCTCACGAGAAACAAGCGCGCGTGCGGCTTCTAGCGGTTACTCCGGGAACTACGGGTTTCTTCACACTTATAATTTCGGTAGCGCTCGGCCATGATTTCGTTGAATTTTTTCAACCAAATGCGCAACAAACAAATTTTATTTTCGCATAACTTTTTAACCAATTTAGACATTTGCTTAATATTTTTCGATCAAAATAAAATATTAATATTTGAACGAACAATGTACTTGAAAATCAATATCGGATATGGGGAAAAAAATAAAATAACATATTTACTCAATAGAAATTTTATCTGAATGAAACGAGCGAAATTCAATTTTTCTCGTGTACTCGAATCAACAATATTCATGTTATGAATTGAAACGCTTTTTTTGTTCGTTGCAGACAATGCATTCAAAACTATATAATTTGTTCGCGATAATTTTTTAGATTAATTCAATAATATATTGTTCTCAGCTAACAATAAACCTTTTGGATGAAAAAAAAAACTTTTAAATTTATCATGTTATTAGAGTCAATAGCGTTTTGTTTGGACTAATAAATCCGATTATCTACACCAACAATTCCACAATTGAATCAATGAAATTTCATTCCATAACACTAACGATATTGGATCAATGATTTTTTTTCTCGGTGTAAACAGTCAATTATATGCATTCCACATATTTATTAGCTGAAATTTATTTATTTTACGTAACCGAAAATTTAATTATTCGGGGTTGGCAGCCGTTACAGGCGTCCGGGTTTAAGCATATGCGTTCCCCTCTTGCCGCCTGCCCCGCAAAGACCCTGAGCAGCCTCCTTAATACCTCTCGTGGTGAAAAAAAACTTTTGAGATAGATTAGAATACTGAATATTTTACAATCGTTCAGAAAAATCGATTTCAGTCTGCTCATTAACCCTTTGACTGCACACTTTCGAACCTCTGACTGCAAATGAGATCGATCCGACCCCGGACGTTCTTCAGATCGTTGTATTTCGGTAAATATGCATTTTCTTTTGTAGATACGTTTTTTGCAGTCCATGATCCTTATTTTCTTGCCGAAAATGTATTTTTTAAGAAAAATAAAAATTCAGTGCCCAAACCTTCGTTGCAAGTGGGAGATGTGTTGAAAAATACGTACTTGCACGAAAAAGATAATAATTTATTTTTCAAAATATAAAAAAAGTCCTTTGAGGTTTTTAAAGATGAAGGTTTGTAGATACGAAACAAAATTCAGTGTCGACCGTCTTCCCAAAAAGTACATTTATTCGGAGGTTTGAATTTGAGCATTTTCGGGACAGTGAAAAATGGAAAAAATCGACTCCTTCCGCAGATTAATTGTTGAAAACGTATATTTTCCGCATTTTTTTACTTCAAAAAATATCTTTGAGCATTTTCTACCGTAACTCACTTACATGTAGTAATGAAACACCAAAAATCACAACAACAACAAAAATGTTTTCACTGTCACCGCATTACTGCATAAACGGGGTCGATTCGACCCCAGGTCTTTTTTCGACAGCTGTCCTCAGTACACGGGCAGGATGTAGGATGGGGGACGAGTGTCTACCTATAGAGTAGGAGTGTGGGATCATTCGAGCGCCGCACTGCGACCGAATAGATTACCCCGTTTGGCGATACAGTCAGTTGAAAAAAAAATGGGGTAAAAAAAACAGCGATTTGCAAAATTCCGGCACTTCACCAAAATTCAATTGTCATGCCTTCAAAGGGGCATCCTTTGACTTTAACTTCGATTTCATCGTAAACTAAGCTAATAGTACGTAAATATCGGTAACAATAAATAGTATTATCGCATTTTAATTAGACCCGCTGATATTATTTATTTGTTAACTATTCATCCATTTGCCAATGACGAATAATTCGACCTCCACAATTCTCTGTCCACTATGAACGCCGTTTTCCCCATACTTCAAACTACCTGGACCGTACGATACATTTCCGTTTGACTAACGCAAAGATTTCTGAAGCTTTTCAGCCCGCAACGAGCTGGGCGTCGTTTTTATTTCAAATAAGAAGAAATATGAAACATTTACTTCCACAGAGATCGCGCAATGTATCGCTCCAAAAGATCGGGCCAATTGGCGAGGCTTCTTCTTTTTTTCATCCATTTTAAAATCCATAGCAATCATCTCAATTTGTCACGTTCCGTTAGGCCTGCGCCGCCCTTGAGGAGGCTTCCTTGAAGGTTCACTGGAGCCTTTCATCTTTGGCTTCAGTTTTTATAACTTATAAAAGAGCCAGCTGAGGTACTCGTATTAAAAATGGTGCTCAAAACGCTCTCTGTAACTTCTGAGTTTACGTACATAAAGGTATTTCATAGAACCGCTCGAACCGATAAAATAAATGGCTGATTTGTATTCCCATGAGGTATCAATCCCATGTAATTGTAAATTTAATCGTAAATACTGCTTGCAGTAGAACGAGGGCGCAATCTTGATTTCTATAGATTTTGTTCAAATTTTAACCAGACATTGTTCATATCATTGTGCAGGTTTGAGTGCAATTTCAGAACAGTCGACTATTTAGATTGGGAGATAATGGGTTTTAAAATTGCAACTTTAAACACTGCAGTAATAATGAGACCTATGGCAACACCGCAGAACAGTATTGTTCAATATTTCGAAAAAAAAATAATTATCGTGTTTCTGAAGTAAAAAATGTTGTCATAAAAAAATATTTGCATTATGAATAATAATATTTTATATTGTTTATGTTATCGTCATTAACAAATGAAAGTGTTGGTTCATTCATAACTAATTGAAAACTTTGTTCGATTAAAAATTACTTCCAAATAAAAATTTGTGTTGCCGTATTATTTTAAATATGCCGCGCAAACTCACGTCATTGGATACGTCGAACGATGCAGTGTTGCCATATGTCTTCTTATTATAGGGGACGAATATTTTTTACGGAAAATTATTCTTTCTAAATTTCAATGCAGACCCTGCAGTGTTAAAAGTTGCAATTTTAAAACTCATTATCTCCCAATCTAAGTAGTCGACTATTCTGCAATTTCACTCAAACATGCATAATGATATGAACAGTGTATGGTTAAAATTTCAACAAAATCTATAGAAATCAAGATTGCGCGCTCGTACTACCTTAAGAAATGGGGTAAATCTAACTTCGGATGCAAAACTTAGCTAAACTTCACGAAAACACATTGAGAGTGTTATCGCATTTATTCGGATCATACGCATTTTAGGCATTGGTCGATGGCTTGGGAATGGAGCACTCAAGATTAGGTAGCGTGGATTGGGGTTACTTTGATTCGTGGGGTTACATCGATAAAAACTTTGTTTCGTTTTTAAATTCAAATTACGACGTTCCTGAACGCGAGCAAAAGTTTTTTTGCGATTGGCACGCCTGAATATCTCTTTATGCCATCACACACAAGGAAAGGTTGCGAGGTCGATCTCTCCGATTTCGATGAAATTTGCCAGCTTGTAAAATGGGTAAAAATAGGCGACACGTATTTTTTATGTCTGCAGAACGCGATTTTTAAGGGTTGAAACGCACCCTCGATAATTGGGGTGTTTTTCGTTTTTCGTCGATTACGTTTTAGCGGAACGAGATATAAAAAAAATTCAAATTGCAACGATGTTTTTTTTTCGTGTACTATACATTGGAGATGAAAACGATAACGTTATCGACGAAAAACACAAAACACCCCTATTTTGGAGGGTGCATTTCACCCCTTCAAAATCGGGTTGCACCGATATAAAAAAAAATACGTGTCGCCTATTCTTACCCATTCTACAAGCATGCCAAATTTCATCGAAATCGGAGAGATCGACCTCGCAATCTTTCCTTGTGAGTGATGACATAAAGAGAAATTCAGGCTTGCCAACCGCAAAAAAAACGTTTGGTCTTGTTCCGGAACGTCGTAGTTTGAATTTAAGGGGCTATACCAGTGTGAACGCTGAAAATTTGGGTGATTTTCGGGATTTTTTTTGGAAGAAAAGTACTCAATTAAATTTTTCGGAAAATTAAGAATATATTTGGCTATATTTGACCTATATTACATAATTTTGTCATAGAGAAATATTGAAATCCAAGCGACTTATGCGCTGCCTTCGGAGGCGCCAAAAAAAAAGTTCCTCTACTGCTGACATGATTCCGGCCGATTGAGTAGCTGAAACCGAAAAAGGAAAGAATGTCGTTAAACTGGAAGGTTTTTCCTGTACAATGAAGTAGGAATTTCGAAAAATATCAAAATCTAACAAAATGGCGTAGTTATGAAAAAAAAGTCTGTTTTCTTGCCTATAAAATTGTCGTTTTTTTTAAATGCCAAATGGTCAATTTTCATCCAATCAAAAATATCCTACGTCATTGTAGAGTAAATACATTGAAGAGTACTCAGTTCAAATTTCAAGTCAATCGGATAATTGCTCTTTAAGTTACAATGTCAGCAAATTTGAAAAATCTCATTTCGAGAAAAACGTGTTTAAAGATTGAACTATCGATTTTTGCAAGATAAAATGATTGGGGATACGGCCTTGAAATGTTTACAGGATATTGTCGAAAGTATAAACTGTCGAAAAAGGCAAAAAAAATCGATTTGAAAGTGTCACACTGATATAGCCGCTTAAGGGGAGATATACACCTAGATGGTCGAGGTCGAGGATTTGGAAGCTATGAACATTCCGTCGACCGTAGAAGACCTACACTATGGGCCTGGTATCGATGATTCCATGCAAGTTGACAAATTTCATGATTTATTCATTCCCAAATTTTTAAACGCTATTTTCTTAAAACCACGTTTTTCAAATCGGTACCCAAAATTTCTCGAAAACCAATGAACCGATTGCCTTGAGGTTTTTTGTGGTTATTCTATACACCATTATCTAGTACTTCTCATAAATTTTTTTTTCCGTTACTCAGTTTTTGTTTTGTAGGCAAAATAATAACTAATTTTTGGCCCAAAAATCACTATTTATGTTCAAACGTCCGCCATTTTGTCATAAATCGATATTTTCAAAATCGGCTATGACAAGTACTAGATTGTAGTATCTAATTTAATAATCTTTTTGGTTTTTTTTTCAGATGATTTTTGAAGAAACGCCAGTGGGTACCGTATACGCAGATTTTTTTACGACGCTCCAAGGATTATACAATATCCTCGTATATTTTTGATATTTTTAAATAAAGAAAATTAAACATGTTTTTGAATGTATATACTTTTAGATAATTAAAACCCCAATCCGAAATTTCAAATAGTATTCCTTGAAAAAATCCACAAAAATGACCTTTTTCCGGCTCCTAGGTGTATATCTCCCCTGAAAAACAAAACAAAGTTTTTATCAAAGTAATCCACAGTGCCTAATCTTGAGTGCTCCTTTCTCAAGCGATCGACCAATGCCTAAAATGCGTATGATCGAAAGCATGACTATTGAGCAATTTTTTCACACCATTGTATTGCAACGAGCTCCTTTCGAGGACACTCGTTCCCTCTGCTTCCGCGTTTCATATGCGTACCGAACTTCGTTACCAGGGCGCTATGCCATCCAACGGTGCTCCCATAAGCCTCTCCCTGGGAGTCGCTCGGTCGGTCTATTTCTGCTCATATTTTTGGCCTTTCCTCATCGTCGTCGTGACGAAATAATGCGCAGGCGTCGAACGTCGACGCCGTGCTGACACCACTGGTAACGTGTGTACGTAAATGCGCTCAACTTCGAGCCAGCACTTCCAATGAATGCAGGCGCGCTCTTCCTATTCATCCCCCGGAAGTTGATGCTACGGTGAAGTCGAGTAGCTCGCCTCTGCCGTGCTTTTCATCGCATCACCCTTTTATTCGTGTCACGGTATCGAGCTAGGTTTTTAAAAACAAGAAAAAATATTTTAAAAATGAAACAGCCATACGTACATACACATGCGTATGTATTTCAATTCCCCATTCAGTCTCCTGGTTTCTCGCGCACTACAATTTGTCGCGAAAAAGTCCCGCTCTCGTGCCGCGATATTTAAGGGGTAGCGACACTGTAAACGTCGAAGATTAAGCGACCATTCGCGATTTTTTTTAGCGGCAGGACAAGTGAAAGGTTAATAATATTCATCTTATTAGTCACATCTTTAAGTGAACAAAAGAAAAATCATGTTTAAATATAACGCAATGTAACTAACGCAAATTTGAATTCGGATTTTTTTTTAAATTCTTGTAATTTACATGAGTATAGCTAAATAAATACGTAGGGGATTTTGAAAATATTAATTTTTGTGTAATTGGCAAGCATTTATACCAAAAACTCAATTTCCGACAGAACATTAAATTCAAAAAAAAATTCAACCACGTTTTTAAGGGAGACTTTGTCCTTGAAATCGGCGGGAGATGTTAGCGGCTCAACATGAGCAGCTAGAAGAAGAGGAGGGATGCCTCTATGGAACAGGCATTGCCGATTAGCGATAATTATAAACACATTTGTGTAAACACATTACAAAACTTCAAACGCGTTTTTCTCGAAAACACGTTTTTAAAAATGGCTGACATTCTCCTGACCGCTGTAATTAACATATCGACCTGAAATTTGGAGAGCATACTCAGAAAATATGTCTTCACGGAATGACGGATCGTTTTTTCGATAGATACATTTTTGCATTTATTATTTATCTTTTTATGCGAAAAAAACGCGAAAATTCGATTTTTTTTTAATTGCCGCCATTTTCCGAAATTTGTACTAAACGAAAAACCCATCCGTCATTCCATGACCAAAGGGTCACAGATTGATAATATGCTTTGAATTTGTATTTCAGATCAACAAAGAGGGGGCAGTGATGTCAGCCGTTTACCTCCCGCGATTTGAGGACCTGTTTTTCCCGAGCTGCAACGGTCGTCATTTCGGTTTTTTTTTCAAAAAAAAATTTTTTAACGTTCTGTATATCATGAATAAAAGCAAGAAAAAAACCGCACTCAAAAAGCTTTACTCGTTTCCTTTAAAAAAAAATAAAATGTAAACACCTGAAATATGGTACTCCAAGGACAAAGTCTCCGTTAAAGCGAACTAAAAAGTATAAAATCATTTCTCCTAACCCCATACTCATTTATAACGCAATACATATTCCCTACCACATACAGATTGTCCTGAAAATTTGTGATTGTGAATGTTCAATAGTGAGCTTTCTCAACGACAGCTACTCCCTGCACTCCTTACTGTTATCTATGCATGCGTAACCCCTTAATATATATTAAGTTATATATGATCTCAATCACTGAATATTCTCCATTCGATTTTCTCGATGCCCTATTATTTTAAAACATCATACCGAGAGTCTCAGTAAAATAAAAGCAACTTGGGCTCTACCCAGGTTTTTTTATTCTCCATTCTGATCGCCGGCTCTTGAAGATCCTGGGTGCAATTGCTCTTTAGCGATACTAACGACGCGGCGTCGTCCTTCAGTCTTGAGTATTCTGTGAGTGCTTTCAAGAGTGGTTCGGGATTCTTATAGACGTTTCTTCAATGTTCCATGCTGAAGATACTCAAGAGTGGCAATACCATTGTACAGAAATTTCAAATATCAGCTCTATAACTTTGATGAAACTTTCTTGGGCCTGATCAACTTATGAGAACCGTCTCTCCGACTAATAAGCTAATTCATTTATCCGACACGTACACACCAATGTATTTTCTTTAACAAAAGTCAACCTAAAATCCAAATGTTTGTGTCTTGAAAAATAATGATAACATCTTCGGGCCAATTTATTATTTAAACCACTGCTATTTGTAATGACGATATATATTTATATATATAAATAGTTTTCATATCTATAAACATATTTAATATATTCATTTCATAAAAAGAATGTCATAAATAGAAATAATCATTCACCAAATCTATTTATAAATATATGTATGAATAGTTTTCATAAACAATAATGAAATGTGCTCAAAGGGAAAAACTGAATTAAATTCCCTACCTGCATCGATATCCCGTGTGGAAATTGTCGAGGGATCGAATTGGATTGCCATACTTGTTCCCACTGCCTGATAGCGATCCAATGGGTCATCGCATTGGATCCCTATAATAAAACGTCACGCTCGTGTATTGGATTCTAATCAGGATTTTCCATTGATTTTCCATTAAAAGATCGCTGGATTATCGAACAGAATCCGATACGATTTTGGATGGACCCCATCACATTCTGTACGTTAAATTTTCTATACAAAATATATAAATATACAAAATTAGTGGATTTTTTAAAAGTATAAATCTTATCTTAAGGTGTTACGTGGGGTTGAAAATTTCAAAAAAACATTTTTTTAAATTTTATTATCTCATAGTACAATATGTCTAGAATATTCTCCCAACGTTTTAAGTCAATTGAAGTGAAAGTCGACGCAGGTGATCGAATTTTTCCCAAAACACTATTTTTGAAGTCGGTGGACACGATTTCTCAAAAACTAATGCGGCGATCTTATTGAAATTTTGTACACTTCTTCAAAATAGCATTGACTAGTGATTGAACGAAGGTTTTTTTTCGATTGCAACTAATTTTACAAGGCTATACGTAGTGTAAATTGTACGAAAAGTTGAACTGTTTTGCATACAGCTCTGACAAAAATTCAAATTTCATTTTTTTTAAATCCTTCGTTCAATCACGAGATATACTTGTCCACCAACAGAAAAAAAATTGGTTTTTTAATGTCAGATGAAGCTATCATGAGTTATCCTAACCAACATGAGGACACTTTTTTTTAGGGGTCTCCGGAAACCGCGTCCCACCGGCTGAATTTCCCAAATTTTTGGATGAAATTTGTTTTAAATATTGTTGAAATGTGCTTGTATGTGCTTAACATTTTGAATAAAATAATTTAAATATTATGTTTTTTTTTACTAGAGAAAATTTGCTTTTTTTGGCTTCGAAACCCACGTAACTCGTTAAAAAAGTATAAATCGCCTAAAAGAGTAGGGGAACTCGGGGCAAGATGAGAACGCTAAGGTAATTTTCTAATAAAACAATACATATGAATCAGTCAACTTCAGTTATTCTTTTAAAATAATAAAAAATTGTGAATCTTTTAATTTTGGAAACAAAAAAATCAGTCTGATTGTTAGAATACAATATATTTTTTTAATTTAACCTTCATGTTTCCCATCTTACCCCATTTGCGGGGCAAAATGAAACAGCGCTGGGAGAATGATGGGACACGAATTATTGGCATCTTTCGCATGTAAAAATTGTTTCATTCTCAATACCAGCAATTTGACAAGCCAATCGTCTAAGTTCTGTAGTATTTAGTCCGAATAATCTTTCCTGCATATCTATATATTAAAAATCGTACCCCTATATATGAAAAATCGATTTGAATCACATCACTGAAAAGCCACCCAAGTTATCATTTGTTATTTATCTTAATGTACTTTGACATAATATCACCACCCATGCAAACGCTCACGAAGTGTGCAGGTTATGTTTCAACACGCCGAGTGTTTTCTCACGACTTTTGGAATATTTTCGATTCGAACCTAGTAAGAATTCTCGAACGGGTTTATCGGGGAATAGTGCAGAATCTAATTAGACCCCAATGGGGACTATGTGCGATGTCCCTAACAAATCCCTATAGAGATGTGGGTGCATCTCAGAACTCCCCAAAAAAACTTGGGCACGGCATCGCAAAAAGATATTCTTTCAAGAGGTCCAAAAAATTGCGTTTAAGAATTGCGGTCGATCGGGAAATAGCGCGGTATCCACTTGGAGTCCAATGTGGACTCCCTACGTGCGGCGCCCGTAATAAGGAGCCTTCTCACTCTAGACGCTAAAGAAAGGCCATTTTCATAAATTTTTTTGATAGGTTTATATCAAAGATATTGATATAAAAGTTGTTACACTTAACAAATACACTTTCGAAATACATTTTTTTAAATGTATTTATTTCAGTCACTATTTATAGACGAAAATGTTAGTTAAAAAAATGTCCTAAAAAATTTTAGGTCTGCGCTGTTCATGAAATCTCGGAGATGGATCATTCGAAACAAAAACATCAAACAGTTTTAGGATCAGTATGTTAATGGCTATAGCGCATATCATACGATTTTTTATGTATGCAGAAATAGCAAAATGGCGGACATTTTTCGAAAAACAAAAATAACGTGTTTTTTTCACCGTTTTTTGGCAAAAAATATAGTAAAGATCCAAATTTAAAGAAATCCTTGATATGCGCTATAGCTATAGTTGTGAAGAATATGTGGTTATTTCATAAGGATCGGTTCAGTAGTTTCGAAGATTTTATCAACAAGCCGTCGAAAAAATGTAGTTTCGAGGAAAACGCGTTTGAAGTTTGTTTGGGTTACGTAAATACATTTAAAAAAAAAACATTTTTTCAATGTATTTCGAAAGTGTATTTATTAAGTGTAACAACTTTTATATCGACATCTATAATATAAACCTATAAAAAAATGCATGAAAATAGCCTTTTTTAGCGTCTGAAGTGAGAAGACCCCTTATATCATATCACCCCTATGAGAATGTGGTAGGATCTGGGAACTCCTCAACAAATTTCTGCATGGGTTGATACCCCAAATTTTCAGAATTGCTAGAAAAATGTAATTTTTCAATTTTATGTTTTTTTTTATACTAGAGGTCGACATAGATTGTCGACCTCTAATGAGGATCATTTCAAAACGTTTAAGTGTTTTTTTATGCTACATTTCAAAACGGCAAACAATTGACCTCATCATCATAAAAATTCTAATGTTCTCTAATCGATCTAATGAATTTTAATAAAAAGGCACTTCTTGAATTGGGACCATAGAATTTGAACATATTCATCAACAGCTAACCTCAACATCATAAAAATTCTAAAGTTCTCTAATCGATCTAATGAATTTTAATAAAAAAGGCACTTCTTGAATTGGGTTCATAAAATTTGAACGTATTCATTTCCGAATACCAGTCACGTGAAACTCATTCCGGACTGTATTAATAACCATTATGTGGGATTATTTATTTTTACGTGGAACGGTTAGAGCAGGTGAAGAATGGAATGAATTTTTCAGCACAGTCGTGAATAATCAATACGATAAAATGATTGAGTCGAAACTTGGCATCGTAGCATCCTACAGCCAACCTTGAGTTCAGCAGTACTTTCCAAAACTTTTAACTCAATTTTGCAACATCAAACACTGTTTCTTCACTTTATTTATGCACAGGATCGTATTTCTTTCAACCTTTTCAAGCTGACAGTGGTGATGACCGAAGAATTCAACTTATTCCCCGACATTGATTTTTTTTCTCCATCTTCAGTGAACACGCGAACGTCGCAAGAGTTGCGAACCTTTGAAATTCTTGAACGCTGTCTTTCTCCTTACCCTAATTTCCTATTCTTCAAATTGTTACCGCAATTCAACAGACCCTCATTTGTTTCGAATACTGAGCCATTGTCGAGCGTTTTGCGTTGCTAGATACAATTGCCATTGTCTACAGAAATTTGCTACAAGAAACTTCCGGTTGCAGTTTCACGACTTTTGTTCATACTCATGATTCATGCAAATGCCATTCGTGAACGATGATTCAAAGTTTTCAATTTTTGCGAGTCATGTTTTCGAAACTTTCTCTTCTCTTGCACTAACGACGATAAATATTTGAATCAATGATAACAGTAGGGCAAAATATGCAATTCTTTTTTGTTGCGAGATGTTTTATTCGCGGTTGAAAGCGAAAACAATATGTGCATTACGAAACCAATAGTTGGAGAAAAAATACAACAGCGACCTTCAAGCGGCAATTTCCGTCCGCAATAACCCTAGGCCCGAATTATTCCTGGACTCAGGCGAACGTTTTTTCAGTACCGTAAAATGAGGTTACTTTGAACAGGTTTTGGGAGTTTTTTGTAGGTAACATTTTTTTAACATTCTAAATTCTAACTTTTATGCTCCAATAGAACGATTTATCCTTTAGCTATCAGACTTATAAGAAAGTCAAGTCCCACCAGCCACCTCACTATTTTATATATTTTTTAAGGGGTCCTCTCACTTTAGACGCTAAAAAAGGCTATTTTCATGAATTTTTTTTATGGGTTCATATTATAGATATTGATGTAAAAGTTGTTACACTTAATAAATACACTTTCGAAATACATTTAGCTTTTTTAAAATGTATTTATGTAAACCAAACAAACTTTAACCGCGTTTTTCTTGAAACAACGTTTTTCGACGGCTTGTTGATAAAATCTACGAAACTACTGAACCAATCCTTATAAAATTTTGTCCACATATTCTTTACAACTATAGCTATATCGCATGTCAAGGATTTTTAAAATTTTGATATTTACTTTTTTGCCAAAAACGGTGAAGAAACACGTTTTTTTTCGTTTTTTCGAAGAATGTCCGCCATTTCGTTATTTTTGCGGATATCAAAAATCGTATGATATGCGCTATAGCCATGCTGAGTCTAAAACAGTTTGATATTTTTTGTTTCGGATGATCCATCTCGGAGATTTTATCAACAGCGCAGATCTACAATTTTTAGGACATTTTTTAAACTACAATTTTCGTCTGTAAATAGTGACTTAAATAAATTGAAAGAATTTTTTTTATGTATTTCGAAAGTGTATATTCATTAAGTGTAATCACTTTTATATCAATATCTACAATATAAACCTATCAAAAAAATGCATGAATATAGCCTTTTTTCAGCGTCTACAGTGAGAAGACCCCTTAAGTGTCAAAGTAAACTCGAGTGTGAGGTTTCTTCGACAAGGCATTAAAATGCAGCTTACGTCAAAGATTAAGGATTACTTCGACATCATTGCGATAACAAAATTGAATATTTTATGCATTATACGTGGAATCAAAGAAAAATAACGACTTTTTAGAATCAAATTGTCATTTTTATTAAGGAAACATTTTATATAAAAATATTAAGTACCTGGGGTACGATTATAGGCACTTAATCAGTCTTATAATTTCCATTGAGATCAAAATCCACTTGAGCAACATTACAATCAACTTTAGCAACATTATATTGTAACAAACTTGAACAACAAATTCAAACACATTTAAACCGTATTTTGGGGCTCTGTTAAAGTAGCCCCAAAACTGTCAAAGTTACCCTTAATGTCAATTTAACCCCGTTTTACGATACTTTAATTTTGTTCTACAGGTGGACTGATTAACTGATCGAAAGAATAGACTCGGCGCGTATATTATATTGATCAAAAATGGTCCCAGAGCGTTGTCCATTTACATGGCCCTTTTTATTTCATGCATCATGAAAAATAGCGTCTTAGGTATATTTTTTTTTCAATCTGAAGAAGATCAAATCTTTTTAACGAGGTACCCTGAAGTGCGCGGCCGCACCATTTTCAGACTATAATGAGAAAATGCGCATGCGCCGCGCCATGACGCAGCATGCGCGCGCAGCAACGCGCATCTAGCCCCCATTTAGTTGAAATCTCGTTACGTTTGCATCGCCAAAAAAATAGCCTCCGATATATTCAACTACCGGAAGAAAAATCTGATCTTCCCAACAAATTTTGATGAATGGGATTGCGTCACTACCGACTTCCGCCGAACGACGTAACGCGCGAATGCGCAGTGACGATCGATCGCGCATGCGCGCAGCAGGCAACATTACTCAAAAGGTCAGTTTGCCAAGCGGCGCGATGTCCCCCCCCCCCCCCCCCCTGGAAACATCGCATTTGTGCGGCCGAAGAAGGAGAAGGATTCCCATATATATTCTTTCAAAGTCAGAGAAATTCAATTCCGGCAAACTGCTCCCGTGGATTTATTCCCATCCATTTGTGAAGAAATATTTTCCCTGGCGCTTGCCAACGGGATTCCCGATGATCCCGACGAGAAACTCCAACTCCTTTGCCGAAGCTCGACATCCGGTTTTGCAGAGATGCCACAAAGTGGCCGAGGAAGGCATGTCCGAAGCTCTTCAATTCACCTTCTCGTAAGTCTTCCGGACAGCCTTCTGAGACGGATCTACTGAGGTAGGAAAGGCCCATGGTAGAATAATACTTTGTCTTTTTTCATCGTTATTTTTCGCACGGCCCCCAATATTGCGCATCGATGAAACGCGGACAGTGACGCATATAAAACATTTTTTTAGGTCTTCGTAAATCTTTTTTCTTCGAAAATGTTTCGCAAATTATACTTTCCACCGCAATTGATCAGAGGGCGATCGATGAAACAGCATCGTATTGATTAAGGCCTTATATACGCGATTTTGCCGATTTTCGATGGTACTTTTCTAGACGTGGTTAACCCTTATTAGGCACACTTATATTTTTTTATAGTCATACTGGGTCCATGGGACCCAGGCGTTTTTAAATTGTCATAAATAATGAAATAATGCATTGACCGATATGAAAAAAAATAGTGAGGTATCATTTGAACCTTGTTAAATACAATGATGTTGTTTAGAAATCAAAAATTAAATTTTGAATATGCATAAAAAGTATGCAAAAAAAACGTGAAAAATGACTTTCTTTTACGAAAATTGCTGTAACTCTTGTAATTATTGACAAAAAAAATGATTTTATAATCTGGAAACAATGTACTTTGAAATGGACATAGCGGTTTCTGTGGACTTTTCAAAAAGTATATTTATTTCATCCAACGCAGGTGCGATTTAGAAGGAAAGAATGAAACGCTTACGCATATAAAAAAAATGTTTGTTTTATTCGAAAAAAAAAGTTGTACGGCATGAAAATAATTTGTTTGGGTCCCGTGGACCCAGTGTAACTATTAGGAGTTAAAAAAAATGACGTTGGATCACACGATAGGTGATGATACTAAGAATATGTAAAAATTTCACGTTTGTTGTAAAAAAAACTTGCACAAGGTTAAAAAAAAGTGAATCGTGGAAAAACGGCTTTGAAGTTGGCGGTCGGGCGCGCCGCGCGGGAGCTATTACAACTGCAATCTTACCTTATTTTAGGAATTTTTCGAATTTTTCAATTCTGTGAAGCGTAAAATATTCCTAACCGTTCAGGCTAATGAATAAAAAATTATCAAAAAATTTGAAATTATTCGCGTATATAAGGCCTTAAGACGTTATCCCTGAGGAGAAAAGTCCTCCAGCGGCGAGGCCCGAAACGGCGGGATCTCTACCACGCTCAAATGTAATCTGAAACGAAAACAAAAAGAAATTCACGCGAAAACAAAAAGAAAAATCACGACCGCCTTTTCGAAATGTCAAAAAAATACGAAAAATGACCGCTCCTCCAAAGAAAAGCTCATTTTTGTCTTGAAAAACAGCATGCTGAAGTCATTGTTATTAACAAATGGGTCATCCAATTAAGGTAGTACTAGCGGGTTGACTAGTCAACAGAAATTTTTGGGTATAATAATAAACATGATACAGAAAATAATTATTTGAGAAATGCATGTGATAACTGTTTGTATTATAGTTTGGTAAGTGAAGTAAAATCGCAAACAGATTTGACTTGAGTTGTCACAGGCCGCCATTTCATAATTCTGGCAATATTCGTGGCAACGCTATGTTCAGGTGCTTTCAATACATGTCAAGCATGGGTTTGTTTACCGTATGTTTAATCGTGTGTTGTAGTGTTATGTAATGTGCATATTGTAACAAGAGAGATGGCAGACGCGACTAGCGAATGCAAAAATGAGTCGATTGAATCGATGATGTCTGCTCGAAATGTCCCGTAACCTATATTTTTATGGAACATACGTGACCGCGACAGTTTTCTTGTTATTCGTCGCTTTTCGCATAGCTCTGATCTAACCGGGAACTATTATTATTTCCGTTCCAAAGTTCGATCCGCACGGATTCCCTACACTGAGAAAAAAATCATTGATCCAATATCATTGGTGTTATTGAATGAAATTTCGTTGATTCAATTGTAAAATTGTTGGTGTAAATAATCGAATTTATTCGTCCAAACAAAACGCTATTGACTTTAGTAACATGATAAAATTAAAAGTTATTTTTTAATTCAAAAGATATATTGTTAGCCGAGAACAATATATTACAATATCCATACAAAAAAGCGTTTTAATTCATAACGTGAATATTGTTGATTCGAGTATACAAGAAAAATTGAATTTCGCTCGTTTGATTCAGATAAAATTTCTATTCAGTAAATATGTTATTTTATTTTTGTTCACCATATCCGATATTGATTTCCAAGTACATTTTTCATAAAAATATTAATATTCTATTTTTATTGAAAAATTGTGCGAAAATAAAGTTTGTTTCATGCGCATTTGGTTGAAAAAATTCAACCAATTCATGGCCAAGCGCCACCGAAATTTTAGGTGTGAGGAAACCCGTAGTTCTCGGAGTAACCGCTAGAAGCCGCATGCGCGCTCTTTTCTCGTAAGCGTAGCGCAAACCGAAAATCTACTTAAACGCCGGAGAAACTCTAAAGAGTATCGCTTCTTGGCCTGTGGCTAAGATCAAAGTGTAGTATCTGTTCTTATCAGTTGAATATCTGATGTTCTCTCCATCGATATTCCATTGGATATCCGATATTCTCTCCACTATTATCGTGGAAGATCATTCTAATGCTCACTTTTTATTTAATATTTAAAACAAATTGAAAAA
Source organism: Ophion ellenae (assembly GCA_963210295.1). Taxonomy (NCBI): domain Eukaryota; kingdom Metazoa; phylum Arthropoda; class Insecta; order Hymenoptera; family Ichneumonidae; genus Ophion; species Ophion ellenae. Next base: position 52,976,273 of record OY723386.1, on the reverse strand, counting down.
CTTACGTCCCATGGCATATTCGTTTCGATGCAGTAAAGAAATAATTAATTCTATTGATCATATTTTTGTACGAAATAAAAAATGTTGTAGCAACCGCTTAATTATTTCATCCATACATCTACGGATTGTATATAGAATGATTTCAGTAGAATATAATTTTATTTGTAGGATAATGTAGATATTCACAGAACAGAAGAGCTTTTTCAAATAAAATAATATGTTATTGAAATCAATCACATTTTCCAATATTTTATATTATTGTAACAATCTCATATATCGGTGGCACTCCGCAGCAGCACATTTATTTGGATCAACCAATATATTTTTTTGATTTAATTGGTTTTTTTCTCAGTGTATCGCTGGATGCGCGATTCATTCGTTTACATAGCGAACGACGATATGTAGTATGCTTCACTCGTATGAAGTGTGTCTCGAAAAGACCTGACATTTTTGAGGTTGTTATGGGGTTTAGCCGTCGGGGATGAACAATTATCTGGCGAATGTTTAGGCAAATTTTTAACTTTCCAAAAATTTGCCCAAAAAATCGTTAATAACAAATGAATTATGCAATATAAAAAAAAATCCTACGTACTTCCATAGACAATGTATTTTTCAAGATATATTCAACATTTCAAGTGAATCGGTTGAAAATTGTTCGAGTTATGTTTCCGGCCAACTTAAAAAATGCAGGTTTGAGATAAACGCTGCACAGCCGCCATTTTGAAATTAATCGCTTCAAAAAAATTATTGTATACAGTCACTGATATGTATGATAAACACCCTTTTTTGTAACCTCAATTTATTTTGTAGTTTTTCTGAAAAAAATCCCCAAAAGCCTATTTTTTCGGTCTCTCGAGTGGCCTAAGGCCTTAACGCCATTGGGCTTTTTTCTCCGGGCTTTTCTGAAAGGAAAAGTGTATGCCGATGATTCACAAACCATTCCGGAGCTCAAGGAAGCAATTGGACGCACCATTAATGGAATTAGTCCACAATTATGCCAAAATGTTATTGAAAATTTCGTCGAAAGAGTGAACGTTTGGAAACAGGGACGAGGCGGCCATTTATCGGATATTGTGTTCCACACATAACCTCCATGTTTGTACCTTATATTGAAATAAAAACATTCTCACTTTTCAAATAAATAATACTTTTCATTAATAAATAAAGAAGTCAGGTCATTTTGAGAAACCTTATATGAAAGTGAAAGAAATTCCAAGCCTCGGAACATTTTTCGATCTCGGTATTTCACGTACTGGCGGACCACATTTTGCCGTGTGGAGATCTCGAAAAGTTTGCAAACCCGCGCGCATATTTCATGCCGCGATTATTCTCTGCTTCGGCAGATACGCATTGTGTGGGAGTAAAGTGGATCATACGCGATAGGAAACAAACATCGTGTTTTCCTCACCTCTCCACGACCTTTAATCCTACAGTGAGTACGTTTACATCTCAAACCACATACATTTCGACGTACAAAATTCACGAAGAATATTCCGTGCCACATACACGTAATTTTTACGGACGATATATTTTGAAGGGTTTGCGAAGGATTTCAATTGAAGAAATTTCTACGCTGGCAAACATTGCTAAAAAAAACATTTAAAATTAAAAACCACGCAATAAGTAACGAAGTATTGATAATTAATTGAAGAAAACGACTGAGGCAGGCAGATCACTCAATTGAAAGCAATGGTCAATTATTCTTTCCATCAAAGTTCAAACAAAGAAGATATCGTCTTCGCTTGTAGCTGCGATCTTACCGAAGCGGGTGGATTTCCATCATTTTTTATTTGAAATTTCCGTAAAAAATGGCTACGGTTTGCAATAAAAGCACCCGTTTTGTTATTTCACTTTTAAAAACATTCAATGTCATGTTTTAGACATTGAGGTTAAAAAGATTTATCCCAAATTTCATCAGAATCGATCGATTAGTTTTTTAGCCACAAGTCACGTCAGTTTTGGAAAAGCAGTTTAGAAGAATGTGCCATACATCCGCCATTTTTAAATTTGAATAAGAAAAATACAATGTAACAGCCAAAAGTCTCAAAATCTCTCACAACCTAAGTATCAAAGTCTAAGTCTCAAAAATGGTGCGGAAATTATTCCTTTAAAAAAATCATGAAAATCAGCAAACGTTTTCCTCGCCTAAAGGTATCTTCTCCCGTAATACGGCTGTGGTCGCAACGGAAGTTCGGTTAGATTAGCGAAATGTGGGTAGGGAGTGATAGCAGAGAGTTCAATTGGAAAGAGTAATATCCAAAAATCTACAAGGGTGTACGTTGGAACTCAGGAAATATGCGATTGAATTTGGAACCCAATATCCTGTAAAGGCATATTGGGTAAGAAGTCATTCCTTTGTAAGAAGTCATTCCACATGTTGGTAATTTACACATGTTAATTACCAATTGATAATCGAAACTTTGCTTTAATTTAACAGTGCCTGCATTTGATTTTTTTTAATCGATATAAAAAATCTTTATGTATAAATCAAGTATACCGAATGAGGCAATAACTATTAGAAGTAGAAATATTTTCTGACCTGTCAGACTTAAGAGAAAATTTTTGCTACGGATGTTGCATGGTTCGAATGGAGTCATCGAGGTTCATCCAGGTGAAGTAGCTTCGGAGATTTCAAGATCGCCGCCATTTTTTTAAATGGGACCACTTCTTTTTTCGGAATTTTGTCAAAGAACGAAAAAAAAGTTCATACATCAAATTTTAAGATTATCGATCAAGATCTAGTATGAAAAATCTATAAAAATAGAAATTTCAATGCTTTCAGTCCATAATCGTTTTAAAAAAACGGTGCAAATAGTTACTCCTACAAAAGGTGCTCAAAGTGATGGTCACCACTTTCAATGCACGCTTGTAATCTGATTTGCATTGATTGCATCGTCTTATTGATCACAAATCTTGATTGTATGAACCCAAACAAAGTCGTAGGACTTACCTGGATTTTGCTTAGTCTCAAACTATTGAAACCAAAATTATTGTGATTAGTAAGACAATACGATGTGACGTGATTAATAAGACAATACGATCAATGACAATCACATTGCAAGCCTGCATTTAAACTGGTGGCCATCAATTTGAGCACTTCTTATTGGAGGAAGTGCTTGCAACGTCTTTGCAAACGATTTTAGGCTAAAACATTAAAATCCCCATTTTATAGAATGTTATGCTAAATCTTGATCGATCATTTTGGAATTCGGAGTGTGAATCTACTTTCAAGTAGTTCCTTGAAAAATCTCGAAAAAAATAGTGTTCCGATATGAAAAAATGGAGGTGACCTCAACATCTCGATTACCCCCTTCGAACTATGCAACTTTTGTAGGAAAACTTTGCTCTTAAATCTGATAGGCTAGAAAATATTTTTAGTGCCAATAGCTGTTGCCTCATCCGGTACATGAAAGTGGCGTGTTCGAAAATACCAATATCTTCCTAAAGAAGGAAAGAAAAAAAAATCGGAAAAATCTCTTCGCATTGGAGGTATCAATTGTAGTCTCGATGTAGAAAAAAATACTAAAAAATGTTTTTCAACTGAGAAATAGTTTTTTTTCAAAAAATCTAAAATGACGTGAGCCCAGCGTTAGCAGTAAGCAATGTGATGGTCAATTGTATAGAATATACCGTGCGATTTTCGTTCGTTGAGTCGTTATCTTTCGCATTGCGCTGTTCTTACCCAGATCCGGGCAATTCTTCTGCCGCTCGGTTCTTCCGGTAAACAGGATGTAAGGCGTCCAAATACGCGTTTATTTTACAGGGATGTTTGGCCATGAGGAAACCACGAGAGCAATTCGTAACACGACCTCGATAGACCCACGCTTTTCTACGTAAATAAATTATGGTCGGTAAATGTTCCAGAGCGCCTGTAACCAGGTGAAGCGAGAGAGAGAGAAAAGCGTCGAAGAGGATTTTACGTTGTCTATATACTAAGGGTGTATTATAAAAGTTTTAGTAGCTATGTTGGAAGATACTGCGGATTGTAGAGGGCGTTGCATAACCGAGTGGCCATTCCCATCTACGTGGCACTCAAAATTTCCTTATCAAGATATCCCTCTCCCTCTCTCTCTCTCTCTCTATCTTTGCCTGTACATATTTATTAAGGCCGTCGTCTAGTGTGAAGATAGAGAAACGCAGTCATTTTTTGAGATTTTTTTCTCGAAAACCATCAGACCCAGGACATTTTGGGTTTTTGTAACTTCTCAAGGGGTTAGGCCACGGTAACGGGTATAAAATCATGTGCGAATTTAACAAATTTTTTCGTATGAAAAAGTGATTCACTCATAAAATTAATTCCACATCTATTTAGTATGAATATCAAGCGGTTAGAAAGTATATATTTTTTTTTTTCGATGTACAAAATGGCCGACTACTAGAAACTTCTCAAAACAGCTTTTTCCAATTGGCGTGACAGATAACTTCAACAATTTTCCCTCAATTTACTTCAAATTTAAAAGCTATGTTCCTAATTGCATTTCGCAGAGATGTACGTACGGAATTTCTGATTAATCGAAAACTTTTCATTTTATGAGCTGTTTATGAGCAGTTATAACAAATGAAAATTCATTTCTTAAGTTCAAATACCTACAACTTTTGAATAAAACGATATTTTTTAAATTCCTCACGTACTTCTCTAGGTATTCTAATGTAGATTGACGAGAATTTTTATTTTTTGTATCCGATGTACATTTTGTACATCGAAAATATATATATATAATAATAATAATAATAATAATTATTATTATTATTATTATTATATATAAGGGTTTAATATAATTAAAGATTATAATATATAAGGGAATATAATTATAATCTTTAATAATATATAATATAATTAAAGATTATAATATATAAAGATTATAATATATAAGGGAACGGCTTCAGCGATCGGGCTCAAATTTTAATACAATCTTTTCAAGTATATTTTTCAGTAATTAATCGAAGGGTTACTCTCACCGATAAATATTTTCCATTTTATAAATAATTTAAGGCCTAATTTTTTGTCAAAAATCGATTTCTTTTGAGAAGCCGCCATTTTGTCAAAAATTATTATTTTGCTTATTCCTTCGATCAATTACAAGATAATCCATAAAATGAACGAAATCTTGATGGTTTTTTCATTTTAGATGATTTAGTCCAGAGATATCGTGCTCACCGCAAGAAATGTTTGGGCCTCCTGACTGTATATAACCCCTTAAACAAGAAATGAAGAACACATACGTTTTTACAGATTGAAACAATTTTAATTATTAACAAAGTTAATAATTAACCACATTAATGTGGCTAAAAAAATGGATGCTGCCATTTTTGGGCATGATATCTCAGCATCCAGTGGCCTGAAACAAAAAATGTTATAATCTGTGAGTATGTCGCTAATACGCTTACTAGGATGAAACAGAAGAACAAATTTGAAAGAATGGCGACGGTGTAACCGAGCATAACGATTTTTCACGCAATAATTATGAATTATGATGCATGTTAAAAGTAGTTAATATATTTTTTATCGAGTTGATTCCAGTGTACGTAATAGACACCTGTATCCACTACATGTAGTTTAAATTTGAACTAAATCGGTCGATTAGTTTTCAAAATATCTTGCCCAAAAAATTGAAAAAATATAGTTTTGAGAAAAACGCATTTAAGTTTGAAGAGCGGCACATGCACAAATATGACGGAAACTTCAAATTTAAACTCAGTCTGCGATTCCAGGGTCATAAATCACACCGTCTTCTTGCTCAAAGAGCTCATTAATATTTGAGGACTGCGATTTTAATACATTGAATCTCAATAAACGAGAGGCAACCCCTATAAAGGTCCATAAATCAGGTAATTTCTCGAATTTTTTAATGTCTCAAAAACGAAAATATTCAGAAGAAACTATGCTTTCAGAAAATGCAATTTAAAAAAATGAATTTTTTTTAACTCATCACACTAGACGACGTCCTTAAGGGAGTTGAGGCCACTTTAAAGAGTAAACCGCGTTTTCGGTTCGGTCATTTTTCCTGCTTCACGCTCGTGATTGCAAAAAAACTTTTATTTTCTTACCTTTTCCTATTCCAACGACCAGCAGAAACTATCGAATAATCTTTTCACTTTCGCGTCTCTTTCGAGGGACGTAAAAACCACCCCCAAAAAGGAAAAAAAGAAAAAGTAGACAAGATCCTCTTTGACTCGAGTGTTTACCAGCATACTTTTCGACGCTTTGGGATATAAGCGAAGCGCAGGAATTCAATAAAATGCAAACACGATGGGACAGCGTCAGCGCTTCGCTGTACCAGAAACTTTTATCGAACGCGAAACTTTCGTACTAGAAAATATATCCCTCGAAGTATTAGACCGTGTACATGAAGGCGGGCACATATTATAAAGGATCCGATGTATTGTGCGCTCGAGCGATGCATTTTTTGCGTTTTCCCGCCGTGTGTTAGGCAAATCGGGCCACAGGGGCCGCTCCGCTTCGGGTGGAAAATAACAGTAGCGGGAAAATTTGGACCAGCAATGAGAACGCAATGCTGTCCGCCGGGTCAAATGGATTGACAAAAAAAATGGCTGATTTTCATGATTTTTTTTAAAGGAAAGATTTGTTCACCTTTTTTCTTTTCTTTTAAAATGGGGGGAGGTATGGCACGGTCTTCGAAACGAGTTGCAGCGAATGTCGTCAGACGGCGTGACCCGTAGCGTCGGCGGGATTAATGTGACAAAAAAACCAATGAACATTTTTCCTCCAATACCACTCATACGCAGAATATGAACCAAGAAAAAGTGAGAAATGTCAAAAATCGATGAAATACAGGTTACATTTTGAAACAAGATTGAGTTTTCCGAAAAACAAATGGCAACATTTGGCAACAAAAAAATACAGGTACATTTTGAAACAAGATTGAGTTTTCCGAAAAACAAATGGCAACATTTTGCAACAAAAAAATACTTTTTTCAAAAACATTTAGAGTCATGTTTTAGACGATAAGGCTAGAAATATTTGTACCAAATTTCATCGAAATCGGTCGATTAGTTTATTAGCTATACCTATGTCACGCCAGTTTTGAAAATGAAATTAAATAGACCGAGCCATTCCTCCGCCATTTTTGAAGATTAAAAAAAATACCATCTAACAGCCAAATGTAGTAATAAAACATCCCCTGAGTTTCAAAAGTGACAAAGAAATACGTCCTTTTAAAAAGGATCATGAAAATCAGCAAATGTTTTCCTCCCCTTAAGGCCTAATGACCCTTGGAATGGGCGGAAAACAAGACTTTTTTGGGGATTTAAAAAAAAATACTAATAAAGCAATCGGAATAAGCTTTGGAACGTGTTTTAAAATTAATCTGTAGGTACTCAAATCAATTTTTTATGTTCTAAAAAATACAAAATGGCGCTCCAGAGACCGATAGAAAGAGAATGCCTTTTTAAGCCCTTCACGGGTGGAATTGATTTTCACAAGTTTGGCACCGTTTCGAAAACAAGTCGCATTTTTTACTTAAAAAACGGTCGTAGTTTGTTTAAAAAAAACCGTAATGGTTAACCGATCGTAAAAATCGTGTGTACTCCGCTGAAAAATCTATCTGAGAAGCTACGGTTAAAATTTGACGTCAATCGGTCGAAAATTGTAGGAGCTACGGGTTCGCCCAATTTTAAAAACGTGGTTCAAGAAAAACTTGTTTAAAGTTTTAAAGCCATTTTTGTTCAGACCGTATCGTTCTTGGAAGGTTCATACGTATCAACCATATCATTCTCGGGATGTTCATACATCATTTAAATATAAATGCCAATAAAATAAACGAGAACTTTTTTTTAAGGTATACACGACCTTAAACGCATGTTCGAAATGAAAATCGACAGGTTAATTTCTTCAGACTCCACGCCCGAAAAATATCCACTAACTGCGGGAAAGGTAACGTGGAAAAGAGAAAAAATCGTCCCAGTAGCAAATATCAGCGCAGTGTAAGTAAAGCCGGGATACCGTCGCGGATTAAGGGGTTACCCCCACTTGCGATTTTGAAAAAATCGGATTTTTTTATTGCATTTTTTTGAAGTTTAAGTATCTGAGAATATGTCCTGAAAATTTCAAGTCGATCCGAACAAAATTGACTGAGATATGAGCGTTGAAAGAGAAGAATCCGCATTGGAAGAGCGTTGAAAGAGAAACTTTAAACGCGTTTTTCTCAAAATGGCATTTCTGAAGTCGGTGACCAAGATTACTCGAACACTAATGAACCGATCTTCTTGAAATTCTGCAGGCTTATTTAATACATAAAAATGTAGTCTTTAATCGTTCGATTTTTTTTTTCGTGAAAATCGAACCACTAACTTTGACTGTCCGCCATTTTGTGAAAAATGAATATTTTTTAAAATCCTTCGATTAAAGACTAGTTTATACTTATATTTGACTAAATCCATCCGCATTTTTTTCTTCAGATGATCCACTTCGCCGCAATGTTGGTCACCGCAAACCGTGTATATAAAAACATTATTTCATTGACGGCCATTTGCCACTAAACAATGTAATATTTTTCAATAAAAAAAATTACTGAAAGTTCTTCAAGATTTGTTCTTTAAGATGGTATATTGATCGATTAAAAAAGTTTTGTAGTTTTCTTTAAAAAAATTCATGAAAAAGGCCTTTTTTTGCGCTACAAGTGGGGGTAACGCCTTAAAGAAGCAACGCTCGATCGATGGAGTATAGGAAATGTGTTTTGCCAGCAGCGTCAGGGAGTTTCTCAATTCACGATCAGTAAGACATCGAATCAATGTATCGACTATGACCCACCGTTTTAAGGGGTCTGCATAAACTCGAAATTTCAAAAACGCCATTTTTCGTTGTATAGTTTCAGAGCTTAGAGTCTTAACTACGACGTGCAACACAGATTTTGTGAAAATTCGAAAAATTGACCGAGTTATGACGATTTCCGTGATGAGTCAGATCGGCCACTGCGCCACGGCGAACCGCCCCGCTACGATGTACCCTTTTGCCTTTTGCGTTTTTCTCGAAACTACTTTCCATGACACTGTGTCCGTCGTATCTAAAAATCTATTTGTTCGGTTCATTTTAAATTCGGAGAGAGCACAGTTTATAACATTTTCTAAAATGAATGATGGCTAAAATTTATAAAATAAATGATTTTCTAAAATGACTGAATGGTTTTTATTTTTTAAAAAGTAACTGTATAGGTTTTCTACGTTCTAGGTAGGCTCCTAAGTATTCCTGATAAATCTAGTGGACTTCGTTGAGTCTTGTTTCGGCCCACTTTCGACCGGATATTTTGGGAACCTTAATTATATTGTCAAGACATCAAGTTTAGCAAATCCATAGATCAGGGTCGTAGGGATATTCTTTTATCTGAAATTCGCGATTTTCACGTCCTAGAGGTGGCGCAGTGATATTTCAATATGGCCGGTCAACGTAAAGCCTCAAATATAAACAATTACTTCTTCCTTGATTTCCTGCGAGTTGGCTATTGGATTTACCTCCATGGTAGATTTTAAGGATACTACTGCGGTGAATCATTTATTTTCCGCTCTTTTTTCAGCTGTCAGCCCTGGATTTGGATTTTTTAAGGTTATGAGAGTCACTCGCGGGTTTCGAGAAGGAGTGATACTAAAGGGTGTTGCAAAATGACGTGATATTTATTAATAATATTTAATTATTAATAAAACGTATTATTTTTTTGGAAAAGTATGAATATTTTCATTTTAACATAAGGTACAAACATGGAGGTTATGTGTGGAACACAATATCCGATAAATGGTCGCCTCGTCCCTGTTTGCAAAAGTTCCCTCTGGCGTTCCTTTTGACGAAATTTTCAATAACATTTTGGCATAATTGCGGACTAATTTCATTAAGGGGCTTTACCACTGTGAACGCTAAAAATTTGAGTCATTTTCGGGAATTTTTGGGAAGAAAATTACTCAATTAAATGTTTCGGAAAATTGAGAATATATTTGGCTATATTTGACCTATATTACATAATTCTTTCATAGAAAAATATTGAAATCCAAGCGACTTATGCGCTGCCTTCGGAGGCGCCAAAAACAAGTTCCTCCACTGCTGACATGCGTCTGGCCGATTGAGTAGCTGAAACCGAAAAAGGAAAAAAGTTCGTTAAACTGGAAGGTATTTCCTGTACAATGACGTAGGATTTTCGAAAAAATATCAAAATCTAACAAAATGGCGTAGTTATGAAAAAAAAAGTCTGTTTTCTTGCCTATAAAATAGTCGTTTTTTTCAATGCCAAATCGTCAATTTTTATCCAATGACAAATACCCTACGTCATTGTAGAGTAAATATATTCAAGAGTACTCAGTTCCAATTTCAAGTCAATCGGATAATTGCTCTTCCAGTTACAATGTCAGCAAATTTGAAAAATCTCATTCCATATTCTTGAAAGTATTAAAACCTCAAAAGTATAAAAATCTTGAAAGTGTAAAAATCTCATTTCATATTCTTGAAAGTATAAACTGTCGAACAAGGCGAAAAATCGATTTTTTGAAAGTGTCACACTGGTATAGCCCCTTAAGAGTGCGTCCAATTGGTTCCTTGAGCTTCGGAATTGCCTGTGGATAATTAGGATACACTTTGCCTTTCAGAAAACCCCGAAGAAAGAAGTCCAACGGCGTCAAATCACACGTTCTTGGTGGCCAATTGACATCGCTGCGGCGCGAGATAACACGACTATGAAACTTCGTCTGCAATAAGTACGCAGTACTTCTATGCATTGCTCGGTCGTGTAATTCTCCATGACTTAACCTCAATTCTTCCTGATGCCAGTTGTCAAAGATTAGTTCTCTATGTTCGCCACAAAAAAATGGCGCGCAATTGAAAATATCACGTCATTTTGAGACACCCTTTATTTTTCAGAGTATACTTTTTACAAGGGACATCTGAAATTATATTCATACATTGTATATAACAGAAATAACTTTTGATATTGCGCGATTTATCATTTACAAAGATACAAACTTGGAACGAAAAAATCTTGTGGATTAACTGAAAACTCGCCTTGATGGCCTGAAGAGAGTCATTCTCAGAGCTCACCACTTCATTTAAGGCCGGGGTAAAGTTAATTCGGCGAAAAAAAGGCATGTTTTTAAGATTTTTTTTGGCGTAACGAATAGTGTTCGTTTATTGAAAAATTTACATATAATAAAGTAACATTTGAACAACATTCTCCTAAATTTGCATTGCAAAATATTCAAAATTGAGCGAGTGAAAATTAAACCCCGGAGGCGCCTCGAAAAAAAGTTGGTTTGCGGTGTGCACCATAACTCGCAACAGAATCATCTGAAACAAAAACATCAAAATGCATTTGTTAAAGGAGATGTTTTTCGAGGTAATGACGGGAGGATTTTTTTTTTTCGATTTTTCGTTTTTTCGTAGCACTTGGTAGCCACCCGATTTTCGCTAAAAAAAATCGGCTAATTTGTTGTTGAAAAATTAGTGATTATTTAAAAAAAACAAAAGCGCTCTCGACAATACCTGGTGAATTATGTGAAGAAGTGGTGTGCAAAATTTCAAAGCGATTGGTCCAGTAGATTTTGAGTTATCGTGCACACGGACTTCAAATATGACAAGTCTCAGAAAAACGGTTTGAAAAACGCAGAAGAGTTTGGTCGCTTAGCGCTCATTGCACATAAAATACTCATAACTTCGTCAATTTTACTCCGATCGGCTTGAAATTTTAACACAATATTCTTGATATATTATGCATACATTTAAAAAATTTAAAAAAAATGAAAAGAAAAATTTAATACTTTACCCCGCCCTTAAGACTCTATCTTTAGGTGGCTTATAGAAAGACAATTCGCTTTATCCGTCTTGCACCCTGAAACACAGTAGAATCTCGAGTGATTACTTAAGTGATTACTTAAGCCGCGAGAGGCGCCAAGACTTTTGGGGATCGCGAATATCAACGACCCAAAGGAAAACCGGAGATCAAATCTTCCTGCACCGATCGTCAGTATCCCATATTTCTACCTTGAAACATTTTCAGCAAAACTTTTTTTTACCAGGCGTCGGTAACTAACGTCCAACCTTCAGTCGACCTTGGAGAACTTTTCATTATTTAATCCACCGATAAAGTAGAAACGCCCATACTGTCAGCAAGTAACGCAAACTGTACTTGCTCTTGTTCCGGTATTATTAAATGGTTGCATCGAAACTCGCTGCTCTTTTTTCATTTTTTTCAGCATTTATTTTGTAAAACCTTGTTGTCTGACATCAAAGTATTTTTCCTCGGATGTTACTACTTCCTCTGACTTCTCTAGCAAAATCTGAATCCCACGTCGAAAAAATGCCCTGTCTTTCGACGCTATCCACTCGTCTACCCATTTTTGGACTTGCTCGTAATAACAGAAGTGTATATCTTCTAAAGCCTGCTGCATGGAACGGAACAAGGGGTAATCACTTGGGGCGAGGTCCGCGGAATAGGCTCAGAGAGGGACCTCCAATTCCAGTTCCATCCGCGTTTTTAGGGTTCCGTACCCAAAGGGCAAAACGGAGCCCTATTCGGCCGTCATATAGAAGGAGGTGGTATCATAAAATAAAAACCGAAAATGCGTTTTCCTATACAGAACGATGGGAAGTTTTGCACTGATACCAACAGTACCAAAAACGCATTTTCGATTTTTTTTTGTAGCCACTTTCTTCCATATGACGGCAGTATTTTTGTCAGTCTGTTGTCTGTCCGTCAACCCGTCCGTATGTCATGGGTATCTAGCTTACAAACGGAATGAGTCACAGACCTGACATTTGGATATTTTGTATAGAATGTTGACCCGAAACCGAATATTGAATGAGAAATTCAATTTAATTATTTTTACACGATAAAAGAGCAGAAAAAAATGTCCTACCCTGACATGTGGGGTGTCATCGTCTAAAGCTCATTGAGTAGAGCACAAATATATTTTTTTTTTTTCATTTTTTTTTTTCAAAAATAAGGAAACGGGGGTTCGTCTAAGTTGTCAGTTTTAGACCATTTTTGTTACGGGGTCTATCTTAACCCTTTCGTTGGCATTGACGCAATAGTGCGTCAAATAACTCCGTGCCTTTATTTCCCTATTTAACTTGCTCTAATTTGAAACCGGAGCCTCACTTGGGGGTTTCGAGCTCGCTGAATCCGAAGTCAAAATTTCGAAATTCAAAATGGCGGACAAAAATAGAAAACTTTACTCAATTTAGATGAAAATTAGTACTCCGGCATTTCTGAGGTCGCTTATCATGAATCTGAACTTTAAATTTGAAAATTCAAAATGGCGGCGCTAGAATGGCGGAACGAGATTGAACATTTTACTCGAGTTTAAAAATCATTATTAACACTTACCAGTGTGCAGAATATTTTTCAACTTCATACAAACTGCGATTGTATCCGCAAACTAAATTTGCAAATTTTATGTTCAGACTCATAATTAGTAACCTACACAATCTACGAGTACCGAGTTTCATGGAAATCAATCTGTATTATTTGTATTTTCATTCGCCATATTTGTTCGTTATTGTGAATTCCTGAATTTTGAGTTCAGATTCGTAATCAGCACCGTCAAAAACCCCAGAACACAAGTTTTCAGGATAAAAAAAATGTCCTGCCATTTTGGGCTCTTTTTGTCGAGTTCTCTCTGCCAACGAAGGGGTTCTGAAATAAACTAGTTAGGAATTTTTGTATATTATGTACCATATACTGCATTTAAACAACAAATACTGAAAACGCCGATTCATAATGTAGTATATACGGGATGTCCCAGACCTAAAGGGAGTCCCTGAAATGGGGGATTGGGGGTAAAATTCTGAGTCCATTGATATAAGTATGTATGGGTCTCAAATGAACTCCGGAATTATTATTGATAATTCAGGGGTGAATCTGAGACCCATATATACTTATATCAATCAACGCAGAATTTCACCCCCCATTTTAGGGACTACCTTCAGTTCTGAGACATCCTGTATAATAATTTATTGTCTACATAATACAAACGCCGATTCGTAATGTAGTACATATAATAATTTATTATATACATAAAACAATAAATATATAATGAAAATATATTGAATTATTGTTATTCAAATATTTACAATACCAAATGACTTATTTGTGGAGTCGGTGCCAGCCAAGAATGAGAGATTGACGTCGCGGAAGAAACGAGATTGCACATTTAAAAAAGACTGTAGATCGTATATTTCATTTATTGTTCTTCGCCTCCTCTTTTTCTGCGAAAAATAAGACAATATTGGCAATTGGCTGGTACCAACTCCAAAAATAAGTAATTGAGTATTGTAAATATATAAATAACAATGATTTGATATAGTTTCATTATAAGCTCACAGCAGAAGTGTACAAAGATTTCTTTAGTTATCATCACCCCGTATGGTTTCAGTTTAGTACTACCTAAGAACTAAGGCAGAAAAGAAGCATTACCTAATTAAATATCTAGTTTAAAATAAAATTAATAGGTCATCCGACTCGCACTTGTTTTCATCGCCGACGTAACGTGGGGCCGAGGGTTGTTCTGCAGCAAAATCACTTTCCTGCGGTTTGATGCTACTGACGGGCTTTTTTCAATGGAATTATCGTTCAAACGCTGCAGATGCCGTTGGTATCGTTCGGCAGCGACCGTTTCCTTGGGTTCGCAGAGCTCATAAAGCACTACCTCCTCCATATCCCACCACATACACACCATGCCTTTGTGACCATGGGTATTCCGTTTTGGCGTCCTTGTTGGTTGGCCAAGATCAACCCATCGTTTTCTGCGTTTAGGGTCGTCGAAATGAGTTCATTTTTCAGCTGCAGTTGAAATACGCCACGGGAAACTTCTTTTTTGTGCCCCACAAGCAAGGGGATGATCTATTTTAGTCCGTTCGCAATGGCGCTCTCGCTCAGCACGTGTAGTAGCCATTTTCCTTCTTTCTGTATCTTCCTCGTGGCATGCAAACGTCGTCATGCAGTAAACTTCCCAACGTTGAGCTGTTCAGCCAATTCTTTGGGTGTTTGAGAAGAGTTTTTGTCCGGCAAACATTGCAAATCGGAATCTTCAAATTGTTTCGACTGACCTGGTCGTTGCTCGTAATAAGTGTTACTATAGCCATTTTTTTTATCGTCGAAACCAATGTTTATCCATAGTTCTCGAGCGTGCGGACTCACCGTACGTCTGTGCAAGCAATCGATGAGTTTCAGCTGGCACTTTATTTTCAAATAGAAGTAAAGCAGAAGTACACATCGGAAAAACAACTTGTCACGGTCCACTTTTAACTTGCTCCTTCAAGGCACGTGTCTTGAGGGGGAATGTACCCTTGTGAGGGCAAAATCAAGGGTCATTTTTGGCAATTTATTTAAGAAAAACAAGACAATACTTTTAAATTCGGTTTTTTATACATGTCAGTACAAGTATTAAAGAGAATTTTTTAAAAACTTTTTTGAAACAAAATGGCGGCGCAGTAGTCCACGAAAGAAAACTCCTTTTTTCATAGTCCTCTACGGGCGTATTCGCACAGGTCATAATTTTCAAGCTAGAACAAAAAACGAAGAATATTTTGAAAGTAGATATAAAAAACCAGTCCAGTACGTAGGGGTTTTTCAAAATATTGATTAAAAATAAATGGCGTTAATATTTTTTTTTCGTAAAAAAATCGGTCTAATATCGATCATAAAATTTTTAAATTTCAACCTATCGAAAAAATCCTCCGTACTGGACTAGAAAATGTCAAGCTACGCATACGCCCGTGTCTAAGAACATGGTTTCGAGCAAAACGCGTTTAAAGTTTTAAGTACTGTAAAATCATGGAAATTTCGTATTTACGTTTAATCGGCGATGCCTGGACCATACAATTCTCGTTCTGATTCAACATTTTTGGATAGTTAAGGGACCTTTTAAGCCAATAAAAAAAAATGCAAAAAAAAGTTTACAAAGGTATATTCCCCCTTAAGGACAGGTTACCGTACATAACAATGATAAATTCGATTATTTTTTTTTTTTTGCATCAATTCCATCCTCAAAGTGTTTAGAACAAGTGGGTTGGTTCGTTTGGGATGTCAAAAGCAATCATTAAATACGATTTTTTATAACGGAATAATTGTTTATAATACGCGATTGAAAGGCAATTCAATTTGCGGGGCCATCAGAAAGCGATTTTTGTCAAAAATTGAATTAGAAATTTTTTTTCGTCCGTTGAAGCAAGCAAAACCTCGCAAAAAATTGAGTTGTTTTTTAAACGGCTGCCATTTTGTTATCCATGGGTTTTTCAGAAAACAAAAAACGGTAAAGCCCCCCAAGTTTCGTTTAACCATTTTTAACTCGTTTTTGTTTCAAATGAACTGGCAAGGCTGTGGAGCGCCCCGCCCAGACCAAAACACGCCGTACTTGGCTTTATGTGACGGGAGCTGGAGCCGCCATTTTGGATTCTTTTTATAAAGTCAGAATTCACTCTCCATTGATAGAAGAATAGAATACGTTGAAATCCATGTTCAAAGTATGCATTGTATATAAAATAAAAAATCCCGAAGTTCATGCATTGTTCATGCCTCTCGACGGTAACCTCCCGTTAATGCAACCACCTAATATTGCCAGTAGAGTTCATGTCGGGCTCTTCGAATTAAGCGAGTGGACCTTTATTTATAAACAATTAGCAAATAATATTTTATTCATTCTTTTCAACGATCATTTCATATAGAACATTCCATTTATCCCCTGTATTCGTTTGCGGACTGTGGAATAAGATAAGAACGTTCGTCCTGTGCAGCAGCTGAACTTGGTTGCGCCGATTTCCCTCGCAATTCAACAATCATGTGCCTGATAGCGGAAATCCACGTATTGCAAACCGCTGCGTGTTCCATGACGAGCAAATCGTGAATTTTATCAGCGGCGTTCACGTCGTTACATCTCAAAGCTGTGGATAAAAGAGAAACAAAAACTAATATTCAATCCCGGACATGAGACAATCTTTGACTATTTACGACAAATAATTCGTAAGGTGAAAATGGTTCTTCCCGCTCTATTCATTCGAGAAGCTTATATATGAGACGTTCCATACCATTTCGAACTGTCAAAAAGTTGTCCACTCTAAAAAAAACTGAAATTTCGTCCAATTATTTAATTATATGAAAAAAAACAGTGTAATTATTTTCAAAATTTTTGGATGCGATTTTCTCGAGTTTTTCAAAATGTTCAAAATACCGGTATATCTCGTGAGCATTTGATTTAACAGAAAAATGTTTAAGACAAAAAAGTTGCAATTTTACATGAACTTTGTGAAAAAATTTTGTTTTGAATTTTTCGAGTTTAAAAAATGCCCATTTTCACCAAAATTATACAAAAATATTTTTTTTCGGTCGGTATGTCACTTTTGATTTTTCTAAAAAAATTCCAGAAAATACTCTGAAGTGTGTACAATAACACCTATTTTTTTCAGAGTGGGTCGATTCGTTGTTCCAAAGCTGTGCTTTGTTATATTATTATGAGATATTTTCGTAACTCTTTGTAAAAATTAGTTTGTAATAAGGCACTCGAGAAACCACCAAGAAAATTCAAAGGAAGCAGATGACTTCTCTGCTTGGCTCACACCGTGCAATCTAGTGTAAAAAAATCAAAGCACACTGAGAACTCCGATAGTATTTTGGCATGGAGGGGAAATGTTGACAAACTGAAGGATGTAGAAGGCATTTGACGGCGCACATTACTTTGTATGACAATGTTTATATTGGGCGGTCAACGATATTTTGTATCACATTTTTCATATTGCACGACGACGTTACTTTGTATCACAATTTTCATGTTGGACGACGAACGTTACTTTGTATGGCAAGGTTAACTTTGTATACCTTACCGATAATTTATGATTAAGCTCAAAAAAATTATTACTGTTATTGATGTTTATTACCTGAAAAATGTGAGAAAAATTTGGGAGAGAATAATTTTTAATAATAATTGATTTGTCTAAAAAAAAATATCTCATAATAATAAAACAAAGCACAGCTTCGGGACAACGAATCGAGCCACTCTGAAAAAAATAGATGTCACTTTTACTTTTACTGTAAAAATAGATGTTAGAAAAAAATAGATGTTACACTTCGGAATATTTTCTGGAATTATTTGAGAAATATCAAAAGTGACATACCGATCGAGAAAAAAAATATTTTTGTATAATTTTGGTGAAAATGGGCATTTTTTAAACTCGAAAAAATCAAAACAAATTTTTTTCACAAAGTTCATGTAAAATTGCAACTTTTTTGTCTGAAACATTTTTCTGTTAAATCAAATGCTCAGGAGATATAACGGTGTTTTGAAATTTTTGAAATTTTGAAAAACTCGAGAAAATGCGATGCAAAAATTTTGAAAAGATGTACACTGTTTTTTTTTTCATATAATTAAATAATTTTACAAAATTTCAATTTTTTTGAGAGTGGTGATCTTTTTGACCGTTCGAAATGGTATGGAACGCCTCATATACCGTCGAAACAGCCCTTTTCCATTCTAACTCACGAAGCCAAATAACCATCTATGGAAACATATACGAACCGTCTTTATCAGATTTTGAATAATGATGAAGTTTTAGAAATAGTATGAAAAGTATTTCTCCTTTTTCAAAGGAATATTACCAGTTTCCTTCGTTTTTTATTGTAAAATCAATATACTAGGACGTTGAATAAGTTCTCGCTGTTTTCCAACAGATGGCGTTACCAGAACTGCGTGCGTGTAGTTCAAGATGGCTACGCATCTATGAAGAAGTGCTTATAAGCAAACTTGAAATTCAGCGTATGACATTTCGCCAAAGTGTAAACAACTTTTTTTTCATCCTGTTAATCATGTCAAATTTCGTGCCAAAGAAAGAGTATTTGCAGGGAATTTTACTGCACTATTCTATTTTTAAAAAGTCTGCAGCTGTAGCAGATCCATTTTGACGAAAAAAATACGTGTTTTCTGTCTCACATCAACCACGTGGCCAAAATCAAGTACACCGATGAGACCCTCACGTTCAAAAGACCTTCGCGAGATTGTTTACAACTTCTTTAATTGTTAATATTTCCTAACGAAATTTGGTGTACAACTTTGTTAATGTACATACAAATAAACGTCCAAACGATTTTTCAATCGTCTTACTTATTCCTTCAAAATTAATTTTTGATACATAATCCTGATTTTCGGGTCGTCAAAGTAGCCTAACCCCTTAAAGCCGTCGTCTAGTGTGATGTGCCGAAAAAATATGTTTTTTAAAATTGCTTTCTCTGAAAGTATCAAGTCTTCCGAATATTTTCGATTTTGGGCCATTAAAAAAAATCGAAAAATTACAGCGCGCTATCTATCGGCGCTTGTCCATCGAGATTTATTATTATTCGGAAGGTGTGATGTATGGCCCTGAAATCGCAGACTGAGTGTAAGTTTGAAGCTTTCATCATATTTGTGCATGTACCGTTCGTCAAACTTAAATGCGTTTTTCTCATAACTATACTTTTCAATTTTTTGGGTAAGATATTTCGAAAACTAATCGACTGATTTACTTCAAATGTAAATCACATGTAGTGTATACTGGTGTCTATTACGTATACTAGAATCAACTCAATAAAAATATAATAACTACTTTTAACATGCATAATAATTCGTAATTATTGCATGAAAAATCGTTGTGTTCGGTTACACCTTCGATATTCTTTCAAATTTGTTTTCCTCTTTCATTCTAGTAACCGTAATAGCGACATGCTTACAGATTATAAAATTTTTCTAATTCTTCGTTTCAGGCCACTGGAAGCTGAGATATGCCAAAAAACGGCGGCATCCATTTTTTCTAGCCATATACGTGTAACTTTTAAAGTAATTGACATTTTTCAATCTGTAAACACGTATGTGTTCTTCATTTCTTGTTTAATAAACCACAAAAACCGAAATGTCCTATGCCTGATGGCTATCGAGAACATTTTTTCAAAGGATGACTGCGTTTCTCTATCTTCACACTAGATGACAGCCTTAAGAGCCAGTGTGACACTTTCAAAGAATCGATTTTTTTGTTGCCTTTTTCGACAATTTATACTTTCGAGAATATGAGATGAAATTTTTATACTTTCAAGAATATGACATGAGATTTTTCAAATTTGCCGACATTGTAACTCAAAGAGCAATTATCCGACTGACTTGAAATTTGAATTGAGTACTCTTAAATATATTTACTCTACAATAACGTAGGACATTTTTGATTAGATGAAAATTGACGATTTGGCATTGAAAAAAACGACCACTTTATAGGCAAGAAAACAGACTTTTTTTCATAACTACGCCATTTTGTTAGATTTTGATATTTTTCGAAAATCCTACGTCATTGTAGAGGAAATACCTTCCAGTTTAACGACATTTTTTCCTTTTTCGGTTTCAGCTACTTAATCGGCCGGAATCATGTCAGCAGTGGAGGAACTTTTTTTTTTGGCGCCTTCGAAGGCAGCGCATAAGTCGCATGGACCTAAATATTTTTCTATGAAAAAATTATGTAACATAGGTCAAATATAGCCAAATATATTCTTAATTTTCCGAAACATTTAATTGAGTACTCTTCTTGTATAAAATTCCCGAAAGTCACCCAAATATTCAGCATTCACACTGGTATAGCCCCTTAACTTACAATTGACAAAAATGTCGCCGGTGTGTTCATTTGCAATAGCAGGACAAGTACCTTGCGACAGTTTCAACACTTCAATGCGAACATTGTCCTTGAGTTTATCCTCTTCCCACATAGTTTTCAAAACGTTCAGTCTTCTTTCAACGTCCTCCAGTTTGCCACTGGATTGAAGTTCCTTCTTTATCACAGCTTCCAGATTCTCCATAGTCTCGTCCAGCGCTTGCGTCCTATCGACAGGTGTCTCTTCGGAACACGGTTCCTCAGATTTCCCGGTGGGTGCGCAAAGAGGACGGTGCGGCGCCGACGGCAGGCTGGAAGATTGTACTGGAGGCGGAAGATTGACGGACAAGCCAGGGGTCGGTTGGTCCTTGGTCAAACTCGGTGATCCGGAATTCAGGGGAAACGCTACTCTCTTGTTTAACAATCTTTTCGTCGAGGGGGCGCCGGTAACCGCCGTCGGTGAAAATGCCCATTTCGGCGGATCGTTCCAACCTGGATCGTGGCTGGATGACAGCGACTTTTGGGTGGATGTCACTTCGTTCGCTAAAATACAAGTGAGTACATGAATTGAGCCGCAAAACCAATTTAAAAGACTAAAAAAATCGATTTTTTTTTAAATTTAGTAAATTGTTAGCGGTAAGCATCATTTCATAAATTTATTAAACGGTAAGCGGTATAAATAATTCATAACTGCCTCTAATTTTTTGTTTCCGGTAATTTTTGTCAAACGCGTTTTGCTAAACTCTGTGGCTCGCCGTCCGCTTATCGGACGAATAAGCGTGTTATTCGTCCGGATAGCGGCTCACTTCACGCTGCATAACGCCCCAAACAAACCCAAACGAAACAAAAAGTTTTAGTTATTTTATAAAGTTATAGTTAGTTTTTTTTATATAATTACGCTCTATATGAACCTAAATGTGGGGTAATGTTGTTTAAAGTATATTTTTTATAGCAAAAAAGGTTATAAAATAATGGCAAAGATGATATTCTTTTGTTTATACACCTCCAAAAAATGCAATTATCAACTTTTCGGTCAGAGTTAGGTTCATATAGAACATGTTGTCAGACAATACATAACCTCACAAAAATTTGACGCGTAGTGCAAGTTCCTACGGGGCACTCAATTTTATTAATTTTCATCACTGGAACCGAAAGCAGTAATAAATCACCATCCAGCATCCATTTTCACCATGATAAAATAACCGAAACAATTATTCGTTACTTCACAGCAGGCGGAAAAAAGCTCTGCCACTTAGATTTGCACAAGTACGCAGCGAATACGATGTTTATTGCGGTACAGTGCTATCGTCGATTGTTTAGCAATGTTTTTATTTACCAACTGTCTTTTCTTCCATGCCGATCTTGCTTTCCGACCAATTGTCTTCGGTGTTTCGTTTCTCGACCGGTTATGGGCTATTTTGAAAAAAAATCGATGAAAAACTGACGGAAAAAACAGAACAGCTGATCAGTCGTTCGCCGATTCGTGGCAATCTCTTCGAAACGTCAAAGACGCCAATGGAAAAACAACGAGCTCGCGTCGTCACGTCCGGTGCGCAAAATTCTTCTCCGGCAGCCGAGATTTTTCTCATATATCGTGCGAATTTTTCGCGGCAAATAAAACAGGGCGGTCTGGCTTTCGTTGTGCTACGGTATATGTAGTTCTTGCTTGTGGTCGATTTACCGAATTCGCGCGACTTGCAACTACCGACAGTCGGTTCTACGACTCATCTATATATACGTATAGTGTGTTTTGTAAAAAAAAAAAGGAAAAGAGAACGCTGCACGTTACAATGCTGTCGAGGAACGAAAATTCGTTGAGGAAAAGGAATCACGATAAAGAAACAGCGCTAAACCACAATCCCGCGTATGTTGTGCTTTCTTTCGTCTTAATTCTTTCGTCGCAATAATAAGCGGCACAATCGGAAAATCTGCGAAAACCCCTCGGCTTATTCATTCCGATTAAAGGTTTATTTTCGCGCCCCTTTCTATTTTTGGCTCGCTACCGCGCGTCGTTGAATTTCACGTCACGAATATACGATCAAGTTTTCTTCTATACACCGAAATAATAATACGATCTAAAAGTGAACCGTCTGCTTGCCAAAATAGCATCCAAAACATCACGCACCCGCGATTCACGAACGTACACACACATACACGTACACATTGTTAAACAGGTAAGATTGAAGCTAACGTTAAATGCTTGTAGTGTCATCGAAAATTGGAACTTTCCTCTTCTCACAACGCTTTAAAACAATTTTCCTGTCGCGATCGTCGAGAGACCTCAAGGAATAAAATTCCAATGTTCCTTTTCCCGGGTTACCGCATTGACTAACCTCAAATTTTCACAACTCTGCGTGCGTCAGGAACGTTCTTACGGAATGTAATTCAAATCGTCGGAAATTTTCGGAAAATAACTCATTCTTATCGATTTTGTTGTTAAATCTTTAATTAGCATACCAAAAAACAGTTTCGGAAAGGCTAAAAACTGGGACGACGAAAGTTGATGAAAATAAATGAGATTCAAGTTTGCAGCGTTAAAAAGCAACGAAAATCGTTATTTTTCAAACGCTCGCATTTCATTAGGCAAATCTTCGTTACGAAAAATCGCCAAGCATTTTTTAAGTCGCTTATTTAGAGACCTAGAATTTTAATCTGCAAAAAAAGGTTTTGTCACAGTAAAAAGAGGCAATGAAAATATAGAGAGTTTATGTACATTCGAACGATGCAAACTTCGTATGTAAATAAATAATATTCCAGCACTGCTCGACGTCAGATTTCTACCGGGTATTCGATGTTTTCAGACGACCGATTGGATGAAAAAGGAAAGACATGCCGGGCAAAATCAAGGTGAAGATACTGGCAGGTAGAAACCTGCCGGTGATGGACCGTTCCGGCGACACGACCGATGCTTATGTGGAAATAAAGTTCGGCAATACGACGTACAAGACGGACGTTTGTCGCAAGTCGCTGAATCCGCAATGGAATTCCGAGTGGTACAGATTCGAAGTAGACGACGCGGAGCTCCAGGACGAACCTCTCCAAGTTAGATTGATGGATCACGACACTTATTCCGCCAATGACGCTATTGGCAAAGTTTACGTCAACCTGAATCCCTTGTTGTTGCCC
Organism: Ophion ellenae; assembly: GCA_963210295.1. Classification (NCBI taxonomy): domain Eukaryota; kingdom Metazoa; phylum Arthropoda; class Insecta; order Hymenoptera; family Ichneumonidae; genus Ophion; species Ophion ellenae. The sequence goes on along the minus strand of OY723386.1, from coordinate 52,952,560 downwards.
GGCTCGCCTTTGGCCGTTAAAAATATTTGGACGCTCGAGGCCACCATGAACTCCAGTGGCGGAGCGCAAGGCGGTGAGTGAAAAAAATTGACGGCCTGCGCAAACGAAATCGTACATACGCTACTGCCGTTTCGTTCCCTCGAGTCTTCCGATTCGAGTGCTCGGTCGCTCTACATTTTTCTGGGACGAATTTGTTGCCAGCTCGAATTAGATTTCTCCCAGAAGTTTCTGGATTATATTTAAGGGGGGATTAAATTAATCTACCTAGAGGCTCAAAGAAAATTGCCAAATTCCGATTTTTTTTTTTTTTTTTTGAGAAACGGTGGCGGAAAAAAAAACGCATTTTTTTACACAAAGGTACATATATTGAGAGCCTTTAAGGGGCTATACCAGTGTGAACGCTGAAAATTTGGGTGATTTTCGGGAATTTTTTAGATGAAAAGTACTCAATTAAATGTTTCGGAAAATTAAGAATATATAAATGATAATGATATTCTTGAAAGTATAAACCATCGAAAAAGGCACAAACAAATCGATTTTTTGAAAGTGTCACACTGGTCCCTTAAGAAAATCACCAAAAAATACCGAAAAACAACAAAAGTATGACTGCGGGCAGATGATGACATTTTTCTCGCGACGTTTCGCGGTAGGCACTCCAGCTTAACGGTTAATCTGAAATCTTAAAACCAAATGTGCTATTCAAGATAACAATAAATGAGGGGCTGGCGACCAGAATCGGACTTGTCCATAAATTACTTTTTTACAGGAGAGGTTGAAAAGAACCAAATAGAAATGAGTTAGAATTTTTAAGCTCTAGTATATGAAGGCTCTATAGAAAGGTAAGCCTGGAACTGGCTTTAGTCTAATCAAAACACTAACTACCATGTGTTTATTTTTATTTTTACTCTGGACAAGTCCGGTTTTGAATGAAAATAGTGGACAACTCCGCTATTGAATGAAAATCTTATGGACATGTCCGTTTATGAAGTAAAACAGATTCTTTGAATTGAATATAAATTTGTTTTTTATTATCGATTTAATAATCCTACACAGACTCTTCCATGTCAGGCTCGCAACAATCGCATTCCATGTCATCATCGTCATCACTGTGGTCATCTGTTAATAATTTTTCATCCAGCCAGCCATGGACAAGTCTGTTTCTGCTTGAAAAAAAAACAGTTTTTAACAAATTTCAAGTTCTTTAGAGCCGGACTTGATGCTAAATATTTTGGGAACTAATAAAAGTGTGCTTAAAGAACACGAACAAAAAAAAAATTGACGTAATGTGGACAAGTCCAGTTTCGTTCGCTAGCTCCTCGAATACGAGTCCTTGACGATTGTCGATTTTGAAAATGATTTTTTTTAACAAAGTCGCGATGAAATGATACTCGAGCATACGAAATGTATGAAAAAGTCGAAATTTTTACGTAACTATTAAAACATAAAGATCGATTTGAAAAAAAGTGAGATCGTCAACGACCATTAAGGGGTTATATCCAGTCAGGAGGCCCAAAACGATCGATTTTTCAAGAATTATTCTTGACAAGACCTTGAAATCTATTTACGTAAAAATTTGTACACACATTATGGTAACTTTTAACTGTATTTTAACATTTTTTATTTGTAAAAATAATTATTTTGAAAGTTGCTATAGCTGATCTCCGGGAGCACCTCTAAAAAAGGCGCCTTGCGGTGAGCACGATATCTCTGGACTGGATCATCTAAAATGAAAAAACCAAAAATATTTCGTTAATATAATGGATTATCTTGTAATTGAGCGAGCGAATAAGCAAAATAATAATTTGCGACCAAATGGCGGCTTCTAAAAAAAAATCGATTATTAACAAAAATGTAGGCCTTAAATTGTTTGTAAAATAGAAAATATTTATCGGTGAGAAAAAACCTTCGATTAATTACAGAAAAATATACTTGAAAATATTGTGTTAAAATTTGAGACTGATCGGTTCAGCCGTTTTCCAGAAATCTTGCTCACCGACTTTGAAAACACAGTTTTGAGAAAAACGCGTTTAAAGTTTCAAAAGCACTTTCGACCGCTCTTTCGAATTACAAATGTGCGTGTAACTTTGAGAATATTCACCGTATTGACGGGAAATTTTCTGTGTGTGTACTTAAATATATGTACATTACGAAAATAAAATATCTATTTTTCGAAAATTTTAACTGTTTATAACCCCTTAAATGTTTCTCATCGTATTTCCAGTAAATTTGAAAACAATCCATCAAGTGGTCCCCGAGATATCATCTCTGCCAACTTGAAAACCGTATCATCTGCTGGCGGCCATGTTTTTGTTGTTTTTCTGTATTTTTGTGTAATTGTTTTAAGCTTCTCTGTTATAAATCTGTATGGGGTTAGGAGAAATTATTTGATACTTTTAAGTGCGTTTTCAAAAAGTGGTTTAAAAAAATGTATTTAAATAATTATTTTCTGCTTTTTGTCTTGTGTGTGTGTGTGTGTTAAATTTTGCAATCGATTTTAAACATCTTCATGAGATTATGGCAAAGACTTGTGGCAAATTTCAGAATTATTTTAGTTTCTCTTCACGTGATCATATCTGAAGTATAAAATTGTTATACCTACCTACCGATAATATATCAATCTGTTTAATTATCATTTTCCTGAAGTACAAAATAAAGAAGCAAGCAAAATCAATTTTGAAAGATTTTTATTTTAACATTAACGGCAGGGTAGGGGTTTCAGTGTGAAAAAAAAAACACTTTTTTGCGAATTTTTTTCATCCATATGGATAGACTACATTTATTGAAACCTTTTGTACATTGTTAAGTGTCATTTCAATAACATTCCGTGAAATTTGTACGCGAAAATATCCACAAACAAGCCGGTGACGGAGCTTTTCCAAGAACGCCTTTGGAAAAACACGATTTGCGGTGTTCACTGTATCTCAGCTAGAAATTATCTGAAATCAAGTACAATTAAAATTTAGATCATCAAATCCTCCCCCCAACGGTCTTTGATAATTTTTTTTTTCATTTCTAAATTTTTGGTGATCATGTAAAGTGAAAAGTGCTATTTTTCACGAAAATTTCCGCCATTTTGGGGGTGGAAAACCCCCTTAATGTAAAAAAAAACTCAAACCAACCGTTGGGGAGGTATTTCATATGTAGAAAGTGTGTCCCAAGTTTGAAATAAATCGGTCATGTAGTTTTCAAATGGCAGTGAACACGGACTTTGAAAAAGTGGTTTCGAGAAAAACGCGTTTGAAGTTTCGAGAAGTCGGAGCTACAGTGTTAGAGGAGCGGGACTAAATAGTCAATAACTTCGGAAGTTTTGCTCTGATTGACTTGAAATTATGGGATTATATTCTTGAAATGTTTAATTATAAAAAAAAGCCAAAAAAAGTCGATTTTTCAAGAGTGCAAACCCCTACCCTCCCCTTAAAACAAATTAATGCCATATGTTTCTTAGTTACCATACCTTAGCTGTGTTTAAAGTTTTACGTCTCTCGCCCATCCGGAAGTTAGTTTAAAATTGGAAAATTTGTACCGAACAAACAAACAGACAGACAAGAAAGCGATTTGCTAGGAAACATATCCTCCATATGTTTCCTAGCTTCCTTACATTCCCAAGCGTGTGCTAGTATTTCCTCCGCGTTCCCGCATACTTCCCCACTTCATTTTTGCCCAAATTTCCCTTATTTCTCCACATGTTATTTCTTTGTCCCAATACTGCTCCTTTCCCACGTTTTTTTCCTCCCTTTGTGCGCTCAGCAGAAGTTGGACCTGGAGATTTTGGTCCACATTCTTTCTATTTCTTGGTTAGCCGTCTTCTGCACCGCTCTCCCGGCCTTCATGTTTCATCCCTCCTAGTTTCCTCTTCTTATCGCCTCACCTATCTGCCCCTTTCCTGCTTGCTCCATTGCTGTCTTCGTTTATATTCCCCATTTGCTTCCGTTTGCTGCCTTCCTTATCTTACTCTCTACCATCCTGATGTGTTTAATGGAGAATAATTATTCCTCAGTTTGAAAATCCCCCAAAATTGCTTAATTTCTTCGCATCTAAATGTGCATCCCGCCTTAATCAATATATTGGAAATTTCTTACGGTGCAGGCGCAGTTATGTCCGGATGGATACCGGTGTTCGATACGATGCACGGTATTCGCGGAGAAGTAAACATCATTGTTAAGGTTGAATTATTCTCGGACTGCAATAAATTTCGTCAATCGTCGTGCGGCGTTCAATTCTTCTACTGTAAGTAAGAAACAAAAAGGCTATCGCGTCTACCCCCTCGACAGCTTTCGAAGAGTTCAAATTCATACGAGACTATGCGAAATTTTATTCTCAGCTCCAAACATACCCCACGGATATCACGCTCAGGTGATACACGGATTCGTCGAGGAGCTCGTGGTCAGCGACGATCCCGAGTACAAGTGGATCGACAAGATCAGAACTCCTCGGGCTTCGAACGAGGCGCGCCAGACCTTGTTTCTCAAGATGAGCGGTGAAGTTCAGAGGAAAATTGGCTTGAAAGCTTTGGACCTTGGGGGAAACGCAGTTATCGGGTAAAATGTTCCACACGTTTTAGAGTATTCAGTCCTCCCAGCCGAAAATTCTTGTAGAATTTTAAGGGACTATACCAGTGTGAATGCTGAAAATTTGGGTGATTTTCGGGATTTTTTTGGAAGAAAAGTACTGAATTTAATGTTTCGGAAAATGAAGAATATATTTGGCTATGTTTGACCTATATTACATAATTTTTTCAAAGAAAAATATTGAGATCCGAGCGACTTATGCGCTGCCTTCGGAGGCGCCAAAAAAAAAGTTCCTCCACTGCTGACATGATTCCGGCCGATTAAGTAGCTGCAACCGAAAAAGGAAAAAATGTTAAACTGGAAGGTATTTCCTGTACAATAACGTAGGATTTTCGAAAAATATAAAAATTTAACAAAATGGCGTAGTTATGGAAAAAAGTCTGTTTTCTGCCTATAAAATGGTCGTTATTTTCAATGCCAAATCGTCAATTTTCATCCAATCGAAAATATCCTACGTCATTGTAGGGTAAATATATTCAAGAGTACTCAGTTCAAATTTCAAGTCAATCGGATAATTGCTATTTGAGTTACCATGTCAGCAAGTTTGAAAAATCTCATTTCGAGAAAAACGCGTTTAAAGATTTAACTAGCGTTTTTTGCAAGATAAAATGATATTTACCATAAAAACTGCTAATCCCTGCTTTTCACACTGATATAGCCCCTTAAGGATCGGATTTCCCTGTCTTAAGGAGTTATAACACCTTGTGGAAGCGAAGTCAAGGGTCATTTTCTCCAATTTATTTTTAAAAAAACGAAGCGATATCTTTAAATTCGATTTGCAATACATATTTATATAAGTCTTGGAGAACAAGAATTTTTTTTCTCAATTTGAAAATAAAATGGCGGCGCAATGGCTGATAAAAAAAGTCCTTTCTTTTAATGACCTCCATGGGCGGAAATCCACAGGTCACAATTTTCAATCCAGAAAAAAAAAACGAATTTTTTTTTGACATACGTCAAAATCTAGTGAAGTACATAGGATTTTCGAGAAATATTGATTTTTACAAAAATGGCTTCAATATGGAGAATTTTTTTTTTACATTATCAGATCGGTCATAAAATCGTTAAATTTCAATTGATCGAAAAAGAACCGTGTGTTCTAACGGACTTTTTCGGTGTCAGCTGTTATTATAGTTTGAACATTCGAGTAGTGACGACATCTAGTGACCGAATTTAGAAAATTAATATGTACCGACCGTCGGTAATATGTATTTGCCGCCCTAATGACCTCTACATTTCAAGAAGGGGCATTCGAAGATCGCTCCTAAATAACCTGCAAATCAGCACCATGACCTCACTCGATAAATCGAATTTTCGGATCCACACAAAACCTTTTGGATATCATCTTTGGGTAGTTTCGGGATCTTTTAAGCCTATAAAAAAATGGAACAAAACAAAATTCACAAGGTCCCTTAAGCGTCATTCAACGCATGCATACAAAGCGCAAAGTGGCCGATAAACGAACTGGACATTTTTCTCGAAGGATTTTGTAGAAAATGTAACACATGAAGCACCAATTTGTTCCACAATTAGAAATAGTTAATAGGAAACATAATACACTTTAGAAAATTAGCCACAACCTTTGCCAGCCGACAAATTCACTTTTCTAATCAGATCACGCACTCTTTTTTCCGTCGAGCGGACCAGACTGCGGTGTGCTACGTCACTACACTCTTTAACGGGGTATCAATTGTCTCTGGAAGCCCAATTTGTAGGGTCAGAATGATGAATTTTTTTCTAGTAACACGTTGGTTGGAATAACATTATTTTTTCCCAGCAAGCTATACCCATGTTTGTGGTTACAATGTAATTTTTTAAGTAAGAAAATCTTTCAAAGTTTTCGTGGTGCTGCAGTTGGCGTTGCAATCCTCCAGCGGCGAGGTCCGAAACGGCGTGATCTCTACCAAGCTCAAATGTAATCTGAAACGAAAACAAAAAAAAAATTCTCCAAATATATCGAACTGGCTATGGGTTTACGATCCACTTTTCGAAATTTCGAAAAATACGAAAAATAACAGCTTCTCCAAAGGAAACCTCATTTTTCTCTTGGAAAACATCATGCTTGTTATTAACAAATGGTTCATCCAATGAAAAATGCGATCGTGGACCGAAAATGACTACTGTTTGAACGCGAACTGTGCAAATTCAAGTCAATAGTGTGAAAGTTACTCAAGATGTCATCCCGCCGTGTCACGATATATAGTTTCGAGATCATCGCGTTCAAACTCGACGGATCGCGGTAAACCCGACGCATACAGTTCCACTAAAATAGGTGCAACTTCGTCAATTTTTAGTATTTCACGGTCTGGTTGGTCTTAAAATATTCTTGAAAATTCACGCTATAACAATATGCAAAAAAACGCTTTTTTGCGGTTTCCAGAGAGGGATACCCCCTTAAGGCCTTAAGCCACAGTAACGGGTATGAAATCATGTGCGAATTTGACAATGTTTTTTCGCATGAAAAAGTGATTCGCTCATAAAATTAATTACCCATCTATTTAGTACGAATATCAAGTTGTTAGAAAATATATATATTTTTCCCATGTACAAAATGGCCGACTACTAATATTTTCTTTTGTTATCTTTTTTTTACGCGCTCCGCAGCGTGACATTTAGCATCCACAATTTTTTACCTAGAACAAAAAACAAAAATTCTCGTCAATCTACATTCGAATACCTAGAGAAATACGTACGGAATTTAAAAAATATGGTTTTATTCAAAAGTTGTACGTATTTGAACTTGAGAAATGAATTTTCAGTGAAAATTTTCGATATAACTGCCCATAAACCGCTCATCAAATGAAAAGTTTCCGATTAATCAGAAATTCCGTGCGTACTTCTCTGCGAAATGCAATTAGGAACATAACTTTTGAATTTGAAGTAAATCGAGTGAAAATTGTTGAAATTATTTGTCACGCCAATTGGAAAAAAGCTGTTTCGAGAAGTTTCGAGTAGTCGGCCATTTTGTACATCGAAACAAAATATATATATTTTCTAACAGCTTGATATTTGTACTTAATAGATGTGTAATTAATTTTATAAGTGAATCACTTTTTCATACGAAAAAAAATTGTTAAATTCGCACATGATTTTATACCCGTTACTGTGGCCTAAGGCCTTAAGGTACTCGCCGATTTCTTTGGTTGAAACAAGCGATAATCCGAAGAGAAAAATCGGAGGTTTAAAACTCGTCCACGTGGCCATATTGCAGTTTCTGCTAAGTAGTTCCAGTTTTTCACGCTCGGTTCGCCAGTGGTGGTTATCGGTAGAACCGGCGATGCGGCAGTAAGGACGAACACCGTAAAAATCGTGAAACTTGATAGCATGATAGAACAGGAACTTGGATACGTCCTGTCTTGCTATACCCGAAATCATACATTTCCGCTGAATGGATACATTGTCAAAATTGTCGCAAAGGGCACTTGCTTCATTGTAAATTCAGACGATGTTTACCGCACGAAACGCTGCCCTCGACTCTGACTTGGTCGCGCGCTTCCGACGAGTACTAATTCTGTAACTACGGGTTACAGTTACGTGCAGAATTTCGATCTAGAAGGGGAATCGGGAATAGTGGCGCGTGGAATAGGAACGGCCGTGACGCTCGTGAAACTGCAGGACATTACGTCGAGTCTTCCCATCGAAACGTCCAACATCGAGGAGTGAGTAGGCTAAGAATAATGCTCTCAAGGGCTTAGGCTACTGTGACGATCCGAAAATCAGGGTTATCAAAATTAATGTTGAAGCAATACGTAAGACGATTAAAAAGTTGTTTGGACATTCATTTTTATGTACATTGACCAAGTTGTGTACGAAATTTCATTTTTAAATATTAATAATTAATGGAGTTATAAACAATCTCGTGAAGGACCTTTGAACGTGAGTACCTCAATAATGTACTTGATTTTGGCCACTCGGTTGATCCGAAAAACAAAAAAAAAACAGTTTTTTCTCAAAATACACAATATTGACTAAGACTCGATCCAGATTTTTTGTTATAGTTTTAATCTAAAAAAAATATTTGCTTTTTTTCAATTTTTCGAGGATGGCATCATTTTTATTAATAATAACGCAAAAAACTGTTAAGAAAGAAAACGTCGGTCAAAACTAAACTACTGTTACACTGAATAAGTGTACATGGCTGTTACGCATGTGGACAACAGGGAAAACTAGAAAAACTCTGGGAATTTCTTTCCTGTTGGAATAATCAGGGAAAAGTCAGGGTATTTCGAAAATTCTCTGGATATTCTCCAGAATTCACTTTATGCAAGAATTACGAAAAATTAAATCGACTTGAAAAAAAACCAAAAGGTAAAAAAATAAATATTTTTGTACATTTTAATGTAGTGGTAATCTTTATTCGCTTCCCCATAGGGTTACAAAGGACTGCCGTTTCAAAACTATCGTACATCTTTCTTACATCCGTTCTTAACCTACTTAGCCTACTCCTCCACGCACCCGCTCTCCGCCGCCTTCTCCGCTCCGCCTTATTTTACTTAACCTATTTACAGCCGGAAATTCCTTACATCTCGTATATTTTTAATATTTATATTATTCTTCATTATACACAAAAAGAAGTTATATCCGTGCCAAACATTTAAAATTTTAAATACTCAAAACTAATTTACTCTAAAGCTCTATACATTTGCATTCGTTTTGTCGATACACAACCACACAATTATCATCGTAGAGAAGTGTTTATGTTTTTTATTTATTAGCACCGACATAAAAAATTCTGTTTATAATAAAGAACAGGTTTTATATTTACTTTCAATGTATTTTTTATAACTTTACAGTGTTTACATTTTTTTTATTTCATTTTTTTGAAATGTTCTTTCAATATTTATAATTTTCACATATCCGATCTTAACCCTTCTTTAACCCACTTATATGTGGCGACGATTTTGACAGACTGGGTCACTTCGACCGGGTTAGTACTTCACCCACCTGCCCTTAACCACCCTCCGGTCGCTTTCATTGAAAAATATCCGGCTTACACTTTAAACATTTCTTTATATGTCTGTATAATCAAAATTCGGAATGTATAAAATCCAATTGTAAAAGATTATTGAAAACTTTTACTGTTGGAAAGGTGAGCATTCTATTTCAAATTCGCCCGGGTCAAAATGACCCAGTGTGTCAACGTAGGATTAAAAAAATTATGTTCTTTATTTGTCAGGGAAATTTCAAGTCAATAATGCGTAACAACCATGTGTACCAAATTTCGAGTCAATCCGTTCATCAGATGTCGAGAAATCGTGTACACCGTTTTAAAAAAAAACACAGTTTCGAGAAAAACTCGTTCAAAGTTTCACCAGCAGTTCTACCGTTGCAATCATGAGGGTGAGGCCAGACAAGCGTAATTTGCGTCGCGTAATCTACGCTGAACTGAAATTCGGTTGGGCTGCCCGACGGACGTATTTTATTCGGTTGCTTTTAAGCAAAAAACATATTTAGTACATGGAAGCACAGGCCCCGTGTTAATAGATGGCACAGAAAATGTAGTACATATTCCCGCCGGTAGACCGCGCGGCGACGTATCCGTATGCCACACACAATCAAAGAACACATATTTTTTGCATGTATTCATGCACATCGATACAGGCAGCGCTTTAGGTGGCTGGAGTGATAACTAAGCATCACCCCAAGAAATCGTGGCCTCCCATAAGGCCTGTGCTTCCATGTAATATATGTTCTTTGCGGCAGTATTACGATATCTGTGGCTCCTAATTCTGACCACGCAGCCTCTATGTTTGAACTTTTTTCAACTTTTTTCAAGAGCGGTAAAAATCGAAATTCTAAAGGGGTTATACGAGGGCATCAAAGTTCGTATAGGAAAACTTTTTGTTGTTGTTGTTAGAGTCAATTGAAACTTGGTATAAATATACTACAACACAAATAATTAAACATGTATTTCAGCAATTTTCCAAACAAACACACAGACATCCGGACATTTTTTTTCTAAATATGATTTTTCGTAGTTTTGGGACACTTTGAAAAATACTTAAATGAAAAGCCTTTTAAATGGCATACAGTTCGTTTTTTTTACAAATCGCTTTGGCTCCGCGCCCCTGATCCAAATATCGACTTTGGTCACTCTCGAAAAAGTGTTTCTTTTGGTCGAAATATAAAGGCCACGCGGTCGAAATTAGGGGCCACGGAAATCGTAAATCCCCTTCTTTGCTAAAACTGACCGCTTCCCTTACTCCTCTCTCCCCACGCACCAAAACCCCATAGAGTGCGTCCTAAATTCCGTCGTAATTACGCACGTTAGACGGCAGACAACTCATTTTGCGTCGTCTGGTAAAAACCGGACTTTTATACGAAAACCGATTGCAGCGTAAATTTCGCGACGCAACTTACGCTCGTCTGGCCTCACCCTCAGTTGACCGTCAATCAGCGATTCCCGCACCACACGTGGGACCTTCCCCTTCAATTTGAGTCGCCTCAAGCGACGAACAAGAATTTCGACATATTCACAGTAGCCTAATCCCCTGAAAATAAGTTGCCGATTCTCTCTTTCTTTTCTCGTATCGTTGAAACTTTCGATGAGAAAAAAAGAAGAAGACAAAAAAATCAACATACAAAATTCGCAATTAAAGCAGCGTCCTTTTGCATCCTTTCTCTCTTTGTTGTCCAAACCGCATGCCGTTTTACAGTCTAACGTGTTTTGGTTTGCAATCGAAAGGTCCTCTCGATTTTTCCGAGAGCGACGACAGTTTACCGTTGCTCGCGAACTCGCCGAATCAAAGTCCGGTTGCTCCGTGTTCCCCGATAAACATACGTCCCACCACGATGAGTCAGCGATTTCCAAAATACGAGAAGTCGCCGAAGCATCAGCGGCGGTCGACCGCGCGAATTGCCGAATACAGAGCGACCTCGCTGAGAGGCCGACAATTCTCGTTGCAAAGCAGCGCGGTGATCAACGGGGCACCGATCAGAAAAGCCATTGGCTCGAGTTTGTCACTCGCGGATGATCTCATAAGCGAAACGTCGCTCAGGAATATGCTGGCCCTGGAGGACATGCGGGGTGAACCAGCCGGCAATCCGTTCTCCCGTGGCCTGAAGAATTTTCGATATTTGCATCAGAATATATTGCCGAAACGTGTTGCCCAGATAAAGTCGAGATTCGCAGATTCGTTGGACGACGAGAGCGATCCCGAGAGCAATTACTCGAGCACGTGGTCCCTAGCGGGCTCCGAATCGAACAGATCGTCGATCGTCGATCTCCGACAGTCAATCAGACGGAAGAAATTCACCCACAAGAAGATGCCACCCAACGACGGCATCGCCGCACTCCTAATACGCTCGGTGCACGCGGGTTTTCCCCTCGACAGCGTCAAAGAAGATCGCGAAACGCCGGCACCTTCGCCCGTTAATTTTCTCGGCGATACGGCCGAATACGTCGGCGACCGATCGCCAACGGATAACGACGATGACACGGATAATCCGAACGTTGATACTCCAAAGTCCCAGGAGGCTAGCGCTATGTTGGAAAACGAAATCGTCACCACGAAAGGAGAGCTTGAGCCGAAATACACGAGCGACAGATCCATACCGATGATGTCGTCATCGGAATCCGATACGTCGTCATCCGATGAAGACGAACCCTCGGAATCGAGCACTAACTACAATATTCTCGATGAGACGTACTCACTCATCGATCCTCAATCGCCGGACGAGCGAAAATACTCCCGTGCCTTTTCAAAAGCCTCGAAAAGCTCCGACGTTTCCAGCAGCTCCGTCGCGTCCCCGATAAAGATCATCAAGCAGTCCTTCGAGAGCAAGGACATCGCCGAAATTGTTCCGGTCCGAGAGGAGGATCTTCAGGCTCGACAAGATCGCAGCTTGGAATCAAGCACGGATTACAATATTCTCGATGAAACTTCCTCGCTCCTGGAATCAAAGTTCCCCGGTGATCCGCTGAATCGTTCGGATTTGCAGACAATCGATGTCGACAGAGCCGCGATCGTCGGGACGTTGGGGCTGTTCGAGACGCCGGAAAAAGTGGAGACAAGGACGGATTTGGCAATGGAGGACGAATTTACGGCCGTTGCGTTGGATTATCTCTCGGAATGCAGTACGGATTACAATTTTCTCGATGATACGCAATCTCTCATAGATCCCGGTAATCTCGACGATGAAACTCCGATTGGTTTTCACCGCAACGTCGAAGACGAGAATTTTCCTCAAGTTTCTGCCCGCGCTGAGCTACCCTTGTCGTCCTATATGGCGAAAGATCAGCGGAGCTTGGAATTCGCCACCAGCAGCGTTGATCTTTATTCACCGCTTGATTCCCCGTTTTGTGAAAGCGTCACCGAAGTCGTCGACGAAGCGCGATTGATCTCGTCCGCTAGCTTGACGGAAATGGACGAACCCGCAGGTGCGACAGCGAGCTTGACAGGACAGCCGCCCAGAGTCCGTTCGCCACCTGATGACAAGCTGGATTCCAGCACCGATCACAATATTCTCGATGACACTTGTTCTCTGACGGAACGAAGTTCCTTCGGCGACGAGAATGCAAAAGCCGATTATCCGGAAACTTTCCATACTGCGAATTTGGCAGCAAGTCTCAATATCGGCGAGCTGATACTGCCGTTGTGTCTGAGGGAGATCGATGTAGCCTCAGGGACGATCGAAGACTCGAAAGCAGCGAGCGAGCGGCATTCTTCCTTCGATTCTCAGGCAGACCGTAACTTGAACTCGAGCACCGATTACAATGTTCTCGAAGACACGACCTCGTTGAACGAGGCCAGTTCCCTCTACGAGACGAAGCTTGGATCGATTCCGCAGAGTGTCGAAACTGCCGATCGGCCGAAACTTATCGCGGAGCTGACGTTGCCACCGGTGTTGGACGGAATCGACAGCCTACCGGGAGTTGGCGGTGAATCTCCGAGCAGGAATAATTTCATCGCGCCATTCTCTACGTCGACCTCGATCAGCAACGATGAAAAAGATGCCGATCTTTCGACCTCGACGTCGTCCTCGTCCTCGCGCAACCCGCAATCTCCTAGACTGAAATTTCTACCGAAGCAGAAGCACTTCGACAGTGCCGACGATCTGGACTTCGTCACGAGTACCCCCGTCGAGACTGATGTCACGCCACCCGATTTTTCACCGATCGAAAAATCCCCCGAATCCCCGGAATACAAAAAGTGGGATTTTCCATCGATTCCCGGAAGTCCAAATTCGCGGATCGGAGTTTTCGACAGGGACGGAGCGAGCGATGGGACGAGCCACGATCGGATAACACCGAGTACGCTTATCGTTGGGGAAAAGATCTTCGACAACAAGGGCAAACCGATTTGCCCGTTGGGCGTGCCCGTCGACAGAGTGACCACGGCGAGCGACATAAGGGCTGCGAATGGCGCAAAAGCCTCGAGAGACTCAAAGATGACGGTCGATTCGAAGATGAAAAACGATTCGAAGATCGGTTCTTCGGTCACCGAGGCAGCGCTTCGAGAGAACGAACATTCCTCGGGAGTGGCAGGTCCGAGCGTTCGAAACGAGGTTACATCACCCCCGTTGAGAAAAACGTCGAAGAAAGCCCAGAAGAAGGTTGAACGCACCGACACGGTCATATACAAAGGTCCGATGAAGGATCGCGAGAAAACGACGATGCGCTCGGCTACGACGAGTCGCGATACGGTCGTTAAAACAGCGAAGAAAATCGGTACATCGTCGAGTCCCATACCGATAATAGTCGCGCCACCACCCGAGGAGCACACCACCCGATTGCAAGTACCGGTCATACAGACTACCAGTATAAACGTCCACAGTACACATTCGCCGGATGAAATGAAGACCCAGCGCTTCGGCAGCGTGGCCGCCCACAAATGTCAGCCCGACGAATTCCAGCTGAGCGAAAAGTTCAACAGGAAGTATCGTCAGCACTGCATACTCGATCTCATAAAAACAATCGACACCAAGATGATGCATCATGCGCATCACGAGAGACGCGACTCGACCAAGAGCAGACAGCGAAGGAAACGCGAACGCATGAACGCGAGCGCTACACCCTCGCCGGACTCGATTCATCGTACGAAATCGCACAGAAGGCGCTCACGATCGCGTTCACCCGATCGTCAACACGTACACTCCAAAGTATCGCCGCTCTCGACTCACTCTTTCCCGGTGAAAACGACTTCCAGCTCGAACCTCACCTGCGACCCGCCGCCCTTGGACTCGTCCTGCGAGAATATAACGAAAAACGAGGCTGCCAACTCGCCCACGCTCTGCAAAGATCCTCCGAATGGCCCCCTCGCTGATGATAATCCAACCAGTCCCAATGACGATCCATCTAGCCTCAACGCTGAATTAACCGATTTCGATGTAACTTTGAATAATCCTCCTGACGCACCCTTAACGAGCGATAACCTTGCCAATGTCGACGAAAAAACGATCGTTCCGGTGATTAATGAAATGTGCGCGAAATTGCTCCTACCGAAGGATACGGAACATCCGGTTTTCAAAAGTCACAGCGCCGGTAGCTTAGATAAATTTGCCCAACGATCGTCGTCACCCGTCACTAAAATTACTAACACGCCTAATATAACTGACGATTCGTGTGTGCCTTGCTTGCAACTCACCCATAGACAACAGGACGAACAACCATCCTCGCCGCTCCCTGCGTCGTCGGTTCTGCCATCGTCGCTGGGCTCGAAGGCCACTCCTAACGCAATGCCGACCAAGAACAACAGCACCGCTGTGCCCAACATGCACAGGAGATCGAGCGATTCCGATCTTAGTATCACGCCAAAAGGTGAGATTTCTATTTTCTTAATGAAGTATTACGTATATATATATATATAGATAGATATATGAAGATTTATTCATTTTTGAACATGGCGCGCTTCCTTGGACATCGAGAACGACCCTCACGAGTGGTAGACCGTAGCTCGGCATTGACTTGCTTGCGGGATATTTTCTTAACGTGTATAGGGTGTCTCAAAATGACCTGACATTTTTATTTATTAATAAAACGTATTATTCACTTGAAATTTCGAATATTTTTATTTTAATATAAGGTACAAGCATGGAGGTTATGTGTGCAACGCAATATCCGATAAATGGCCGCCTCGTCCCTGTTTGCAAACGTTCACGCCTTTGAAATTTTCAATCACATTTTGGCATAATTGCGGACTAATTTAATTAATGGTGCGTCCAATTGCTACCTTGAGCTCCGGAATGGTCGTTGGATCATTGGCCAGGGGGCTGGCATCTTTCAGAATGTTTGCTACGCAAAATATCCTCTGTTTGTAGTGTCCTACTCTGCCACTCGCAGCGCTAGTTGTTCTCGAACAATCTTGATGCGCGCGCAGGGGTTATGTATATATACACACACGCACACATATAATTCGAAGACTTTCCATAGCTTCGAATGCGAGGATCGGCTAGTACGGTGAAAAATGCACCTTTTCAGCATTACGCGGGTACCCTGAGGTACAACCATGGTCTCACATACAGGTCTTGCAACGAAGCTAAATTTTTAAAGAAGTGGTCGGAGTGGGCACGCTTATCATCTCCACTTTTCGATTCACTAGGCGCCGCTACGCGTCGCCACTAGCAAGGGGAAGTGCTTTCCCCCTTACCTCTTACCGGCGAATAGGGCTAAGGTGTTTACGTCTGTTTTTGTGGCGCGATTGTCGAAATAACCTTTATTTGCGACCATATGCCACGAGGTTCTACGCGATTTACCGTGATACATTTTTTATCGTGTTTTTACGCATAAATGTGAATTTTTCTTGGTAGTGTTTTCGAAAAAAATGCGAAATGGTTAAGGGTTGCGCGGTTCGCAATTGTAAAACGGGGTACAAAAGTTTTAAGCAAAAATGCTCCGCGTTTCGAGTGCCCAGAAACGTCGAACGATACAAAAAATGTCTCAGTACGTGTGTGAAAAAAACGATACAAAAATGTCTCAGTACGTGTGTGAAAAACATTTCGAAGAATGATGTATTGTGAGACATTGGAGAAAAAAGGATGTAAATGGTCGTATTATTGCTTTTTATTGGTTTCGTATATTATGCAGTTTACACGACAGTACGGTACATTAAGTTAGGGCAAACGGCGCATGCGCTGCGGTCAGGAGGGCCAAGGACAGAAGAGCTATCTCTCTCTTCGTCGCTCACTACTTTCCCTTGCCGTCACGCACCAAGCGGCAGAAATCGGAACAAAAAACAGCCGCTAAGAGTGCCTACCCCCACTACCGCCGTTGTCAGACCTGTATGTAAGACCGTGGGTACAACCGTGCACAACACACGGCATTAGCGTACGAGTATAAGTATTTTCGGTGATTTCATCAATTCCGTACCGCGGCTCAAACTCCAAACGGCAAAATAGTCGTATTCGGCGTTGGGGTGGTTAAGTACGCCGGGCGGGCCTCGCGCCTGCGCAATAAGAATATTGTCAGTGACCTACTAGCGCCACGGGGAGAGGTAGAACTAAATAAAGCGGTCAAAAAGCGTAGCATTGTTATATATGGTAAGGGATAGGAGGTGCCAGCCCCATGATCATTGGCATACACTTTTCCTTTTAGGAAACCCCAAAGAAAGAATTCCAATGCCGTCAAATCGCACGATCTTGGTGGCCAATTCACATCGTCGCGGCGTAAAACACGACCATGAAAATTCGTCTGCTATAATTATGCAGTAACAATGCGGCAAATAACAATTTCCATGCGTTGCTCGATCGTGTAATTCTCCATGATTGAACCTCAATACCTCCTGATGCCAGTTGTCAAAGATTAGTACCACAGTCTTACGTACTTTGCGTTGCGATCTACGGCCGCGAGGTCCGAGACGATAGATAGGTACACTGTGCAACGAAGACAGCACTCTTTTTCTACCACATGTACACGCATGCGCTATAAACCCTAACCCCAATACTCGTATTTACTTCGTGTTTTGTAAACAATATTTAATTTACGGACAAGGAAAGCACAAGTACATGTTCTAAACGATCTAATATAACTAAATAATTAACTCTCCGTCGGATTTATGTTAGAATGTAAACTGAACACTTGCAAAATTTAAGTAATTCTGATGAAAATGAATGTCATTTCGTTAATCGCTGTCACAAAGGTGATTAGGCCAAGTGGATTCGTTCCGCGCTTACACTCATAGTATTTTGGGTTAATTTCCTTAATCGGCGTTTTTTTCTTCCTGAATTTATTTGCGATGTACGCGAATCACTTTCAGCGGGAATGGGCGGATGTGAAATAAAAAAACTCGATTTCCAACGCAATTGAGCATTGAGAATCCTTAAAATAATTATTGTGGAAGAATTGTAAAATAAGTATTACCCTGAAATGCACGAAAAAAGACTCATTATTAAAAGTGTAGGAGAAAACTACGCGCAAACACGTAAATATTTGTTCGCCGTAGCACCGAGGTTATGTCGCGCACCGGGCCTCACCGTACCGATCTACAACAGCGACGCGCAGTGGCGTTGAGGCGAACGAAGAGCTTGCTCAATAGTACTAATTCTCACCACTGAAATTCGCCTTCGTTTCAAGACCTGTATATAAGACCGTGATTAGTACTCTATGTTCGCCACAAAAAAAGGCGCGCAATTTAAAATGTCAGATCATTTTGAGAGACCCTTCATATCCGATTGCAGTGGAATCTCATTCAGATTTTCACTCGTTAGAACGAGAAGAAACGGAGTCAACTCTGCTTGTCAATTGCCAGTTCGTACGGCTCAAATGTCTGCGCATTTTTCAACCTGTCTGAGGTACCACTGATTCGTTTTCTTTTTCTCTACATTTCATTTTGTCGATAATAATACGATTCATCAAGCTCCCTCGTACGGGCAAGCAACCAAGTTTCTTTTCTTTTTTTTTACACGAGGAACGCAACTTTTTAAAGAGCAAGAATAACGAGTGAAGAGAAGTGGTGATTTTTTGCAGAATATTAGTTTCAACATTCGTAAAAAAATGTTTTCTACGCGTTGAAAATAATATTGGAGCTAGATACGAGTGGATGCATGATCTTGTAAGAGTACCTTGAAATCTCGTATGTAGATTGCCAATATTGATTTATCTTCGTTTTTCCATTCGGCCCTGAGCAACTCCACGTAGGAGCGGAAATCAATTTATTGAAAAAAAAGGCAATCTTTTAGTATCGTTAGACTCTCGCATCATCGAACAACCGTCAGGAAGTTATGTTTTTTGTTTTTCTGTTCCATTCACATTATTTCTCCCGCCAGGATTTTATAGATTCTCTCATAAACGTGAGTACCGTGAGAAACACTGATATTTCATTACACGATCTGCCAATTGGTTCTCTTAGTCCCCAGGCCCTAAAAGATCTGAAGACCCAAATCATTATTCAAAGATCAATTTGAACAGTCTGCTCTGTAATATTGTTCTTGGATATCGCAAAATTTCAGCCGGAACAAGTGAAAAGCTTCAGTGCTTTTAGGGCACGTCAGTGTTTTCCTTCTCGTACACAAATATATCGTTTTCCAATCACGAAGCATTCTACATTGCTCGATGTTGACGTATATATTATACACATGTACGTTTATAATTCTATGTATTACAGCTTGGAAAAAAACGAGTGCCGATCCCCGTACCTCGTATACTCTTAAGATTTGCTGTGTGTATTTCAACAATATGCACGAGTCGACGTGTTATTTTTATGCATGAATTTTTTAAACTATCGCTCGAGCATCTTCGTGTGATTATACAGGATAAAAGTGTGTCCCAAATCTTGCTCGTAATAATTTTTTTTGTGTCAATATCGTGTTAAGGGGGGAGATACCTTTAGGCGAGGATAACATTTCTGATTTTCATGATTTTTTTTTAAGTAAATTTTTTTTTCACCATTCTCGAGACCTAGGATATGTTTTATTGCTACTTTTAGCTGTAACATGATATTTTTTTCAACAACATTTCACAAACATTGATATTAGTTTGAAAAAAGGTCGTATTTTCGACCGTAATTTTCATATAAAGAGTGATATTTTGTACAATTTTCAATTAATCGAAAAAAGCGCTCGTACTTGACTGTTAAAGCAATCTAAGAAGATACAGTTAAAATTTTACGTCGATTGGACGAACTTTTTTCAAGTTTTGCTGCGTGCCGATTTCAAAAAAATGGTTTTGAGAAAAACGTGCTTGAAGTCAACCGCTTTATAGACGCTACAGCTAATGAATTTTTTCGTAATCTAATGCCACCTATTGGTAAAAAATAAAATTATGTTTAGATGGTAACTTTTCCCTAAAAATAATCGGAGCCAGGTTGAAATTCCGAACTTTGAATGCTCCGACGGCTTAAAATTCCGAATTTCCAGATACGGCCAGGTTGAAATTCCGAACTTTGAATGGTAAGAACGCTCAAAACTCCGAAAGAATAATACCTCGAAAGATCAAAACTCCGAAAGACTTTACGCGAAAGACCAAAACTTCGAAAATCTTAACACCGTCAAAATAATTCGGTTATGGAAGTGTTAAAAGTTTCAAAATTTTGAATAAATCGACGAATTATTTCAAGAATTTTTATTTTTTAAGAAGTGATTTTGTTTCAATTTTGAATTTTGTCTAGACAATGATATACGTTCTACATAATTTACAGTCATCTGTGTAGACTTTCGCTGGCATGATCTTGACAGAGGGCCGGATTGAAAATCCGAACTTTGAATGCACCGACGGTTCAAAATACCTAATTTTAATGTTCCGAAATTACAAGGTTCGTCAAGATTATGCCAGCGAAAGTCTACACAGTTGACTGTAAATGATGTAGAACGTACATCATTGTCTAGACAAATTTCAAAATTAACGTAAAATGACTTCTTAATCAAAAAAAATTCTTCAAAAAATTCGTCGATTAATTGAAAATGTTGCAACTTTTAAAACTTCCATAGGCGAATTATTTTGACGGTGTTCAGTTTTTCGGAGGTTTGGTCTTTCGTGTAAAATTCTTTCGGCGTTTTGATCTTTCCGGGTAGTATATTTTCGGAGTTTTGAACGTTTTGATCATTCAACGTTCGGAAGCTCAACCCGGCCTGATTCAGATTTTCGGAGTTTTGGTCTTTTGGGTAAAATTCTTTCGGAGTTTTGATCTTTCGGGGTTTTGAGCGTTTTCAGAGCTCAGAGACTCCCCTATAAAATAGCTCGAAAACCACTTCGAAACTGTTTTTTTTTCAGTCATAAACGAAAATGCATCACGTTTTTTAAGGTTCAAAGGATTTTTTAAAAAGTGTTCCAAAAAGGTCGATCCTTCGAACATTTTACAGAGGCGTGTTCTCCCAACACTCATACGCAGAATATGAATCAAGACAAAGTGAGAAATGTTTAAAATCGATGAGATGGTTCGCGTTAAAACAAACAGATTGAATTTTAAAAAAATGACTACATTTTGAAATCAAAAATACTTATTTTTTAATTTTCAAAAACATTTGTTTTCGACAATAAGGATAGAAAGATTTAGGTTTAAAGATTTACATAAGGATAGAAAAGGTGAAGAAATCTATCCTTTAAAACAAAAATCACGAAAATCAGTACATTTTTTTCTCGCCTTAAGGTGTCTCCTACCCTCAAAATTTGCGAATCCCGATGCCTACATTACTTTCCGATAACACCTGCGTCAATATTCAAAAAATACTCGATACAATCGTTTGAAGATCGAAACATGCTGTTCGAATAGGAAAAAACCAGAGAGTTTGGAGCGGCGCCCTTGGTGTAGGTTTCTGCAGCTTGTTTGGTATGCACGTAATTACAATATTGAATTCCGACTCGATTGCATTGGAAAACTTTGCCGATTTATTTATAACCTATTAAGGGGTTAGGTTACTGTGACGACCCGAAAATCAGAGTTATCTCGAAAAATAATTGTGAAGGAATAAGTCAGATGATTGAAAAAATGTTTCGACGTTTATTTGTATGTACATTAACAAAGTTGTGTACCAAATTTTATTAGAAATATTAATAATTATAGAAGTTATGAACAATCTCGTGAAGGACCTTTAAACGTGAGCAGCTCAACGGCTTGATATTGGCCACTCGGTCGATCAGAAACAAAAAAAACACGTTTTTTTAAATAAAATAGATAATATTGGCTAAGACTGGACCGAGTTTTTTGTTGTCGTGTTTCAATCATCAAAAAAACATTCGATTAGTTTTTTGGAGGTTTCGAGGAAAAATTAAATCATTATTATTAATAACTGATAAATCTTTTTCTAGAAGACAAACGTCGGTCAACATTAAACTACTATTACACTGAATAAGTGTACCAAATTTCAAGTAAATCCGTTCATTAGATATAGAGAAATCGTGTACACTGTTTAAAAAAAAAACACAGTTTCGAGAAAAACGCGTTCGAAGTTTTATTAGGAAGTTCTATCGTTGCAATCATAAGTTGACTGTCAATCTGCGATTCTTGCACCATATGTTAAACCTTACTCTTTAATTTGAGTAGCCTCAAGCGGCGAACAAGCGTTCGACATTTTCACAGTAGCTTAACCTCTTAAACAATATTATTCCATAAACGCTGATAATAATCGACATTTGACGAGAATTTTTTCAACAGGATTTAAGGCGGGAAACCAGTTTAGATGACGCAAAAAATCGAATTTATTTGAATTCCATGAATTGTTAGTAAAACTATTCAAGAAAATCCCAAAGCGGTATAAGGAATTTATTACGGCCTTGAATTTTTGGTTTTCGATAATTTTTTTCCGAATGCGTTTTTCTCAAAACGACTTTTTTCAATTTGTTTTCTTTATATAATCACGCTCTATATGAACCTACATTTGGGGTAATATCATTGTTTAAAATATATTTCTTATAGCAAAAAAGTTATACAATAATGGCTAAAATTATACACTTTTTTAAACACCTCTAAAAAATGCATTTTTCAATTTTTTGGTCAGTTAGGTTCATATAGAAGGAAATCATGTTCTCAAAGTAATCTTCGAACCGTATTGATTTCCGATAAAAACTTTGGCCTCCAGACCGTATACAAACTGTTTATTTTGGGAGTATGGAAAAAGGAGTAGGATTTCTTTTGAGAGGGTCAATTTAAGACATATTAAAGTAGTGCCCAAACAAAAAAATTATTATAATTCTCATACAAGATAGCGGCGACAGAGCCAATCTTGAAAAACGTTTTTTTTTACAAATAGCTTCACGGAAGGACGGTTTTCTTGTGAAGTATAAGACCTGAAACAAAAACCAAAAAAAAGTTATAATCTACATATTATTAGCTATGGGACTACGTAGGGATTTTTTAAATCAAATTTTGAAAAATTGCGCACTTTGAAAGAAATAAATCGATTTTTCGCCCAAAAAATCAGCAGTAAATTGTTTATAAAATAAAAAGTTTACATTTAATTAAAAAAAAAAAAACGGCTACGTACTCCCATAGAGAATGTAACTGTAAAGCTACTATTAACATTTCAAGTTGATCCATGCAAAGGTGTTCGAGTAAACCGTCCTCCCAGTTTAAAAAAAGTGGTTTCGATGATTTCGCTGCGGCAAAATCGATAATTGAACCTTTAAAAAAAAATTCGCTACAGGACCAATTGCATATTGTTTTTATGACCCGAAAGTATTTTTGAAGCCAAAAAAACGATTTTTCCAAAATCCTAGAGTGGTGTTATCCCTTAAATTGAAAAACGTTATTTACTTTTTTTTCTGAGAGCAATTATTCTACAGTAACGGCAACAGATGATGAACGCTTTGAGAATATTATTCACCCAGACCCACGATTATGAATTTGAAAGAAAAAAAAAACAACACAAAAATAGTCAACAGTTTAGTTAAGTATTTCTGCGAAAAAAAGTGCGCGCCAAATGAGGTGTTGAGACCAAACCTTGTTTGCCTTCTTGCGTTCGAATTCCTGTTCGAGAGCATGTCGCGTCTTACCTCTAAGAACACGCATATTCGTCCCAAGGATTATCCCCGTCATCCTGCTAGCCAAACATACAGACCCCTAACCAACAAACTAATGCGTTATAATACAACGATAAATCCGTCAATTTTAATTGTGCGCGTGAAAAACGGTACGGTGAATGAAAAATAAAATTCAAGTAGCGAAAGTGTGATGAAATTCGGTAGTAATGAACTAACGCTATGAAAATGTTAACTTCAGGCAATTCGTTGGCCGGTAGCGACAGATCAATGGGTGGACACTTGAGGCCATCGACAGCTATCGTGAGAACTATGAATCAGGACACCATGGAGATGCTCGAGTATCCCTTCATCACGATGCAACAGTATCCGTCGGGATTCGTTTTGAATATTGGAGGCCTCGTGAGCGCGCGCTCCGTCAAATTATTGGAAAGGATAACAAATTTGGAGGAGCCCGAGGGACGTGACGCTTGGTGGACCGAAATACGAATGGAAGTTAGATCACACGCACGTGCTCTGGCTTGCAATGTTGTCCTCGGCTACAAGGAAGAAATTAGCATATGGTAAGATGTATCAAATCGTGTTTTTTTTTTTTTAATTAGGTTTTTGTCGTGTGAAATAAGCCTGTTTCAGGGAGGTTTCTACTTTGTTAAGCCAAAAAATGTCCGATTTTTCACCAATTTTTTGTGCGAAAAATATTCAATATAGGATGTTGAAATTTGGTATGTTTACTGAGCGGTCTTTGTTGAACGTGATAATATTTTTTTAAGTTTGACAAAAAATTGTACTGGCAGTGGGAGGAGCCACGTACGTAGTTGCGCCGGCGATGATATTCTTCGCTTGCGGAACACCTAAGTCCTGAACAGGTCATCTGAAGCAAAGAATCAAACATATTTTCACTTTGTACAATATTGTGTATAAGTCGAACTAGAATCAGAGAGAAAAATTGATCAATAAGTGGGTCTTCCCACTTTAGACGCTAAAAAAGGCGATTTTTATGAATTTTTGTTATAGGTTTATTTTATACATATTGATATAAAAGTTGTTACACTTAATAAATACACTTACTAAATACATTTTTTTTAAATTAATTTATTCAAGTAACTATTTATAGACGAAAATGATAGTTAAAAAAATGTCCTAAAAATTGTAGATTTGCGCTGTTGATGAAATCTCGGAGATGAATCATCCGAAACCAATTAAACGGTTTTAAATTCAGTATGTTAATGGCTATAGCGCATATCATATGATTTTTTATATATGCAAAAATAACAAAATGGTCGACATTTTTCGAAAAAAAAAACAAACAAAAACGTGTTTTTTCACCGTTTTTGGCAAAAAGAGTAAATAACAAAATTCAACAAAATCCTTGATATGCGATATAGCTACAGTTGTAAAGAATATGTGGTTGAAATTTCATGAGTATCGGTTCAGTAGTTTCGAAGATTTTATGAACAAGCCGTGGAAAAACAGTGTTTCGAGGAAAACGTGTTTAAAGTTTGTTTGGGTTACATAAATACATTTAAAAAAATTCAATGTATTTCGAAAGTGTATTTATTAAGTGTAGCAACTTTTATATCGATATCTATAATATGAACCTATCAAAAAAATTCATGAAAATAGCCTTTTTTAGCGTTTAAAGTGAGAAGACCCCTTAAGGTAGAACGAGCGCGCAATCTTGATTTCTATAGATTTTGTTCAAATTTTAACCAGACATTGTTCATATCATTATGCATGTTTGAGTGAAATTTCAGAACAGTCGACTATTTAGATTGGCTCATAATGGGTTTTAAAGTTGCAACTTTTAACACTGCAGGGTATATTTGTATATAAAAAAACAACGGGTGTCTCTCAATTGATAGTTGTAGTTTATGCGACAGTAACTACGATTAGGAGAGAATGAAGGAGGAATTAAAAACATTGGCCAGTAATTTTAGCAGTCATCGTGACGATAGTTTTAAATCAAATCGTTCGGTTATAAACGCCTTTAAGGGGTCAGGCTGCGACACGAAAAAAACAGAGTTATTTGGAAAAAAATATTTCGAAGATATAAGTAAGAGGATTGGAATATCGTTCAGACATTTATTTGAATGTGCATTAACAAATTTGTGGACCAAATTTCATTAAAAAATCTAATAATTAAAGAAGTTAGAAACAATCTCCTGAAGGACCTTTGAACAGAGGGGCTGAACGGTCTACTTGATTTTGGCCACGCAGTTGATCTGACAGGGAAAACAATTTTTTTTCCTTGTGGAAAATATTGGCTACGATTTAACCGAGCTTTTTTTGTTATCGTGTTTCAATCATAACGAAAATTGGATTTTTTTTTCTATTTTTCGAGTTAAATGACATCATTTTTGTTCCCTACTAATGGAAAAAAAATGTTAAGAAAATTACATTTTTATGTTGGACCTTCCCCTTCAATTTGAGTTGCCTCAAGCGACGAACGATTTTTCGAAATTTCAAAGTAGCCGAACCCTTCAAGGGTCCACCTACCTGTAAAATCTTCCTCGGAAATGCTACTTGAAATTTACGCCCGAAATTTTCGAGACACGGAACGAAAGTACGAATGAAAAAAAGGAATTATGAAAAAAGTGTTATGCAAAGGCATCCTCAAAGGCCAATTGTCCGTCGGTATTCGTGAAAAGAGCCTTTTCCACGAGAAGCCTCGCTGACCCTAAGATCAGGTCGATAATTCGAGCGAAAAAAAAGCAACGACCAAAAGGAATAATCATCGTTCCTAACGCGCGAAATTCATCTCCGCTTCGACAATTTTCAGCGACGACGTATGCGTGCTGAACGCTTCGGGGACTGCGGCTGTGATAAATTTGCTCAACGCGAGTCAGGATCAGGACAACGTGATACTGAGTCGTACGATAATGACGACGTCGGTCGAGAGCGAGCGCGACAAGACGCAAGTGAAATCGTCGCTCGTGAAGCCAGACAAGATCGAGGAGACCGTTCAGCCAGGCCAACAGCAGTCGCAACAACAGCACCTCGGTGGAAAATTGAAAAGAACGTCGGAGAGCAACGATCACGAGGTTCCTTACATGCCGACCGTCAGCGCTTGCAGTCTCTGCCACTTGCCGTACAGCGAAGCGAGCGTTCCGTTTCGCGTCGACGTCTCCAAATGCTCGATATGCAAACGCGCCAAAGTACCCGATGTACTATTCACGACAATCGAATTACCGGAAAACATACCGATGACCGGCAGAGGCGTCTTCCTCCAAGCGACCGTGTGCAAATGCAAAAGGGATCTGAGGGGCGAATTGAACGCGAAGGAGATCTCCGATTGTCTGCCCTTTCTCGAGTACGAGCTGCACAGTTTGCTCCTCAACAAGCTCAAGGTCAAGGGCATGAACGCCATTTTTGGCCTCAAAGTGCAAGTCTCGGTGGGCGAACGATTGGTTATCGGCATGGCCGTTGGCACGGCGGTTTATCTGACCGCGCTGCCCACCCCGTCTGTACCCCAAATAGCTTCGGGCAACTCCTGGCACAACGAGGAACAGTTGGCCGAAATACAAAAAAACCTCATCGAAACCGTCAAGAAGAATCGAGAGTTCTATCGCCTCAAACCAATTGTCGTGAGTAAATCGTAGAATGGAAAGATAAAAAAGTCTCATTGAAAGCAAGCTTTCGTGACTCATTAGTCACACGCATTGTGGCAATATCGAGTTGAAACTCGATCGGTTTGGAAAACTCTTCAATATTGTCAATCCGTTGGGCATTCAAGGGGTAATAACACCTTGTGGGAGCAAAATCAAGGGTCATTGTCGCCAATTTATTCAACAAAAACGGAGCGATATTTTTTAATTCGGTTTGCAATACATATTTATAGAAGTCTTGAAGTACAAGAGTTCTTTCCTTAATTATTTGAAAAGAAAGTGGCGCCGCAGTGGACGGTGGCCGGAAACTCCTTTTTTTTAGAATAACCTCCATGGGCGAAAATCTACAGGTCGAAATTTTGAATCTAGAACAAACAACGAAAAAAAAAATTGAAGTGAGATGTCAAAATCTAGTGAAGTACGTGGGATTTTAGAGAAATATTGATTTTTACAAAAACGGCGCCAACATGAAAGACCATTTTTTTTCGTGAAAGAATCGGTCGTAAAATCGTTAAATTTTAATTGATCGAACAAATCCTACGTACTTCACTGGAAAATGTTATTAGGAAGCTAGAGTGAAGGCCTTATATACACTTGTAGCGGGCGAAGGGACGTGATTTTCTTGATTTTTTTAGTCAACGGGACAATAATTTTTTATTGAAAATCTGTGAACAACATCGACTAGTACATATTTTCAAGTACTTGTACATTTTTTTTATTTCAAAATATTAAAAAATGGCGGCACTCCAGCTGCCTGCCAGGAACTCCTTCTTTTGAGCATCAGTTGCGGTGGACATGATAACTCGAGAACGGTTCATCTGAAATCAGAATTTGAAAAAGATATAATTAGTATATTGCATTAGCTCGGGCCTGGACGAAGGATTTGTAAAAAATTGATTAAAGAAAAGACGATAATTTTAACGAAAAAATCATTTTTTGAAGTGCTAAATTTTCGGTTTTTTCTGTTACGAAAATTTTTTATTCAACAAAATTCAAAATTCTTCGTCCAGGCCCTAGCTACTATGATAATAAATAAGTGATATAAATTTGGTATGGATCGGATTTTTTAGAAATCGTGTCCACCGCAAAGGTGTTTCTCAAAAAAGACCATTCTGAGATAATCGCGTTTAAGATTCAGGTATGTTTCTTTTACATTTAAAGTTAATTTATTCATACCAACATGGAGTCGTCGATTCTATATTCCTATAATACTTCCTGATGCCAGTAGTCAAAGATTAGTACTCTATGTTCGCCCCAAAAGAAATGGCGTGCAATATAAAATGTCAGGTCATTTTGAGACACCCTGTAAAAGTTCTACTCGCGCAGGCAATGACAGAATTAAGGGGAGATATACACCTAGAAGCCGGAAAAAAGGTCACTTTTTCGAGGAAAACTAATTGAAATTTCGGATTGGGGTTTTAATTATCTAAAAGTATATACATACATGTTTAATTTTCTTTATTTAAAAATATCAAAAATATACAAGGATATTGTATGATCCTTGGAGCGTCGTAAAACAATCTGCGTATACGGTACCCACTGGCGTTTCTTCAAAAATCATCTGGAAAAAAAACCAAAAAGATTATTAAATTAGATACTATAATCTAGTACTTGTCATAGCCGATTATGAAAATATCGATTTATGACAAAATGGGGGACGTATAAACATAAATAGTGATTTTTGGGCCAAAAATGGGTTATTACTTTGCCTATAAATCAAAAACTAAGTAATGGAAAAAAAATCCTATGACAAGTACTAGATAATGCTGTATAGAATAACCACAAAAAACCTCAAGGCAATCGGTTCATTGGTTTTCGAGAAATGTTGGGTACCGATTTGAAAAACGTGGTTTTGAGAAAACCGCGTTTGAACATTTGGGAATGAATAAATCATGAAATCTGTCAACTTACATGGAATCATCGATACCAGGCCCATAGTGTAGGTCTTCTACGGTCGACACAATGTTCATAGCTTCTAAATCCTCGACCTCGACCATCTAGGTGTATATCTCCCGTTAAAGATTGACAATAATAAACACAAAGATTGTTGGTTGGTTTTCGTACTTCGCCATGCGTGTGTACAAGTACATGATCGCATTTCCATCGACAGCCATAAGATGCGTACCAGGCGAAACTCGCGATTGTTCTTGCGACTGATAAACCGATTTCTCGTCGTCAGGACATCGAAAACGGTCGTGCTATGGCGACATCGGACACGGACGAGTCAGACGATGATTTGCCCGACTTGGATCTCGGTGTCGGGACCAAAGATGCTTGTGTTCTCGAGGTCGATGACGTCGAGGACATGGATCGAATAAATCTCCTCATGGACGAAAAACCGCCGGACGACTTTCACGTAGTCAATACCCAGAGTATACCGGGCTTGGAGGATCTTGAGATTGTACGGAATTTGCAGATGTTCACGCAAATATCGAGAGCGAAAATTCCAGCTGGACAATTCGCCTCGATGCCCTCCAAGTACTTCGCGAGAATGCTACAGGTACAACGACAACCACTTGAAGCCTTAGGCCACAGTAACGGGTCTAAAATCATCTGCGAATTTAACAATTTCTTTCGAATGAAAAAGTTATTCACTCATACAATTAATTGCACATCTATTCAGTATGAATATCAACCTGTTGGACATTTTTTTTTCGATGTACAAAATCGCCGACTACTAATATTTTCTTTTGTTATCTTTTTTAGGCGCTCCGCGGCGCGACATTTAGCATCCACAATTTTTTACCTAGAACGAAAAACAAAAATTCTCGTCAATCTACCTTAGAGTACCTAGAGAAGTACGTACGGAATTTAAAAAATATTGTTTTATTCAAAAGTTGTAGGTATTTGAACTTAAGAAATGAATTTTCAGTGAAAAACTTCGTTATAACTGCTCATAAACTGCTCATAAAGTGAAAAGTTTTCGATTAATCAGAAATTACGTACGTACTTCTCTGCGAAATGCAATTAAGAACATAACTTTTAAATTTGAAGTAAATCGAGTGAAAATTGTTGAAGTTATTTGTCACGCTAATTGGAAAAAAGCTGTTTCGAGAAGTTTCGAGTAGTTGGCCATTTTGTACATCGAAAAAAAAATTCTAACAGCTTGATATTCATACTAAATAGATGTGTAATTAATTTCATGGGTGAATCCTTTTTTTCATAGGGCTAAGGGCCACCCCTTGAGCGACAAGAAAAATTTCACTGTTCGTGCCCCATACACGGAAAAAAATTTAATGAACTTTAATGAATTTTAATGAACATTAAAATTTTCATACACGGAAAATTTTTAATGAAACATGATTCCCAGACCCCTTTAGGCGGGATATACATTTAGACAGGAAAAAATAAGCAATATTGAGGGATTTTTTAAGCTAATAATTATACTGCGATTATCAAACTTTAGGTAGACTTTAATAATATATTTGAGTGTGCAAAACAATTTTTTTTAATATTAATTTATCATCAAAATGACGGAGCTGTGGGAGAGTGTTACAGTAAGGTCGTTTTTTCACTTAGAACATGTATAGTTTCTATGTGACGGTAATTAAAATGAAGAAAATGCACACTTAAAAAAATGGCACGCACTTACAAAAAAAAATCAACATTTCACGCAACATTTCCGTAAAATGTGGATTAAAAAAGTCGTTTTTTTCTCTTCAATTTTTCAAAAACAATTTTCGTCAAGTAGAAGGTACCAAAATTATCAATATTCCTACCAAGTTTCAACTCAATCGGCTTAATAGTTTTTGAGTAATCCTGCACGCCAATTTCGATAATGCAGTTTTGAGAATAACGCGTTTGACGTTCACGTCCGCTCCGAATCCGAAGCACAGCGTTGACAGGCTGTAACGTTTGAAGTTTTTCGAATTTCGCTTTGAAACTTTAGGAAAACATTCTACAAATATAGTTCTATCGTTTAAAGAAGAAAAAAAAACGATTTTTTGATCGTTGTAAATGTATATCCCGCCTGAACGAGGTAGAGCCATTTATTAAAATACAATGTTTACATCGCACATTTTTATGGCAATTATGAGAGATATTATTGTTGAGGGTAGCCTCCCATCACAACTATCGAAAAATGCCTGATCTTTCGGTTCTTATTTTGCGCGAAACTTATGTTTAAATATCGCAATGAAACATATTGGATTCCTACGTATTTTAACTACAGAGAATGCTTATTTTTTTCTTTCGCTATCTTTCGGCATGGGTCAGATCATGGGAAATACGACGGTCTGCTGTTGACATCTTGATTCCGACTAAAACCGTCCGATCTTGAAAATCCAAGAACTTTATTGAAATATATGAGTGTGGTCACCCCGTGTATTACGATCAAGTCGAAAAACTTATTTGGTAAATTTTCCCGCGAGTTTGTGCATAAAGTTA
The DNA here is from genome assembly GCA_963210295.1 of Ophion ellenae. Lineage (NCBI taxonomy): Eukaryota > Metazoa > Arthropoda > Insecta > Hymenoptera > Ichneumonidae > Ophion > Ophion ellenae. Next base: position 52,921,154 of record OY723386.1, on the reverse strand, counting down.
TAAAAAAAGCTCTTGTTCGGCAGTCATAAAAAAAACTTATGGCTCCAAATTGATAATTGTAGTACACCCGATAGCGATTGCGATTAATTCGGTAGTGGGAAAAGGATATTACAAAACAGATAATGATTGCACCACTTATCGTTCTCACCGCTTTAAAACGGTTATTTTGACAAAAATCGTATTTGGTTTTTCTTTTTTCTCTTTTTCAATGATCTCGTGTTGATAAAAATCACTTGGACCTACATGCCTACAAAATCAAAACGATACGGAATTTTCGAAATTTGGACAAAACCTTTTCGAAACATTTCAAAATAAAAATAAGAGGCAATAATGTTTTTCGGAAAATATTCAATGAGAGGGTACCCTCAATGCCTTTTTTTTTAAATAAATATTTGCAATGTTGTTTCGACTTCACGTTCCGTTACGACCCTATCTATCTTCAATGCCTCCCTCCGCTCCTCCGGAACCCTCCTAAGCCCACCGTGCCCTCGTTCCTAATACAATATAGGGGTCGTCCATTAATCACGTGAGATTTTTTAGGCCACTTTTTTACGCCTCCCTCTCTCATGGTAATATGTGGTGAGGTTCTAGGCCCTCCCCCTTCCACCCTCAACATCACGTGTATTTTTTGTTAAGGGGTCTTCTCACTTTAGACGTTAAAAAAGGGTATTTTCATGATTTTTTTTTAGAGGTTTATATTATAGATATTGACATAAAAGTTGTTACACTTAATGAATACACTTTCATAATACATACAAAAATTTTTTTTATATGTTTTTATGTAACCCAAAGAAACTTTGAACGCGTTTTTCTCGAAACAACGTTTTTCGACGGCTTGTTGATAAAATCTTCGAAACTACTGAACCGATCCTTATGAAATTTAAACCACATATTCTTTACAACTATCGCTAAAGCGTATATCGCGGACTGAAAAAAACGATATTTAATATAAAAATGTTTAATTAATATAAAATTAATATAAAAATTTGTTTTGCCAAAAACGGTGAAAAAAGCACGTTTTTTGTTTTGTTTTTTTTTTTCGTTAAATGTGCGCCATTTTATTATTTTTGCATATATCAAAAATCGTATGGTATGCGCTATAACCATTAACATACTAAAACTAAAACCGTCTAATTTCATCAACAGCGCAGACCTACAATTTTTTTAGGACATTTTTTTAACTACCATTTTTGTCTAGAAATAGTGGGTTAAATAAATTTAAAAAAAAATGTTAATGTATTTCGAAAGTGTATTTATTAAGTGTAACGACCTATGTAAAACCTATAAAAAAAAATCGATGAAAATAGCCTTTCTTAGCGTCTAAAGAGAGAAGACCCCTTAGGAAATGTCAGACACACGCAATAGAGAGTACGGTATTTTGTTGTGAAAAATGAAATAATATATATTGTCGGTATATTTAAATGGCATTGTCCGCGCAGTTACACAAAAAAATACACGTGATATGCTTTATCCGCGCATTTTCAACTTTCCAGACAGTATTGTTCAAACTTCGAAGAATGGTCCCATGCGCTCTCTGCGATATGCAATTTAAAGTTGCCCTGCCCGAGCAGGACGAGATCCAGTTGTCCGTCGTCGGTATGGCCTTGGGACTTGGTGAACCGACGAGGTTCAGCAAATACAAGAGAAAAATCATACCGAACTCGACGAGCAAGGATCCGATTAAAAGAACAGGTAAGCACCTTTCGTATCTTTCGTAGGACCCTAGTCTATCTGAAGGAAACAAAGAACCTATACAGAGGTCACACGCACTCCAGCACTTCAACTCAACGCTGCTAACGAACTGTTTGTAGCAGAGAGTTTTTTTTTCATTCGAACGCTGACAGACTGAAGAATGGAATAGGATATGCGAGAAGAACCTAATATGAATTTTTCGCCGTGAAAAATGCGATTGAACGAAGCAAGAATAATGATTTTAGCATTTCTCAGCAATTATGTGGGGTTTGGGGTACCCATGTGTAGGGTCCTAGGGTTAAAGCGGGATATACATTTAGACAGGAAAAAATAAGCAATATTGAGGAATTTTTTAAACTAAGAAATCATTATTCTACAATTATCAAACTTTAGGTATACTTTAATAGTATATTGAGGTATACAAAACAATTTTTTTTATAGCACAGTGTGACCTAAACCCGCACTTTACGCACGCTTTTACGTGACCTAAGTAGCCCTTTTTTACACCGTACGAAAATCGATCGCCTAACTTCACAGATGCATGGAAAACAAAAGAAAATACTTTTAAATGTCATTTCAAGCTTGAAAATTCACAGCGGACAAGTAACGAGACAGGGATAGGTTAGCGATTCTCCTAAAAATATTTTCATGTTGTAGAAAAAATTACATCGAAATCAAAACGAAACGCTGACCCATAGTTTGTTGTATGGAAATTATAACTTTCATTCAGAAATGGACAGTTCGGGAAGTGAATTTAGTGAAGATGAGATAAACGAAATTGTTCCAGACGCTATAAAAGAAATAGCGAAATCGGTGACTCTAAATTTGTTGCCCAGTAAATCGAAAAAATTATATACAGCAGCGTATAACGCATTCAAGAAATGGCGCAAAGACAATAAGTCGAATTCTTTTTGCGAAGATGTACTTTTAGCGTACTTTGCGCAATTATCGAAAAAGTACGCCCCACCGAGTTTATGGGCAACATATTCGATGTTAAAATGCACAATCAGCAGTTACGATCGTATTGATGTTGGTCGCTATAACAAATTGACGACGTTTTTGTCAATTTGTCAATTTGTCAATTTAACTGAAGAGGAGGCGCCTAGGCCGAATTATATTTTCAATAACTGTAATATAACCATAAATGGCCCTAGCGGCAATCTAACATTGAATAATTGCAATGTCACACGAACATGCGGGACTGACAATAAGACGGTGCAAACCGACAAAAGCAGTTAAAAAAAATCGTTACAGTTTGTAAAATTGGTGTTTTAATTCCATGCGTTGAAAAAATTAAAGTTATTCCCCTTGTTTCACCTACTTTTGTGTACATTATTTAATAAACGTACATGGATTATCGAAATTATTATTCTGGTGTGACAGTTTTTCAATTTTTTTTCTTCCGTGCTTGACTTGCGGTTAACGTTGAGATTATATGATATTTTAACGCAAGTTTAAAAATGATAATTACATCCCTCGGGGGGGCTGCGCCCCCCCCAACCCCCCCCTCTACACCCCCTCCCCGCGTCCGAAGCGGGTTTATGTCACATGTTCTATAAAATAGTATACGATACTCGTGACTTAAGTAGCCTATTATTGTACGGCGGTTAGCACCCTCGCTGCGCTCGGGCGCTAACTTCGCGCCGTGCAATAATAGGCTACTTAGGTCACACGTATCGTAATATACTATTAAAGGGCCAGTCCACGTTGGAGCCACGAAAGAAGGCTAATTTCGCGATTTTTTTGAGGATTTTATAAAAGATATGAATATAAAAGTTGTTGGGCTTGATAAATAAAGTCTTGAAATACATTAAAAAAAAAATTAATTCATTTTTAAGTACAAAAACTGTAGTTTAACGTAACGCCTCAAAAATAGGTGGGCTAGGTAGCTCCATCACAACTCGGCAACGGCTTGTCTGAAACAAAAAAATCAAAGTCCATTAGATTCAGTATGACACCAGCTACAAAATGACCCTCGGATATAAAGTTTTATCAAAAAATAAAAAAAATGACAGATTAAAAACGAAAAAAGTACAAAAAACGCGTTTTTTCGCAGTTTTTCGCAAAAAAAAGAGTAAAAGTAAAAATTTTAAAACCATCGAGAGTCATCTTGTTGCGAATCATGTTTACAATATGTACCTCTTACCTAAACTCAATCGGCAATTCCTGCACCGTACAAAATCCCTTTTGATTGCTCATCATCGTCGATTTCTTCAAGTCTTGCTTGCTTTTGATTTTTTGACATTTTCAAAGTGGACTGGCCCCTTAAATATACTATTAAAGTATACCTACCGTTTGATAAATGTAGGATAATCATTTCTTAGTTCTTGAAATCTCTCTAAAATGCTTAATCTTTTCCCGTCCAAATGTATATCCCGCCGTAACGAAGTTGTGTATCAAATGTCATTAAAAATATTAATAATTAAAGAAGTTATAAACAATCTCGTGGAGGACCAGTGATCATGAGGGGCTCTAGGGTTTACTTGATTTCGGCCACCCGGTTGATCTGAAACAGAAAAACGAGTTCTTTTTCTTAAAATTGATAATATTGGCTAATACCTTGACCGAGCTTTTTTTGTCATAGCACACATGCAGAAGTCCATATTTGTGAGGTTTTTAGTGAAGAACATTTTTTTTACGTTTGATATCGAGATGGAATGTGTAAAGACCTAATTTAAGTCGGGGGTGGAGAAAGTATTAAGAATCGTAAAAATTTACAATTTTTTCGCCATTTCACATGATCCCGAAATATTCCTTTATTGCGATACACAAAGAGCGAAAACGGCTCGTGTGATCTATGTGATACCGGTGGAATATAAGTAGGGTAGGGCTTAGCTGAAAATCACCTGAAGCGTGCGCCATTGGTGTGGGTGCGAGGCGCCTCGGATGGAATCGTATGGTGAGCGCGAGGCACCTCGGATGTGGGTTTGCAATCGTGGGTTGCGTGCTATATCCCATGCATCGAGGTGACTCTCAGTTGGAGCCCCACATCAGCACACTTACCAAAATGACTATCACTATTGTTGATAGCTAATGAAAAAAAAATGTTTAAAGGAAAACGTCGGTGAAGACTAAACTACTATTACACTGAATAAGTGCACCAAATTTCACGTCAATCCGTTCATTAAGGGGCTATACCAGAACGCTGAAAATTTGGGTGATTTTCGGAAATTTTTTGGAAGAAAAGTACTCAATTAAATGTTTCGGAAAATTAAGAATATATTTGGCTATATTTGATCTATATTACATAATCGTTTCATAGAAAAATATTGAGATCCAAGCGACTCATGCGCTGCTTTCGGAGGCCCGGAAAAGTTCCTCCACTGCTGACATGATTCTGGCCGATTGAGTAGTTGAAACTGAAAACGGAAAAAATGTCGTTAAACTGGAAGGTATTATCTGTACAATGACGTAGGATTTTCGAAAAATATCAAAATTAAACAAAATGGCGTAGTTATGAAAAAAATCTGTTTTCTTGCCTATAAAATGGTCGTTTTTTTCAATGCCAAATCGTCAATTTTCATCCAATCAAAAATATCCTACGTCGTTGTAGAGTAAATATATTCAAGAGTACTCGGTTCAAATTTCAAGTCAATCGGATAATTGCTCGTTGAGTTACAATGTCAGCAAATTTGAAAAATCTCATTTCGAGAAAAACACGGTCAAAGATTTAACTATCGATTTTTGCAAGATAAAATTATTAGAGATACGACCTTGAAATTTTTACGGGATATTCTTGAAAGTATAACCTGTCGAAAAAGGCACAAAAAATCTATTTTTTTTAAGTGTCACATGTTGCCCCTTAAATGTCGAGAAATCGTGTACACCGTTTTGAAAAACATAGGATAATTCTCGGTATTATGACCCCACCTTTTGAGGGGGTTGCGGAGTTAGGAATATGGTGGGCGAGGAACCCTATAACACTATTCTTAAGAGAAATTGTGGCGCTTACCCCCCCCCCCCCCCCCCCCCCCATTTTATAAACAAAAAACTTTTCACGAATCGTCGCGACAATTTTATATGATTTCAACTTGTTTGGGTTTGTTTGTTTGGGTTTCTCTATTTGGAAACAAAGAAAATTTGAGCGTCGTTCCTATGTTCTCATTCTATTTATAGACCTATTCGCAAGATGTAAACAAATACTACAACGATCAGCAAAATCATGCTCAACTTTGTTTATGACTATATACGCATGGATCCAACGAAAAATCGCAAATTTTATCGTTCATTTTTTACAAACTTCAAATTGACATAACTTTTTACGGGGGGGTGGTTGACCGCCGTCATTTCTCTTCAGCATGTTGCCCGGGGTACCTATTTTTAACATATCCCCCCATTCCGACCCCCTTAAAAGGTGGGGTCATAATACCGAATATTACCTTTTCTTCGAGAAATCACCATCGATTTGTTGATGCTCCAATATTCAATTGGCGAATGTACGGCGCTGCGCATGGTCTGCTGGCTGCAGTTCTTGTGTCAATTGGATCTTGTAAGCATGCATATGTAGATTTTTCATCAAAATTCGCTGCACAGATTTGGAAGGACTTTCGTCAACACTCGCACTCACTGCGGCTCACCATTTTTGTAGTGAATTTTCACAATTTCTATGCGGTGCTCGATCGTGTAATTCTCCATGACTGAACCTCAATATTTCCTGATGCCAGTTGTCAAAGCTCAGTACTCTATGTTCCCCAAAATAAAAATGGCGCGCAATTAAAATTGTCAAGTCATTTTGAGACACCCTGTAATAGGTATATCGTTGTAATCATAAGTTTATCTTCAATCTGCGATTCTTTCGCCATATATTGGACCTTTCTGCTCAATATGTGTTACCTCAAGCGACGAACGAGTGGTGTCATTCTCACAGTAGCCCAAACCCTTAAAAATAAATGTCAGACTGCAAAACAAAAACACGTTCGCAATAACAAGTTGGGTCAGATTAATCATAATAACGCTGCCTGGGTGAATAATGTGTCACAGCGAGAAAGTGACATTGACACTAAAGGGTAAAAAAAAACATTTCAGACGAGGCTGATTTGATATTTAGCCTCGACGAGGATCAAGTCGACGTAGGCCCGCAGGAAACTGCGATAAATCCATCCAACACGAATATATCGAATTCGTCGCCGCTCACCGGTGTTGCGAACCAAAAGCACCGGCCACGTTCCCCATTCCGTTCGAAATCGCATATGCAACATAGGCATAAACACGTGAGTATCTAATTGAATTATTGGCAGAAAATCCGCTCGTATTCTATCGGATAACATTGTTTTTTCCCTAATCGTTTTTTTTCTTCTTATATTTGTAGGTACCTCTTAAAGAGAGATATGGAGTTGATATAACTCCTCTGTCGTACCTACCAGGAGGAAAGATCGAAAGATACCTGGGGAATCTGAACTTCTTTTTCATCCGTGAGAGCACGTCGATTAGAGAGGTATGATTCATTTCGGCAAGTATACCGGGGCCACAAGGATTTAGTGAGCCGAACCACTTTCATTAAGGGATTAGGTTACTGTGACGACCCGAAAATAAGTTATTTAAAAAAATTGATTTCGAAGGAGTAAGAGTGAAAAATCGTTTTGACATTTATGAATCAAATCGAGTTTTATGTGCACAACTTTTGATAATGCTTTATTTTTGCTATTTTTTGCTATTTTCTCGTTTATTGGGTTATAAATTATGATATTCAGTCGGGGGAAGCTGAAATCCACACCTACCTCCCATAAAAAGTTATAGGGGTTTTGAAGTTCGCGGAAACAGGTGATAGAATAGGGCATTTTGGTGCCAAAAAAGAGTATGTGCGGGGAATTTCAATGCGCTACTTATGGCGACCATGCTTTGTCGGAAATAGCATAGATTCATGGCTATTACGCATATACAAAATAGGGAAATCGGAAAAGGTCAGAGAATTTTTTTCCTTCTGGAATAATCAGGGAAAAGTCAGGGAATTTGGAAAATTCTCTGGAATTTCTCACGAATTGACTGTTCGCAAGAATTACGAAAAGTGAAACCGATTTGAATTTTGAAAAAACCGAACGGTGTAAAAATAAGTATTTTTGTGTATTTTTAATATTTATCTTATTGTCCATTATAGACAAAAAGATATCTCAGTGCCAAACATTGAAAATGTTAAAAACCGAAAACTAATTTACTCTAAAGCTCTACACATTTGCATTTGATTTGTCGATACACATCCACACAATGATTATTGTGGATGAGTGTTTATAATAAAGAACAGTTTCTCTATTTGCTTTTAATGAATTTTTCAAAACTTTACAGTGTTAAAATTATTTTCGAATTTAAGTTTTTTTTTATTCATTTTTTTTTATTTTAAATTTAACATTTTCATACATTTGATCTTAAAAAAATTATGTTCTTTATTTGACCCCAATCTCCCTGAAACATTTGTAAAACCTGGGTGGAAAAGCCTGAAATATCAGGGAATTTCTGACTCAGAAATGCGTAACAACCATGAGATTGGTTTAGACGCTTAAAAAATAATGATGTTGATGTGTTCAATCGAAGCCATTACTTCGTTAAACATAAAAGTTCGAAGGCATTAGGAATGCTTTTTTTTAAATAAAGCATTAATTTTCACGAAAAAACAGCGAGAACTTATTCAACATCCCAATAATTTGAGTCTCAGAAAGCGACAATAAAGCGTTTTTTTTTTATGCCTTCCTATAAATCCGAGGGTTTTATTATCCCACAGCGTGTAAACTCCGTATCTTAAATTGAAACACTTTTTTTTTTTTTTTTACAGAACGGCGGCCTCAGTGGATTTACTCACAGCTTCGTAACGGAAGTCTTGGCGATCGTTCGCGCTCACATAACCGCCCTCGGCGGAAATGCCATGGTGGCTTTTTTCATGACACAGTGTGTTCTCCTGCACAGCCCACACAAAAATCAGGTAAGCATTTTTTTCACCTCATATGCCTGCTTTATTATTGGCATTTTGATGTTTATGTCGCTTCACCCAAAAGGAATACTCCGACCCTCCTACGTGAATCAGAATCCCACAAGCATTGTACGATTCCGAGGAAAGCTATATCCTGACGATGATTGTCATATCGATCAGGCATAATAACCCTATTACCGGCGAACGAGATTCGTGTGAGCGTATCCTATCGATTTTCGCATCTCATTTGGTGCTTCGTCCCAGAATATCCAACCCCCACCCATCCCACAGTGCAAAAAACCCCCGGTTCATTATTTCTACGCTTCCAATTATTCGACAGTCCTTTCCACGGTTCTCTGGAAAATCGTAGACCCCTTTGTAATATTTGCAACGGGGAAAACGCTGTTATTGTTGGAACTCGCTGGTATGGTCGGTGAAATAAATTCCACGGAGTTGCGGAGTGAATAGTGATTGAATATCTCTACATATAATAAAAATGTCAAATTTTCGTGTCTGTATGTTGAAGATATTTGCGAAAAAAAATTAATTAAGAGGGATAATAAGTGATAGAAGGCATTAAAATCGTTTTTGGATTCTTTGTCTGTGTGTCTGTTGGCAATGCTGAGCAGAAGAACGTTAATCCGTTAATCGTTAATTAACAAAGTTGACATATTGCTTAACGATTAAACTTCTAAGTTAAATTGAAAAAACTATTAACGGTCTTATTAATTTCCGTTAATATAAGTGATGCGCGCGACGCTCATGGGGCGGGCGGCGAAAGAATAAAGTGCGCGGCGCAAGTGCGAGTGAGGTTAATACCTATACATGGCGTGCGTGGAAGCAGGATACTGCGTTCAACGAGAGAACGACACACTTCCGGAACCTAAATTCGTCCGGTGCGATCAGATTCCGCCTCCTCTTTATCCTCTCTACTTGGTTTTTTATTTGCCTTCCTTACCTAACCTACCCTACGAGACCCCATTATACTGTACCAGGTGTAGAAGTATGAAACCGGAATTTCCCTGCAGATGGTGCTAGCCATCAGTTTAGGGACCGTAAGACCGCTTCTGCAGCGCCATCATCTCCCTCTAACAGCTGACGAAGATTTTCAACACACAACAACCCAAGTTCCCTACACCGGTTTATTTTTCTTTAACCTTAATCACGTCGAGTTTTGTGCCTACGAACTACGATTTGCGGACAGCATTGGTTTTCTGTTATCATTTGAAGAAAACTGCTGCAGAATCGCATCGAATGCTTGTCGAAGCTTACGGTGAACATGCTCTTGGTAAAACGCAGTGTTTCGAGTGGTTCGAAAAATTCGAAAGTGGTGATTTTGACGTGAGACACGAAGAGCGTGGGAAACCACCGAAAAAGTTCGCAGACAACGAATTGCAAGCCTTATTGGATGAAGATGATACTCAAAGTCAACAAGAACTCGTAGATCAATTGAATGTGATCCGGAAAGCCGTCGCCATTCCTTTTTATCATTTTCAACCAACAGGCGCGTAATTTTTACAAAAAAAAGTCCGGTTTCATAATTCTACACCTACTGTAGTACTGTGTACCCATGCTGTTATAAAAAAGTATGTATGTGTTAACCCTTCGACTGCACACTTCCGCCACCCCAGACGTTTTTCAGATCGTTGTATTTCGGTAAATATGCTTTTTTTTGTAGAGCCTTTTTTTGCAGTCAATGATTCTTATTTTATGTCCCAACATTTATTTTTCAAGAAAAACAATAATTAAGTGCCCAAACATTCGCTCGAAGTGGGAGATGCGTTGAAAAATACGTACTTGCATGAAAAAGATCGTAATTTTTTTTTCAGAATAGAAAAAAAAATCCGTTGAGGTTTTTAAAGAGGAAGGTTTGTAGATACGAAAAAAAAAGAAGGTGTCGATCATCTTTCCCGAAAGTATATTTATTCGGAGGTTTGAATTTAGAATTTTTGGGATAGTGGAAAATGGACAAAATCAACTCCTTTGGCAGATTAAGGCCTTGCATACACTTGTAGCGGGCGAGGGGACGTGATTTTCTTGATATTTTTCGGCGGGACAATAAATGTTTATTGAAAAACTGTGAACAACATCGATTAGTACATATTTTTATGTACTTGTACAATTTTCTTTATTCAAAAATATTTCAAAATGGCGGAACTCCAGCTGTCATCCAGGAGCGCCTTCTTTTTAGCATCAGTTGCGGTGGACATGATAACTCGAGAATGGTTCATCTGGAATCAGAATTTGCAGAAGATTTCATTAGTATATTGCATTGGCTTGGGCCTGAACAAAGGATTAGTAAACAAATTTGATTTTAAAAAAATGATCATTTTAACAAAAAAATCATTTTTTGAAGTGCTATACAGTCGGTTTTTTGTTACAAATTTTTTTTTTGACAAAATTCAAAATCCTTCGCTCAGGCCCTAGCTATTATGATAATAAAGAGGTGGTATAAATTTGATATGGATCGGATTAATAGTTTTTTAGTCATCGTGTCCACCGCAAAGGTGTTTCTCATAAAAGACGATTCTGAGATAATCGCGTTTAAGATTCAAGTATGTTTCTTTTACATTTAAAGTTAATTTATTCATACTAACATGGAGTCGTCGATTCCAGGGCCATACAGTAATCCTTCCGCATGCTCTGCAGCCTCTAAAATATTGATTTGATACTGCCTACGAGCCATTCTTCTTTCTCTTGTGGCTGCTTGCGCTTGCTGGTAGGCGAGCGTAACACGCTTCGTGCGGTTGAAATACCTATAACTGCCAATCTAATGCTCCGATCTTTATGAAATTTGGTAAGAATATTCTTGAGAGTACTTAAGGGGTTAGGCCACTCCAGAGGCCGAAAAAATAGGCTTTTTGGGGATTTTATTTTCAGAAAAACTACAAAATAAATCGAGATTACAAAAAAGGGTGTTTATCATGCATATCAGTGACTGTATACGTTAACTTCTTTTAAGCGATTAATTTCAAAATGGCGGCTGCGCAGCGTTTATCTCAAGACTGCATTTTTTTAATTGGCCGGAAAAAATACTCAGACAATTTTCAACCGATTCACTTGAAATGTTGAATATATCTTGAAAAATACATTTTCTATGGAAGTACGTAGGATTTTTTTTTTATTGCATAGTTCATTTGTTATTAACAATTATCTGACGATTTTTAGGCAAATTTTTGGAAAGTGAAAAATTTGCCTAAAAATTGTCATTTTGAAATTAATAGCTTCAAAAAAAGTTATTGTATACACTCACTGATATGTATGATAAAAACCTTTTTTTGTAATCTCGATTTATTTTGTAGTTTTTCTGAAAAAAAAATCGCCAAAAAGCCTATTTTTCGGCCTTTAGAGTGGCCTAACCCCTTAAAGAAACGTTATACTTTGGAGCTGTAATTTTTGTATGGCCTTATGAGGTCTCACACTTAAGCGCCCGCCAGCGATACTGAGGTCAATAATTGGCACGTTCCGAAAATGAGTATTACTCTTGACAAATGTTTTTGATGGTGGGTTATCTAAGGTTAAAACAAATTATGATAATACAGAAGACTGAATGAAATGAAAACCAAAATTCTTTAAATGTAAATCGATGAAAAATCCACTATAGAATAATTGAACAAAAAAATTAAGGGGTGACACGCCTGTCTTTAGGGGGTCGTTAACCCCTTAAAAAAATCGAAGGTGGACACTTAAGTGATGTTCCTAGTCAGTTCAACAAGATGCGATAGTCGAACTGCGAAGCACGCCGTGGCAAGCGGCCTCATTCCAATCCCGCCTGGAACATCGTACACATAAGCCAGTCAATGACCGGCTCAGGAGGTACCGTCGTTGATTTTAAAGCTTACATTTTTTACCCAATATTCATCGGGAACTAGTGCGAAGTTTCTAGATTGTTCGCCGGCCACTCCGGCGGATATTAATTCAGGGAATATTAAGTTTTTAATCTAAACCGCGTGTATAACTGTTCGAGAATAATTTCGGTATCGTAATCTAGGCTTTGAAGAAAAATAAGAATACAGCTCGAAAAAGGACGTACGGAGGATGAATATCGTTGGAAATTTCAATTCGTCTCACCGATACATTTCGCGAGATATCTTCTTCTGTAGGGTGGGGGGCGAAACGAAGTTCCTATGATAATACATTGTGTGACGTCACCAGTGCCAACTTATTGTAGCAATATATTAATGGTGTGTGAATGAGTATCGTGGAAATTTTTGAATTTACGGTAGATAATCGTAAATGATATTTACATGTATGTTAAGGGGAGGTACCCGAGTAAACGGCGAGAAAAACAGGTAAACTTCGGGAATTTTTATCTCAAAAACTAATGTTTCCATTGGATCTGGGGTTTTTTTAATGGAAAATATGTACATTGATGTATGTTTAGGATTTTTTTAAAATAAATTCGTTGACTGGAAGCGATACAAACGCAATTATCTCGAAACATTGTTTTCAAAGTCGGTGCCAGATGTATCTCGAAAACGGCTTGTCCGATTTTGTCCAAACTTGGGTACAATATTCTTCGATAGTTTTTCTCGTTCGCCACGTAGGATTTTTTTGAAATTTTCATTTTTGACGGAATTGCGACCGTTTTAATTTAACATTCGTTTTTCGTTCGCAATTTCGAGAAAACTAGAGAACGAGAAAAACTATCGAAGAATATTGTATCCAAATTTGGACAAAATCGGACAAGCCGTTTTCCAGATACATCTGGCACCGACTTTGAAAATTATCTTTCGAGATAATGGCGTTTGAATCGCTTCCAGTCAACGATTTTATTTCAAAAAATTCCTTAACATACCTCAATGTACATATTTTCCAATTAAAAAACCCGGATCCAATCGAAACATTAGTTTTTGAGATGAAAATTCCCGAAGTTTACCTGTTTTTCTCGATGTTTACTCAGGTACGTCCCCTTAATTCAAAGGAGATAGGATTAATAGAAAATCTATTTTCGATGTTTTAAAATCCCATTAAAGTAGACATGAGATTTGGCAACGTCGCACGGTTCTCTCGTAATTCGAGGCCGTTAGGTTGACTGCACTGATTGTCACAGGTCACAGCTGCGTAACCCGCATTTTGGCCCGGTATGCGTTTTCGGAAGTTATGTCAGAGCAAAAGTAGGCAACAAATGGTTCCGAGAAACAGGTTAGTGCGCCGCAAAGTTTCCGATGGAAAAAAAACGATTTGTCAGTTCTCGTGCTCACAAGCATCGTACTATGCTCACCGAAGATAGGAAAAAGGGAATCCATTATAATTAATAAATAAATAAGTTCCCTTTACTCACATTTGACTTTAACGTATTTGAAACTGGTGCGCTAGGGCTTCGATTGGTTCTGCTATTCCCATAGTTCCGAAGTCGCCACATTTCCATACTCATGTCTCGACAAGCCTCACTCTCTTGTAAACAGGTCACATATTTTTCATACATTCTCAACAAGGGGTAATATCTGTTTGAGACGTTAAAAGGGGAATTATCTGGATTTTTTTTAATGGAACTATGAAGCCAAATAAAAAATTCTTTTATCTGGAAGGAAATACATTTTTTTTCCATTATCCTTATGAGTTTTGTCACAAAAGTCCACAGCGATATTAAAGAATATTGATTTTTGCGAATTTGGCATTAGTTTGAAAAAAAAAAATTTACCGAAAAAATCGATCGTAATTTGTTTATAATAATCGTAATTGTTAATCAACCATAAAAGCCGCATGTACTTCGGTGGATAATCTATCTGAGAAACTGCAGTTCAAATTTCAAGTCAATCTTATGAAAATTGTTCGAGCACTACTGGGTGCCAATTAAAAAAACAAGATTTCGAGAAAAATTCGCTTGAAAATCGAAACTCATTTATCTTACATAATTAGTTTTACTTCCCTTTTTGTTCATATACACTTAATCACTCATTTTTTAAATCATGACTTATGCGCTGCCTTCGGAGGCGCCGAAAAAAAGTCCCTCCACCGCTGACATGATTTCGGCTGATTGAGTAGCTGAAACCGAAAAAGGAAAAAATGTCGTTAAACTGGAAGGTATTTCCTGTACAATGACGTAGGATTTTCGAAAAATATCAAAATCTAACAAAATGGCGTAGTTATGAAAACAAGTCTGTTTCCTTGCCTATAAAATGGTCGTTTTTTTTCAATGCCAAATCGTCAATCTTCATCCAATCAAAAATATCCTACGTCATTGTCATACACTTTGAGGAAAACTTTATTCGTTTGGTCGTTTACTTATCGATAATTATAAATATAATAGCCGTTGTGATAATAAAAATTAGTAAACAGTCAAATAACATTGGAAATTCGATAAAGATTCATGCAAATACACGATTTTTTTCATTATATTGCCTTTGAATTGTAATATATATGAAAGAATATGACCAGTGTGGGAAGAAAAAATCACATGAGCGGGACACGATCCAGCGATCCAGCGATTACGGACATTGAACGTTAACCACTTAACCGCCGCCGTTTCGTGCTCAGTGTCGCTACGCACCGGTAGATATTGGTTGCGTGAGACTCCTCTTGCGATTTTCATGAAAAAACCTAAGTAGTACGCCTTGCTACTTGCACATTATGTTGTCCTAATGGACTACCAAAAGTATACAAGGTTTGAAGAAAATCCCTGATCCGAACGTCGTAGCCTCCCCTTGTCAGTTCAAGTTAATCGGATAATTGCTCTTTGAGTTACAATGTCAGCAAATCTGAAAAATCTCATTTCGAGAAAAACGCGTTTAAAGATTTAACTATCGACTTTTGCAAGATAAAATGATATTTGCCATAAAAACTGCTAATTGCAGGATATTCTTGAAAGTATAAACTGTCGAAAAAGGCAAAAAAAAATCGTTTTTTTAAAGTGTCACACTGGTATAGCCCCTTAATGAATGTTTTTCTTCAGATGTTTTTACATCATTTGAGCCACTAAAAAGAAATTCAAACCGATATCCCTTAAGGATTCTACTGTGCTATTCTACCGTGATGGGATGAACATCTTTTTAACTTTTTACTGTATATTCAGCATAGGTATGGCTATCGCCCGAACTAGAATTGTTTAAAAAAGATGAATTTTAACCTATACTTTCGCCCGAATTATGACGAAAAAACGTGGTTTTCGAACACTTTTGAAAAAAACGACGCCATTTTGTTATTTTGCAATATAAAATAATAATCTTAGTTTAGGCGATAGCGACACTTGTACAAGTTAAGAATCTTTTTGGACTGTTTGTTTCCGATGCACCTGGAGAGCGCAAATCATCAACGCCAGCTACATACTTTTTCTCATGCCTTTACACGATTATAAATTGTTAAATAGATATACATTTACATGCAATAACAACAAAAATATTTTCTATCTTGTAAGAGTGTACCTTTGAGCGGGAAAAAAAGTTTGTAACGATACATGCAAGTTTTCAAAAAAAGTATTAATATTAGCTTATTTTTTAGCTGTCACAGTAGAATAGCCCCTTACGTAGATCAATAACCTGTATTTTTTCGGTAATATTGTTCTGTTTGCTATCCTGCACGCCACAGTCGTTTATTGGATCACTTTCTTCGCATATGTGGAAGTTACACGCGAGGAACTGAAATAGTAACGACGTTGCCCCAACGTTTGTATAACCAATTTGTGGGGTTGTATAACCAATGCGATCAAGCGGAGCATTAAAATTCAATATTTAATAAACGAGTGCGGAAACCTTCGGTCTCGTTTTGCCAGTATATTCAGAAAAAATATACCATAGCGACTAGTAAAATTTTGATTAATATCTATTCACCCCAATATTTTAAAGTCACTACCTTAATTTACTTACCCCGCCCACTTGACTACAGTATTTGTTAATTTTGCGAAAGCGATTCTTCGACATGATCGTTCATGGGCCTGCATGAATAAAAAGCCTTTTCTTTCAGCCTTTCAAATGTTGCCCTTTTTTGAAGGTTGTCTCGTTTTGTCTAGATTAGCAAAAAAAAATGGTGATATATAATTGATACCTCACTTTTCGAGTCTCTCCGGCTTCCTGCTCTGAATCTTGCACCATACCAAATTTTGGAATACCAAAAAATAGCATAGTATCGAAATGTGCATTGTTGGAGGGCAATAAAAAGTATTTTTTATTCTTTATTTTCATCATAGCCCAAATTTTCTTCTGCAGATTTAAAGGGTATTCTCACTTTAGACGCTAAAAAAGTATGCTTTCATGAATGTTTTTGATAGGTTTATATTATAGATATTGATATAAAACTTGTTACACTCAATAAATACAGTTTCGAAATACATGTAAATGTTTTTTTAAATGTATTTATGTAACCCAAACAAACTTTAAACGCGTTTTTCTCGAAACAACGTTTTTCGACGGCTTGTTGAAAAAATCTTCGAAACTACTGAACCAATCCTTACGAAATTTGAACCACATATTCTTTACAACTATAGCTATCGCGCATATCAAGGAGTTTTTAAAATTTTGATTTTTTTTTTGCCAAAAACAGTGAAAAACCCCGTTCTTTCCGAAAAATGTCCGCCTTTTTTTATTTTTGCATATATCAAAAATCGTATGATATGCGCCCATTAGCATACTGAATCTAAAACCGTTTGATTTTTCTGTTTCGGATGATCTATCTCCGAAATTTCATCAACAGAGCAGACCTTTAATTTCTTTAGACCATTTTTTTAACTACCATTTTCGTCTATAAATAGTGACTCACACAAATAATGTTTTAAAATGTTTTTTCGAAAGTGTATTTATTAAGTGTAACAACTTTTATATCAATATCTATAATATAAACCTATCGGAAAAATTCACGAAAATAGCCTTTTCAGCGTCTAAAGTGAAAAGACCCCTTAAACTGCAATCTGTAATTAGGATCTCGAAAAAAAAAACAAAAAAAAACGATTGTGCGATCCTTGCAGTATAAATCCACCAAGAAAGAAATGGTTGATTGCAAGAAAATGCCATTGTATTCCAAGAATTCATAGTCCAATATCGTCAAGTAGCAATATTCCTGCATCAACTTTTTGAGAGCTACGTACGAACGTGCAAATGCATCCTTGACAGGAAGAAAGGAAATGGCAATGACTATTCGATCATCGGAGAAACTTGTGTTTTTAAACTAAATAATGCAAGCAACGAAGAATATTGCAGTGGTTTTTATCTGTCAAAACTATTGGCCCAAATCGTATCTGTGTCGGCCGATGATACTCGAGCTTGTGTTAAATTCGCCAATGCGATAACGGTAACGCGTTTTCTCTCTCGATCTCACTCTTACCCATTCTCTCTTTCTCTCTCTCCTGTTACCGGAAGTTTGCCCATTGCAATGGGAGAAGTAAGGAAAACTTCGTGTTATTGGTTCGTTTGAAATACAATTCTGCTGCACGTACGGGAACCTAATAAAAGCAACGAAGGACAACGCGATAAATTCCAATTCCCATGTCAAAGTTGAGGAATTACTTGAAAATCACCTGAAAGCCCGAATTCGACAAGATTTGTTTAGGTTTTTCTTTGTGCGTGCGGCTAACAAAAAGTGCAAAAAGGGATTTTAAAAGTAGACAGTCGGAAATATTCGTGTCCCATTTTGGGCGGAATGCTAAAATATCTCCAGATCGTGATCGACGATCATAAAAGTGTGCGAACAAAATCCAACCCCGCCCATGAGAGTGTCAAATTGAAAAGAACGTTCCCTTCTTTATATCCGTCTTTCGTTATATTCGTAGGGGTCATGCAAATCTCTATCAATTAAGCCTTGCGAATCCCTTGTCAAAAATCAAAATAACGTTGACCTATTACGCGTTTTTTTTTTCCAAAGTGTGGGAGCCCCGATAGATTTCTATATTGTGTATTCTTGAACGGCAGAAAATCGCGCATCGATTGACACCCGAAAATTCTTCCTCGGAGCATGGAGGCTCCGGTAATTCTTCCAGATGGAATTCTTTTCGACCCCAAAAGTTTTTCCATCCTTTAACAAATTTCTTATGAGAGCAAAACAGTGGCTTGGTACCAACATTTCATACGGCGTATTCTTGAAAGACACATTCATTCATATGCAAAAAAAAATATTTTAATAAACAAGCTTTTATTCAATGTACTAAAAAGGAGAAAATAATTTTGTTTACCAAGTAACCCATATATGACTATAAATAAAAGCTTGGGGCGCTCAACTTTTTAAATGTTTAATAAATTCGAACAATTCAGTTTCATTAAGGCGTTACCCCCACTTGCAGCGCAAAAAAAGGCCTTTTTCGTGAATTGTTTAAAAGAAAACTACAAAACTTTTTTAATCGATCAATATACCATCTTAAAGAACACATCTTGAAGAACTTTCAGTAATTTTTTTATTGAAAAATATTACATTGTTTGGTGGCAAATGGCCGTCAATGAAATAATGTTTTTATATACACGGTTTGCGGTGACCAACATTGCGGCGAAGTGGATCATCTGAAAAAAAATGCGGATTGATTTAGTCAAATATAAGTATAAACTAGTCTTTAATCGAAGGATTTTAAAAAATATTCATTTTTCACAAAATGGCGGACAGTCAAAGTTAATGGTTCGATTTTAACGAAAAAAAACGGCCGTTTTTTGGCTATAACACGGCCATTTTTTTTCGAAAAAAAAATCGAACGATTAAAGACTACATTTTTATGTATTAAATAAGCCTGCAAAATTTCAAGAAGATCGGTTCATTAGTGTTCGAGTAATCTTGGTCACCGACTTCAGAAATGCCATTTTGAGAAAAACGCGTTTAAAGTTTCTCTTTCAACGCTCTTCCAACGCGGATTCTTCTCTTTCAACGCTCATATCTCAGTCAATTTTGTTCGGATCGACTTGAAATCTTCAGGACATATTCTCAGATAATTATACTTCAAAAAAATGCAATAAAAAAAATCGATTTTTTCAAAATCGCAAGTGGGGTAACCCCTAACTGTATTTAATTTGGCACGAAAGTAATTAGAGAAAACAGTATTATCACACGTTTATGCTCAGTTTCAGGATTTTTATTCAAGATGTAAGGTTGTTTTACAGTAAATCAAATGTACACGGAGAGAATTTTTAAGTATTTTTTACGGTGAAATCTCCGTAGAAATTACATAAAAAATTTGAAACCGGTGACAAATGTGCACATAGTCAAAAATTGACACTAGCTTTTAATATTTTGCTTTCATTCATGTAAAAATTTAAGCAAGTAGCATAATTTTTTACATTTCACTCAGTAAAAATTCTGACACATTCTCATGTAGAATTTTAACAATAGGCTGCCTCAAAAATTCCAAGTTTCTACAGTAAAAATAACCTGGACAAACTTGAAATTTCTAAAATCCCTAGCGAAAAATTAATTCCCTATGATTAAATAAAGACTCTATTTGTGTTCTTGATTGCTACTTATTTTAGCATATCATCTTTCTGTACCATTGTAGACGTCCTTTATCGAAGTTTCTTTTCACGTTTCTTTGTTTTCTTGCGTAGAACTGCGTAGAACACGTTAGACTGCACGAGACCACGAGCCTTTCTTGGCCCATGCTTCGTACTATAACGCGCATGTGCGGTACCGCTGTTGCTAAGCAACGCGGGTCGGCGTCGTTCGTGCTCGTCATACTGCGTCATACACAAGCACACTCTCACAGCTTGCATTCACGTATACGCACGCTCGCACACAGCTCACGCGTACGGTCAGGCGACCTAGCCCTAACTGATTTTACTATAAAGAACGTAAAATTCCGGTGGACGCACGGAAAATTTCGGCTTCCTTTTTTAAATTTTTATGGAAAACACGCAAATTTCTCAATGTTCCACTGAAAAATTTCATTTATATTAGCACTTTTTAAACTTATTGTCGTAATTTTTACGTCTCATGAAATTTTACTATTAATTTCAGTAAAAATTCTGGAAAATATTTTAAATTTCTGTTACGCAAAAGTAAATTTTGATTCATTTCCATGAAAATTTATAATT
Organism: Ophion ellenae; assembly: GCA_963210295.1. Taxonomy (NCBI): domain Eukaryota; kingdom Metazoa; phylum Arthropoda; class Insecta; order Hymenoptera; family Ichneumonidae; genus Ophion; species Ophion ellenae. The sequence goes on along the minus strand of OY723386.1, from coordinate 52,900,628 downwards.
TATTTCCTAAAAACCTGAAGAATTGCACATTTGTCACCGAGTTACTGTGATTTCACAGTAAAAATTACTTAAAAATTATCTCCGTGTAGTTGATATGTTAACGGATTTATGTAAATTAAAGATTATATGTCTAAATTTTGAGCACCCCAAGCTTTTATTCATAGACACCTATAGTCATAGGTGACTTGGTGAAGAAAAATATTATCTACTTTTTAGTACATTGAATAAAAGCTTGTTTTTTTAAATGCTTTTTTTACATAGGCAAGTTGAAAATTCGATGGATTTAAAAAAAAGTTGAATCATGCATTGTCACCTTTTAGATGCATGTTTGCAAAATTTCAGAGCTCTAAGTAGTCGGGAAGTGGGTGAAATATCGATTTTTCGTTTTGCATCTTACACAAAGTCAAGTTGAATAAAAGCTTGTGAAAATATTTTTCGAGATATTTCACCATTCCGGTTAAAATGGAACACCCCGTACAAAATGAAACGGAGCCATTTGCAACGTAGGCATGAGCGGCATGACGCATTTTACTTCCCTTCCACTTCTTTATTATTCCGTATCGCTCTTCCAATAGCTTGTGGCATCGCGGATCAAGCCAATTACGTTTTTGTGGAATCATTCATTCATTTATTAAGATGTGTAGTAAACAGGGGGTTGGATCGATCGAGCTCTACTACACAAGAACATAGCTCACCACTCCATTTTTATCGGGTTTATTGGTTGAAATTTTTTACGCATTTGCCCGTTACGACGATATTTTCTCCCTGTCTTTAATGGTCACTCATATCTCGTGAACAACTGACCCCCGATGCGTAGACATTGATCTACGTGGCTAGCAATCGCGAAAGATCGTGATGATGTTAAGAATGTTTCTCACCTACATTACCAGGCAAAAGTTTTATTCCATCAGAGTCACTATACTCTGCGATTCTACAGTAACCTAAACGAAATTCGGACATATTGACTTTGTCGTGGTCCATTGATCCCGAATGACAACAATGTGGACAAATTATTAACTAATAGTTTGGACCAATAATTGTTGAGTTAATAATCAGTTTACAAAATTATCTTTATTTATACGCAACGACTTCGTGAATTTTGCTGAATACTTATGACCTTTTTCTTTTTCATTTCTTTCAACAACTCTGGTAAATATATGCATAATCGTGATTTTTCATGAATATAATTTATTATTTATTAATTTATAAATATAATTTATGATTATATATACAGCATAAATTAATTTATTTATTCAAACAATTTGCTCAAGAATTTTGTCATTATCAAGCATACTTGATGCAAACGTTCACCTCATGGAATTGATGAATTCGTCAGCCTATTTTCATGCAATACTGCGACAAAAGAGCGATAGAAAGCGAGAGAGCGGAAGAAATAGGTGGACAGCGGGCAAGAGGGAAAGGAGAGAGGTAAGCAGGGAGTGGGAGAATGGAAATTCAATGTCGCTTTGCGCTCTTCCGTAAAAGCACATTCAAACAGTGCATGACAATTATCATATGAATAATCACGTCCGGACACTTTGCCGGTGAACTTCGATCAAGAAAAGTAGGATGAGTTTATCGCCAAGTATAGGTGCAAATTCGACGCCAAACATTCCTTTTAGATTGCACAATAAAATGTCTTCACAATACAAAGAGCTCTTTGACAGTCAGTCTTGTCTAAATTCGGCACAGTAATTTTGAATCATCCGTGTTTTTTGTTTTTGCGTTCGAAAGACCCTACAACTGTTTTTAATTCTTTTTTTTTATGAAAAAATGGCAAATTTTGTTCACCAAAATTTGACAAAATTATTCTTTCGCCACTTTTGCCGTTGCAAAGCGGCTGCTGTAAAAGATCATAAAGTTTCGATGTAAATATCTCTGCAACGAAGGCCTCTGCGTTTCCCAGATCCGGTTATCATGGCCCAATCATCGCTAACGTTCCTACTGTTATCCAGAATAATGATGATAATAATAATAATAATAAAATAATAATAATAATATATGATGATAATGATAATTATAATAATAATAATATAACAACGACAGGGACGACTGCGATTTAGTTACTCAAGACCTACACGAGACCGATCTGTAAAAAGTGTGTAAGAGAATCCTACTTGACATATGTCCGCAGGATCCTCATAGGTGCCGGCTAGATGCCGAGACTTGTATAAAGTGCCAAAATAATAATATTAGGTTGTCAAGAAAGTCTGCGTTTTATCGCCAAAAATAAAAAAGCATTCTAGAAACGAATGATTAATTTTATTCTATGTATCCAGCATCGGATTCTTTTTAAAATAGAAAAAAATAGAATAGAAAAATAGGTAAATAGAATCCGATGGTGGATAGAATAAAATTAATTATTCGTTTCAAGACCGCTTTTTTGTTTTATTTTCGGTGATAAAACGCAAAGATTTTCTGGAAACTCCCGTAAAAAAGCCAAAAGCCAGCTGTATGCCATTTTTTTAACACCAATACAATCTAATACAGTGTTGAGTTTTGAAGGAAGGTTCAAGTTTTATACTATGTGCGCACGTAGTATAAAACGTCGAGCAGGCTCGAAAACTCGTTGATCCTTAAGAATTTCACGCACTCGGAAATAGTTGGCTTTAAGATGTGGATTGGAGGTAAAGCGAAAATGGCAGAGTCGCATCACGGTGATGTTTGAGGGGTTAGGCTACTGTGACGACTCGAAAATCAGGATTGTTTGAATGAAATAATTTTGGAGAAATAAGTAAAAACATTGGAAAATCGTTTGGACATTTATTTATGTGTACATTAACAAAGTTGTGTGCCGAAAATTAATTTAAATATTCGTAGTTAAAGAAGTTTCAATGAATCTCGTGAAGGACCTTTGAACGTGAGCGGCTCAACGGTGTACTTGATTTTGGCCACCCGGTAAAAATGAAACAAAAAAAACCGAATTTTTTTCTTCAGATAAATAATATTGGCTAAGAATTGACCGAGCTTTTTTTTTATCGGATTCCACTCATCAACCAAGCCCGAACAAACCTAAACAAACTCACTAGAATAAATAGCTAGCTGACGTGGGAGTAAAGGGAACGGACAAGGAAATGTGGACGAGGTAAAGATGTGGCGACGTAGGAAGGCCGGGAAAAAGAGGGGGAAAGGAATTGATGTGCAGCGTATGTAAAGAACGGAATGAGACGTTGGAGCATCTGTTAAGGTAATCCTATCGCTTCACACTAGTCATACCACTGATCATACTTGAGGCTTGTACAATTCATATTTTCAACATATGCAAAAAAATTAAATAACTAAAATGTTCTGTGTGTAAACTGTTGAATGAATGTTCACATTTAAGGAGGTACGGTGATTGGAGCGAGTTCAAGATAAAAGCCCGATTTTTTTTTATAGCATTGGCGAGACCTTCGTCCATGCGTATGCGGAGTTTCCACGAGATTTACCGTACACTTTCCGAGTTATTAATTGTTAAAGTTGGTGAATTAGTCACACGTAGACGACAAAATGTGCCGGTCCTCTCATACATCGATTTTTTTGTTCTACTGGGAGCCAAGAAACACGTTAAAAAAACTGATGGTTGCGTTCGTTGAATCTTTGTGATCGATAAGGCACCTTGAATTGGAAAGCTCGCCGCAGAAATAAGCAATAAATTTAGAAATAAAGTCGCAAAAACCGAATTTTTCGGAGAGCGAGACTTCTCGTGACGTAACAGCAGCCATCTTGCTCGACGTGTGGCAACGCCGGATACCCGCGCAATTTTGATTCCTCTATTGGATATTTGCAACGCGAATTAAAAATATGATTGTGCGAAGCCGTACATTTTTTAATGGATTATAAAGGGCCTTTCGTCGATATTTACTTGAAGTTCTTTTACGTACAGCAAAGGCATCTCAATTTTTCTGGCGACATGTACCTATACAACGCATCTATATATAAATTCAGCATGGGCGAACCGTCATATAAAATAAACGTTCCTTTTTATACCTGCAAATATTGTGAAAATTGGAAAAGGGAAAATAACATAACAATCGATGAAATATGTTTTGACTTTGGACAGATTGGACATTGGACATTGATGTTAACTTCGACGCGACGTTTTTTATTTGCAATCGCAATATTATCTTTTCATTTTCTAATTCTTGTCCGTCAGAATCTACATTTGTCTCTAAACTGGACTTCAGGTACAATCCCTCTACTCTTTTGATAAACTTCCACAGTATTATCGTTCTCCATGTTAACCGGCTACAAAAAATAATAAGCTGGGCGCGTGGCACCGATGACAGCCACCGAAAATGCGACGATGCTAAACGTCAACGATATGGCGTACTACTGAAGTCGAGTAGTAGATTATTAAGGTTGTTTCCATATTATAAAAATAATAGAAAAATCGAAATTCAATACTTAAAAAATATTTCTCGAAAAATTGGCCATATACATATATCTAAAACGTGGCGGTATTGCGGCGTGAAATAGACTCTAAGTTTACTAGCATGGTCATCGCCGTACCTCCTTAATGAGATAGAAATAACGAAAAAACAGTTATTCCAACGATTGGCACAGTATTTCTAGGTTTGATATTTGGCAACATTGGTTCTATCTCCGTCTCTTTTTACTCAACCAAGCGAGTTTAACCTCCATGCTTTTTAACGTCGATCTGTCAAAACAATGTCAGGTGCGGGAAATATTAAGCATTTTATTCGGGCCACGACTGGTAAAAAGCGTGGAAAATTTGTGTCGACGATATATGTCCGTTAAAAATGAAATATGTGTGGAAATTCGAATGAGTGAGACGAGGTTAGGACTACAGTCTGCTGTTGCCTTGCGTTCACATCTCTTTATCGCAGCAAGTGGTAATACATCCAATACCGGAAGTTCAAATTAAACTTGATAATACATAAAAATTAGGTCAATAAGTGTAATTTTTTCTAAGGGCATTGGATTACTACAAGCGTTAAGTATATAAATCTGATGATTTTTAAGCATCTGACGGAATTCCACTATTATATACACTTTTGTAGCGACCGGAAATTGGGTTTTTGCATGTCGTCTCGAAATTCCTTCACAAAGGTACGCAATTATATATATTTTTTTCTGTAATTAGGTCGATAGAGTAGAGAAATACAAAAAAGGATATGCGAGTACTTTAGGGAAATAGAGGAAGTTTGCAGAAAGATGAATAAGAGGGAAGAGGGAGGAGAAAGAGATGGAGTGGAGGAATAAGTAAAGAAAAAGAGAGAAATGTTGGATAGAACGGAGTGTAAGAATCCGCGGTGTAGTAATTAAGTGAAGGAATATGTAAGCGGAAAGTTATTGTTTTGTAAATAACTGTGAAAAGTTATAAAACTCGATTTGGTAGAACAAAATGGGTAGCTTTAATTCTCATGTTGCGTACCGTTAATTCTATTTTGTTCCGTTAAGGGGTTAGGCTACTGTGACGACCCAAAATCAGGAATATTGGAAAAAAATCATTTCAAGGAACAAATGACGTGATTGAAAAATCGTTTCGACATTTATTTGTATGTATATTAACAAATTTGTGTACCAAATTTCATAAAAAATATTAATAGTTTAAGAAGTTATAAACAGTCTCGTGAGGGACTCAACAATGTACTTGATTTTCGCCACCCGGTTGATCTGAAACAAACAAAAAACGAGCTTTTTCTGAAAATGAATGATGTTGGCTGAAACTTGACGGAGATTTTTTTTGTTAACGCGTCTGAATCATGCGATTTTGCTTTTATTTCTTCGATCTTAAGAAAATGCATGACATCATTATTGCTAAAACTAATGAAAAAAATATTTAGACGAAAATCGTCAGTCAAGACTAAACTGCTATCACTCTGAATAAGTGTACCGAATTTGAAGTCACTCTGTTTATTGGATGTCGAGAAATTGTGTGCACCGTTTCGAAAAACATTTGAGCGAAGTGCAGGTAGGGAGGAATAGCAAAGAGTTTAATTGGGAAAGGTAACACCTAAGAACTCAGGAATTAATTGAGACCCTGATAAATAAATAAAAAATATTCAAATTAAACGTTCGATTCGAATAAATCTTTATTTGCTGACGATATACACTGCAAATCTAAGTGTACTATATGCATAGAATATTTCATAAATCCAAAATAAAATCAAATACTTAATTTAGCGTTTAACCGCAATGATTTTGTATCATAATTCGTCATTCCCTAACTTTCTGAGATGATTTTTTTTCGAAGAAAATACTTCGTCCACACATGGAATCGAACCTACGACCAACCTATGGATACGCACGCTGCCCCTACGCAATTGAGTGTTTGTAGCATCTTAGTCGCACATATAATTCGTCGTAGATTCCATTGTACGGGGTTTTCCCCCTTATTCATTCCCCTCCATATTCCACTTCGCAGCCCACCTTTATATATATAGGGTGTCCTGTTATGAATGGGGATTCCTGCTACTGCGGATAAGTCAGATCATGTCCTACCGTACGCTGGCTTTTCAGTTTAGTCAAAGTATATCAATAACATGTCAAAATTTAATGTGGTTCAAGTGTTCAAAAATAAACATCAAAAGTGTGTGAATTTTTTGTAACACACATAACCGTGTTGTTTTAAGTTGTGTACAGCATTTACACATGTTAGTTCCTCAAATTACACACCTTACGTGTAACAAATAACAGACATGGATTCGCAGTGTGTGTCTTTCATTCAAATATATATTCACTTCGATCGTATGAAAAATACATTTGAATCATCGATATTTCGATTTGCACAAAGCAAATGGATATTTACCTCAAATAAATTCTTGTAGCTTTCATATGAAAGGTGTAGGTGAATTAAAAGAATTTCGATTTTATATTTTCGTATAGCATGTGTATTTTGTATAATGCGTGTGGTAACAGTATGAAAGCGAATAAATACATTTGTAGGATCGAATGAAAAATGTCATGACCAAGCGTTGTTCAATAGCTTGATTCAAATGAGAAAGTATTTGTTGCCATAAAGACAGACCATTCATTCAATCAAATAGAAAAATGTTTAACTCGACGAAAATTTGATTTAATTCAAATCTAAAAAAAATTGAATAGATACATTCAGTGGATTCAACTGAATTGTTTTTCGAACAGATGAAACCGCGTCGCAGATTTGTTAGGAATAAATAAAATATTTATTAGACGACGTTGAATAGATCTTGATTTGAGTAAATAAATATGTTCAAAATAAATAATTCCAATAATTAAATGCAATAGGAAAAATTTGATTCTACGAAAAATCTGGTTAATTCAAATCAAATCAAATCAAATCAAATAGACTCATCTCGTTGACATCCATAGAATTTTTCTGTCGGTGTAATTCGCCATTACGATAATAGGCGTACCTGATGAGCTGCTCAACTACATAATACGTGGTTGGACAGGTACACGAGCGCCTGCTACAAATCGTTGCGATATCGTTACACAATTGTTCCCATTTTTGTCCTCGCTGATGCAGCTGCTCGTTTGGTAAGGTTAATTTTATCCGGAATCAATGTGTGCCACGCTTCTGCGTAATATTCAACGCAGCCACATTCGTACATAGAATGATTACGCCATTGCTGCTCGATCCAATGATTTAAGTTGGTCGACGCATTTGTGCAGCTGCCCGTATTGCGGTCCCTCCGCCGATTCCCCCATCCAATGTATCCGTTCGTCCGTGTGTTTGTGTGCGCGCATCTGTGTGTGTGTGTGTGTGTGTCATTGAATCCTTATAGATAACGGTAAAGAGAACAAGGAGTGGAAGAGCACAGAGGAGGAAATACGAAAACCTTCTAATTTCGTTTCCAGGGCCAATGTCTCATCAACGTTGGCGGTGACGTCGTGACTGTTTCGTATTACGGGGACGAGAAGTATCAGGGTAATCAGAATTGCTGACAACAACCACCGTACTCGGCGCCACCTTAATCATTTCCGTCGCATACTGGCCAACCCCAACAGCGCGCCGAGGAGACATCATTTTCTTTCCTTTTCTGCCTCTTTTGCTTCCGTGATGACGAGTAGGCTCATCAGGCATCGTTGCATGAACGAAAATATCGACTTCTCTCGAATTCTCGCACACCCATACAGATTCGACGATTTTCATCGGAATTCAACAAAATTTGGCGGCTCCGCGTTTTTATTCGGTCGTCGGAACTTTCGTCGAAACGAACAGACGATTGCTTTTTCTATGCACAGCTCAAAATCGACGAACGGTACGACAAGAAGTGTAAGGAAGGAAAGCGTCTTTAAGTCTGAACAAGTAGCGGTAAGTTCCCCCAAACAAACCCTGTGTTCACGTCTCGAAGCCTTGCCCGAGTTTGACTGGGCCCCCCTTAGTCACTAGTTAATAATTATATATGCATCGATCGTTTGGACGATTAGCATCAATAATGTCGGTAACGTCCTTAATAATTTGAGGTAGATATTTATTTCCGTAATTGAAGTTATGAAATCGCATCGAATTGCGCTCGATAATGCATGTATATTGGCTAATGCAGGATCGAAAATAATCATAGCTAATGGTGATTCACCATCGAACATGTAAGCTTGTACAAAGACCGGATAGAATAAAAAAAAAAATCATTTTACTTTGCGTTTGTAAATCAATAATGCGCTCGTATCGTGTACCGTCTACAGACGTGTGTACTTTCTGTAGCGTTTCGCTCCAGCTGCAACAAGGAGAACTCGGGGCTAGATGATAACACTAAGGTCATGTTCAAATAAAACAATACATATACAGTGACTCGCGTTAATATTCGGACACACTTCAACTTTGTAGCGCCTTCATTATAAAAATTAGTTCGACCGCTCAGAAGTTTTGTTTGCAAACATAGCCGTGTTGAAGCACACAATGCTGGGAATCATTCATCAGTTTATCTTGAAAACGCGAAGTTATCGTACGTATTATTAGCGAAAATGGGACGCAAAGGCAAAAATATTTCGTTCGATGTACGCCAGCTGATCATTTTCCATAAAGGAAAGGGTAAATCATATCGGGAAATTGGCAGTTTATTAAACGTCAGTAAGAGTACAGTAGCGGACATCATACGGTGATGTACTCATGAAGATAGAATAGAATCTATCTCGCCAAAAAGACGTCGAATACTTCGTTCTGTTCGTGATAAACGTAACGTTATCAGGAACATACGACGAGATCCTGAATTGAGTGCTCCGAAGTTGACGTCACAGTTAAATGAAGAAACGAGGAAGAAAGTGCACACTGATGCAGTTCGCAGAGCACTAAAACAAGAAGGTTACAATGGCAGAGTTGCTCGTAAGAAGCCTTATATAAGCGAGAAGAATCGGAAGAAAATAATTAGTTTCGCTAAGGAACTACTTAAATAAAGAAGAAACATGGTGGAACGTAATATTTGCCGATGAAAGCAAATTTAATATTTTTGGAAGTGATGGACGCAAAATGGTTTGGCGTAAAGTAAACGAAGAGTTCAAACTTAGAAATCTAAGACCAACCATGAAACACGGTGGTGAATCTGTGATGGTTTGGGGTTGTATTTCACCTGCAGGAGTGGGCGAGTTAGTTTTCATCGAAGGCATTTTGGACGAAAACAAACATTTGAATCTTTTGAAAGACTATTTAATACGAAGTGCAACAAAAATGAACATCCGTGATCGTTTCAAATTTTACCAGGACAATGACCCCAAACATAAATCACGTATTGTTCAAGAATATCTTATGTGTAATTGTCCAAAAATTTAAACCCCTCATCACAGTCACCGGACTTGAACCCAACTGAAAATCTGTGGGATGATTTGGACCGTTACATACGAAAAACACCGATCAAATCAAAAGAAGAATTGAAAATACGTTTAACAGAAGAATACGGACGAATATCTGTTTATTTGATTATTTGATCACGGGGATTATTTGAAATAAAATATTTTGAATATGCCAACGCGCTTGCAACATGTTGTTAAACAAAAGGGAAATCCAACGAAATATTAATATTATTCCAATTCAATTAATTTTCATTAATAACGTGTTTAAAAATATTGTTCTCTCAGATATGTCCGAATATTTTTGCGATACCAAAAGCAAGCGTTATTTCTTTTATCTTATACTATATAAATAATGACGTTAATTGAATGAATAAAACGTACGTTTTCGACAATTAGAAGAAGTGTACTACTTCTTAAAAAAGCTTGAATTCCTTAACTCGACTATAAATAAGTGTAATGAGCAATTATATTTGAAAAACAGTGGTGTCTGAATATTAAAGCGAGTCACTGTATAAGTCAGTCAACTTTAATTATTATTTTTTAACTGATCAGCATTTATTGATCTTTTAATTTTGGACGCAAGAAAATCAGTCTTTCTGATTGTTACCATAGAATATATATTTTTAATTAAACCTTCATTTTTCCCATCTTACCCCGTATGCGGGGCAACGCTGGGAGCATGATGGGACACTAATGATTGGCATCTTTCGCATATAAAAGTGGTTTCATTCTCAATGCCAGCAATTTGATAAGCCAATCGTCTAAGTTCTGTTGTATTCAGTCCGCAAAATCTTGCTTCCATATCATTGTAATCATTTGCTGTTTTTTTTTCTTCCCCTGGTAGAAACACCCGTTGAAGATGAACCAAAGGCTTTACTAGTTTCATTTCACCCTTTCTAACGTAAATAGTGGTACGTTGTAAAATATTGCGAATTGACAAAAAATCACGCAATAACCTTGAAAAATTCTGACAAACCGTTATTATTGTATTAATAATTAGTACTTTCATGGTGTTTGTCAACCTGTTTCTAATCAATATCAGCAACTCAAATGCACTGAAACGATGGTGAACTTTACCAAAAATTTGATCGTTTTGTCAAAAACTCGATATTTTCTCACTCGAGACGCGTGCTTCCGTCACAGTTGATACTTTCACACTCATTCACCTCCTCGCTGCCCCTCCAAACTCCAACGAGAGCACTGTGCTCGCACATACTGTTTAGTAGCTACGCTTATGAGTCATCTTACCCCGCGTATTCGTCTTTCCTCGAGTTCCCCAACTTGTCTCATTTTGCGGTAAGCTCGTTCGATGACCTGTTTTTTACGCGTTTCAACTGTAGAACGAAAAAGAACTGTTATCATTTCTTTCGTTGATTGCGGCTTCAAATTTTGCAACAGCTTTCATCACGTTCAACGAGTTTAACGCCCTGCGGTATGGGATTCGAACAGACCCATTGTGGGCTTCATCGTGTCTCACTCGACGCTCCCAGTTTCAATGTATTTTTTAGTCAGCGCAAACGAACTTTGTTGAAACGAATAAAGATTTTGTCTGTCCGAGGAACGCACTGTTTATAGGTAAAACTTGAAGAGAGCCGCTGCATCGGGCAATATTTTTTCGTTCTTCGATACGCGGATCATTCGATCCGCGGACGCACACACGCTTTTGTAAGTATATAACATGTATGCATGCAAAGAAATTCACATTATTCGATGAATATAAAAGAGTTGACGACGACTTTGTCCGGCGAAAGGTTAATAGCTTTAGACGCACCAATGGTCGTACACATGCTTTATTGGTGTGTATGTTGTTAGGGTGTATAGGCGTATAATTAACATTACACACACACACACACACACACACACACACACACACACACACACACACACATATATATATATATATATATATATATATATATATATATATGAGAAAAGGAAACCTTGAAGCCGTTGTATTTTTTGGTTGGCTTTCTCAGATCCGGCCGTTTAGATGATGATCATTGAGGTAGGAGTCTCGCTACAGTCGTTATTAGATATATTCTTGATTTTAAAATATATATGAGTTTGTGTGATAAACTTTTATATAGCAAAAATATTGGATACCTCAACGAAGATTCCAACAGGTAATGTAAGGTTGAAAATGGAAAAATTAACCCTTCGTTTTGTGGGAAGCCCGTTCCGACAACATTGTAATTACCGAATTCATCCCCCTATCAATTTGACAGCATTGATATTGAAGTTGCGACTTGTAAATTAGAATCTGAAGATTCCACCGTGACTATAAAAAATATAGGTTCACCGAATTATTCGAAGAGAACTTTTAAGATAATCTCGACAAAAAATTTATTGAATAGCTGAAGACCAACCGCCGCGAAGTAGTTGGGTACACTCGGCAACATCGCACGTGAGCGTGTACCCGGTATACCTTTCGGGAGCTCTTGGCAATATATATATATATATATATATATAGATTATGTTTATCTTGCTCTGAGCAAGTATATACCTTTTCTTCTTTATAATTATTATTCTGCAGATATTAATTTTGTTTATTATGTGAATGAAGCAAATCGTACACTCATACACCAACAACAATACAACCGGTGAGTACAGAGAGGTTCGGGTTGCTATACGGTGGCGACGAATATACATATATACAATATTGAAAAATACAGCGCTGTCAGATCAACGTCGTACCAGGAAACTTGCATATATATATTTACAGCTGATCGTAACCGAATCAAATCAGCAATTCTAAATGATTTCTAATAATAAATTACGAAATATAATCCAGGGTGAGTTTTTATGCGTGAAGTTTTCATCGTTCGAAGATTGTTGCGATACGGAAAACTTTTCTTCAATTTTGTTTAGTTTAAACGATTAAGGGACAACACCACTGTGACGGCTTCAAAAAGTCGATTTTTTGAAAACCATCTAGAAAAATCTAAAATACATATAAGATTAAGATGCCGTTGGACCCAGGTCGAAAAAATAATTATTTTCGGAGATATTGAATATTTTGTGGAGCGGTGCAGCGCTCCGTGACGCTCGGGGTCCCGCGCAGCTGCGCGCCTCAGGGTCAGCAGGTATACCGGGCCTTTCCCAGGTCCTGCGGGTCTTTCCCAGGTATTCTTTTGTCTCCCTTCACAAAAACCAGCTATTGTTATAAATATAGTTCCGAAAAAAAGCCATAGGTGGCGATAATTGAAAAATTTTCAAGGCAGGTATAGGGATAGCGTCATAGCGTTAGTTTGCGAATAGAAGCGACCCTACTCGTGTCTAAACGCTCCGAATCGTTTCGTTTATAAATATCGAACGCTCAGAATTATTCTTTGCACATCGTAATGGATAATCCGAAAGTGTACGCGGGGAAAAAGGGAACAAAACGGAGCTATGTGACGAGGAGTCGAACGAAAATTTCGAATCGAAAACCTCCGAACCGTTATAGCTCCGAAAACAGTTCTGCAGAGTATGTGAGCACGTCGGCGAAAAAGTAAAAATCGTCGGACGATTTAGAGGTCGGTGTTACTAACGATTTCGGTTATCGTATAGTACACCTCGTCAATGCATTGAACATTATATCGACGTTAGTGAAGTGCAAAGTGTGTGATCGCGATATAAAGTTTACTGAAAAAAGTTTGCGCGGACTCGGATTCAAAATCAAGGTCGATTGCGGCCATTGTGAAAAAGTGCAAATCAATTCGTGTCCTGTGATTGACAATGCATACGAAATAAATCGTCGGATCGTATTCAGTATGCGTCGTCTTGGCGTCGGTTTGAATGGCCTGATGAAGCTTTGTGCATTTATGGACCTACCGCGCCCCATATTTCTGTCTTTCTACGATCGAATCTTAAATTCGATTTCGATTGCCACTAAAGCTGTGAGCACAGTGAGCAAACAAAAGGCTGCACTTGAGGAGGAGACAATTTCGTTGGAAAATGGGGTGGAGGACGGAATTATCGTTTCAGGCGACGGATCGTGGCGTAAGCGCGGTTTCAGCTCGCTTTTCGGCATAACATCGCTAATCGGCTGGTACACTAAAAAAGTGATCGACGTTATGGTGAAATCGAAATATTGCAAAGCTTGCGAGCATTGGGGGAAAAAAAGGAAAGCACCGCGGAGTACTGGGAATGGAAAAGTACCCACGACGATGAGTGCCAGGCGAACCATAGCGGCTCCTCCGGAAAAATGGAAGTCGACTCAGCTGTCGAAATGTTTCAACGGTCTGAAGAGCTCTATGGCATAAAATATAAATATCATATTGGTGACGGCGATTCTAAAACGTTTCTGGGCATATCGAATAGCGATTCATACGACGGTTTCGAGATAAAAAAAAAAAGAGTGCATCGATCATGTCCAAAAACGTATGGGACGCGCCTCCGCGAAATCGTGAAAAAACAAAAAGGATTGTCTGGCAGAGGAAAGCTCACCGGAAAATTGATTGACGAGTTGAGCACATATTACGGCTTGGCTATTCGGAGGAACAGCGATGATGTTGAAAAAATGGGGATGGCAATTTGGGCAACTATCAAACATAAAATATCCACAGATAGTGAGCCACAACATGACGATTGCCCAGAGGGAGCCGAGTCGTGGTGTTCGTAGCAGCGAGCGGTCGCAAGCGGTAATATTTCTGAAGATCGCCATAAGCCGCCTCTTCCTGAGGAAGTATTGGAGGCAATTACGCCAGTCTTCGAAAATTTGAGCAGAGACGATTTGCTGCAGCGTTGTTTGGGCGGCTTCACGCAAAACAACAACGAAAGCTACAACAAATCAGTTTGGGCAATAGCCCCCAAGTGTCAGTCTGTGAGCAAAAAAATCGTCGATATTGCAGCTGATATCGCGATATTATTATTCAATGATGGCCTGAGAAGCCTCATGAAAGTTTTGGAGACGTTGGGAATAACTATCGGCCCAAATTGTTTCAATTTTTGCGTTGAAACCGACGCAGCGCGGATCGAGCTGGCGGAGCGCTCGCTCACAGACGCTGCAAAAGAGGCAAGAAGAGCCTCTACAAGTTCGAGAAAAGATGCTAGGGACAATGATTTGCTTCTTGAAGGCCAGCTATATGATGCCGGCATCGCTGATTAAAGGTAAAAAATGTTTTTCCCAATTTATCGCATAAATTAACGAACGTAAAACTTTGAACGCGTTTTTCTCAAAACCACTTTTTTGAGTGTGGCACGCAGCAGAACTCGAGCAATTTTTATCCGATCGACTTCAAATTTGGACTGCATCGATAAAACTAGATTATCTAAAGAAGTACATAGGATTTTTTCGATATCTCAACAATAAAAAAAGTTATAGCCTATTTTCGATGAGAAATTTTGCTCGAAAATCGTCCTTTAATTTCAAAAGCGTGCCTATTTTTTAAAAATCAATATTTTTTCAAATCCCTGTGTACTTCTCTTCAAAACATCATATTAATAACGAAAACACTCGGTATTTTTTTTCAGATCGACTTTGAAGAGAGTTCTGCTGCGTGCCGCGAACCACTGCAGAGGCAACAGTACCTGACGCGGGAGCTTCCCCAGCGTCAGCATGGGGCGTGAAAAATTTGAAAATTTTTTTTTATGTATCTTCAATAAACAACGAACAAAACAAAAAAAAATTCGAATATCTTTTTTTTTCCACAAAAAAAAATTCTTGAAAAATGGCAAAAAAACAGGGGGTCACAGTGGTGTTCTGCCTTAATAACGCGTCATTTGTCTACCACGTAGCGAGACTCCTACCTTAACTATTTTTTTCAAAGAATCCTCGGAATAACCTCACATATTTGTCGAAATTGATGCAACATTTATCTGAAGGTGCGTTGGAAGACATGGCGGCTTTCGCCATGTTGAGCATGAGGACAATCCTTAAGGGGCTACATTAACCTAAAGGCCCGAAAATAATAGCTGAATTCCGATTTCTTTCTGGGAAAAGGTTGATGAAAAAGGAACGCTTTTTTTAACACAAAGGTACATATATTGACAGCCTTAAAAAAAAGAAAAGCAACAAAAACATGGCCGCTGGCAGACGATGAAATTTTTTCACGTAGTTTGGCGGTGGACACACTTCAGTTTAAACGGTTCATCTGAAATCTAAAAACCAATTGGGTTATTCAAGTTATCGATAAATACGAGTCGTTGGCGATCGTCGATTTTTTTAATCTTTTTTTAACAACGTGGCGACGAATTGAAACTCGAGCATACAAAATCTATGAAAAAAAGTCGTCATTTTTACGTAACTATTAAAAATGAAGATCAACTTTGAAAAAGTAAGATCGTCAACGACCTTAAGGTGTTTTTCATCGCATCTCCTGTAAATTTGAAAATAATCCATCAAGTGGATTTTTGTTAATCGATCGATTAACAAAAATCGATCTTTGCAAATTTCCCGATTCCGTCATTACTTGTCACTTTGCTGGCTCCTTTTGAATTTTTGTACTTGCCAACGGGTCAACGTACAACAATGCCCAAAACATATTTTTGTAGGAAATCGGACGCTCTATAAAAAAATATCTCATCGTTTTATGATGAATCTACGCTTTCAAAAGTTATTCAAGGTCAAAGTTGAATTTATAGTAAATTTCACGATTTTTTTACTTTGTCGGCGAAACTATGAGTTTTATCACAAAATGTCATAAGACCTTTTTTGTAGATCAATTCATTTTCTATAAAATCATGTAATGAAATAATTAATGCAATTCAATAGTTGAATAGTTAACGGCTTTACGAATTCATTTTATGGAGAAAAGTTGCTATTTCCGTAAAATTAGTTGTTATATTAACCAAAAACATAAATAAAAAGACGCAAATGTTGATAAAGATATTTTATATATATATATATATATCCATTGTAGAGTAAAGTAAATGTACCAGTGGCCATGTAAGACACATGTACATGTGTGTGTGTGTGGGTCTATATATATCTTTTTATTTATATAAAATATAAATAAAAAGGCGCAAATGTTGATAAAGATAGACCCACACACACACACATGTACATGTGTCTTACATGGCCACTGGTACATTTACTTTACTCTACAACGGATGTAATTAATGAAACAATAACCCTTCACTTTAGTAAATACGTTTTCTTCCATTTCACTTATCTACGCGCCCCCCTCCCTTCGGCCTCACCCTTTTGGGGTCTCATCGCACCTTCAACTTTCCTGAGTCAAGAGACAATGAAAAATTTAAATTACTAAAACGACGCGGGAATAATCTGCATAACCGATAACACAGAATTTTCCTCCACGAGCAGCGATAATAAGCCAAAGAACGAGAGGTTCATGTTCATACCAGCCGAACGGAGTCGTTCAATGGAACGTGACCGCTGCAATCGTAAAATTCAAGGGAAACAGAAATCATTTACAAAGCTCACGTGGCGCGTGACAATGAATGACGATCATTGTATTGAAAATTACGCGCAACAGTGGAATAGAAGAATTTCGGCTCATATTCCAAAAACATTTGCCTCTTATGGGTTTTTTTGACAATCAAAGGTAGTTACGAATATGTTGCATAATTGTTGTCGATGATTTTAACGATATTCTTGCTTGAAAATAAAATTCATCATGAAAAAGGATACTGGGGAGGTGTGACGATTCGAATATTCACTTGTGTTTCATTGTTTATAACAAGCCAGCGAATAAATATAAAACTTGTTCCTTCTTTATGTGTATAATTAGAACATTATGAAATAAGAGAGTTCCTCGAGGTTCATTTTCAGATCAATAATATCGGCAGATGAGGCAAACCATGTAGAGTCCGATTACCATGATATCTAAAAATTGTTGCTTTGTCGTATGTCTGGAGTGATTTTTTTTCACCAAGTGTTTCCCACCATTCGTCAGCAAATCTTACCTAAAAATTTTCATCGTGGAGGCTCTTCTCCTGTGGAGGACCCGGGACTTTAGCCCTTGCTGCCCCCCCCCCCCCCATCCGGCCATGACTATATATATAATACATAATAACTATTGGTGAACAATAATGTTTTATATATAAACTTCGATATTATTTAATAATCCGCAATCATAATACGTTATTGGCGTAGGCAAGACAAAATGGAGGGGGACGGGAATTTCAATGTTCTCTTTATTCAATGCTCTATATTTTATTAACGAGGTTTCAAACAGCATGCGACAGAGTTATTTATGCAGTTCGCTTATCTAGCTTCCATGGAGTCAACTTAGCGATAATTTGGCCATCCATGTCTCCCGAATTTGTCGATGTAACTTAGCGGGAATAATTTTCATCTAAATTTTTAACCAAAGCTTGTACCCAGAACTTATTTAGATTTTGCAAGTCCACGGTTGAAGAAGAGAGGGGCGGGCGCTCATTGCACATCAATTTAATGAATAAATTGAAATGAACATTTAAAATAATAAATTAAATTAACATTTGATAAATGGGATCGTAATTTAATTTTGAAAGACGCGCCCAATGGCACCCCACATGATGAGATGGGCAAAAAAAATTCTCTCCTATTTCACATATGGGTGAGGTACCGTAAAAAAATTTTTTTCGAGATTTTCTTGCATATTTATCGAGATTCTCATCTGAAGCATCTGCTCACAGAATTTCATGCATATACAGTCCCGAGTAAAAATGAATATATATAAACATATATAATTGTATATTAATTGATCATATACAATTGTATACAACACTGGCCCGATAGAATTTTATATATTTGTATATAAACGTATACGATTGTATATACTAATATACAGTTATGTACGATAGTATATGAATATATACAATTGTATACGTTTATATACAAATATATAACATTATATGGGGCCAATTTTTGTATACAATTGTATATGATCAATTGATATACAATTATATATGTTTATATATATTCATTCTTACTCAGGTTTATATTTTATAATTCAACGTTTCAATGTAAAATACGTTGATATGTTTTGTCATGTAGAAAAAAAAGCTATTGTGACACATATTATACCAGTCGAAGAAAACGATGACATTTTGTTAGTAAAATATCAAGGAAAAACGAATATCAATCAACTGATCAGAATTGGAAATTATCTCTGTAAGAAACCCAATAATTGTAATCAAATATCGTAAATATATTGCGTCAATACATAATTTGTTAACTTTTATTAAACAATCTTTTGATTTACCTGCTTCCATACGCGAATAAAACCAAAGAAAACTTTTTCTATATCTAATCATATATGAAGCCATATAAAGATATATACAATTATATGTATTTCAAAAGAAAATAAAAGTACTCATATACAGTCATATATAATTTTATATGCCGTAAATAAAATTTTCACGTATATATGTATAATTATATACAACACTATATTGAATTATATATAACTGTATATAATATTATATCTAATTATATAAACTCCCTATAAAAATAGTATCTCCATATATCATTATACACAGAACTATGTATAATTTTATCAAATCAAATTTGATGGAAGTACATTTATATCGGATTATATATACGAATGTATAGAGTTATATACAATTATATATAAACCTATATTTAAATATATATGATTGTATATCATTTTTATATAATTGTATCTAAGTGTATACAATCATTTTTACTCGGGGTTGCATGCAAAAGTGCCCGGCCAAAAATAATTTCATCATGGAGTAACATTTAAAGAATGCAAAATGGAAACACAAATATATCATTGTAAAGTTCTTTTATTATGCAACCGAAACGTGTTAATGAAAAATTATATATAACTATTCATAATTATTTATAACTAAAATAACAATTTTCGCTTTGTCATAACTATCCGGCCAAGTACGAATTACGCACTATATACAAAGGAAAAATATAGTAACTGAAGAAAAAAAAATTGAAAACGGTAATTAATGTAGGATTTTCATCAATACTTGGTAGCTATGCCCTTCGAAGCTATCACGACACACATCGGTGAGGCATCGATTCGATAAATTTGATGATTCTATCTTGAGAGATATTTTTCCACTCTTGTTGAACTTTTCCCCACAAAGCAGCTTTATTGGCACAATGTTCAGTTCGTACTCTTAGTTTTAACTCTTGCCATAAATGTTCTATGGGATTCGAGTCCGGAGATTAACTCGGCCACTCTAAAACTCGAATATTTTTCTTGCTAAAAACCTGCTAAAGGAGCTGTGATCGATGTTTTGAACCATTATCTTGCTGAAAAATCCATTCTCGTGGCATATTCTGACGAGCATAAGGCAACATTTCTTTTAATATAATATCTCTATACATAGCCGAGTTCATAGTGCCTTCAATTTTAAAGATTGGACCGACGCCTTTCCAAGGGAATGCACCCCATAGCATAATGCTACCTCCACCGTGTTTCACAGTTGGTGTTTGACATCGCAAATAATTTCTAGTTCCTTTTTGTCGTCGAACGTACTTTCTCCCATCATTTCCAAACAAATTCATTTTAGTTTTGTCTGAGAACAGCACTTTTTTCCGACCTTCAACAGTCCAGCTCTGGTATTTTTACGCGAATTCTAATCTGGCCTTCTTATTTTCTTTACTGATCAGCGGTTTTTGAACTCCAACACGTCCAAAAAGTCCCACTTCTGTCAGTCTACGTGAAACAGTACTTTGACTAATGTCGGGCAATTTTTTTTCGCGTAATTCACGTGCGATGATTGCAGCATTCTTTTTTACGTCTACGACAGCCTTTCTTTCGATCACTTTATCGACACGATTAGTCGTTTTCCTAGGTCTCCCAGGACAGTATTTATCCTCTAGAGTACCTGTAGTCTTGAATTTATTAATTATATCGTTAACAGTCGATTTTCCAATCGCCAAAACTTTAGCTATTTCACGTGAAACTTTTTCTTCGTTGTGCAACTTGATAACCACTTTACGTATATCTAAAGACGTGCGTTTAAACATCTTGACTGAGCGTTACTGATCGTAAAATGCGAAAGAAACGGAGCTCTCAATGTTCAGATGATTTCACGACTGATAACGTAAACAAGGCGAAGCGAATTATATCTTCTTGGAATTTGGTCGGACATTTATGAAGCAGCAAAACGTGTTATTTTTTCTTACAAATAATTGTTAATCGCTATGAACAATTTTTGAATTACATATTTTGATTGCATAATGAAAGAACTTTACGACGATATATTTGTGTTTCCATTTTGCATCCTTGAAACGTTACTTAATCATAAAATTATCGTTGGCTGGACACTTTTGCATGCAACTGTAGGTCTAAAATTGTAAGTCTGTGCTGGACGGACATGACGAAGTTATAAGGGTTTCTTGTCTTTCAATTTATCATGCCTTTAATATTGCACAAATTGGCGCGAAAGTGAAAATCAGTTATACCATTAGATGCAGGAGTAAAAAAAAATCGCACAAGTATCGACATAACCTCTGCGTTTCGGCAAAAACATAATCCTACATCGACAAGCCGATGAAGTCGTAAGTTCTTTTTCACTTCCTGACCCTCTTATCGTTAGTGGCGTCGGCCATGCCATCTTGATTCGATGCAATTCCTCGTCCCGACGAGTCTCTTTGCTCACAGTAAAAGTTTATCGGCCTCGAAATAGGGAATATTCGGGAACGCTTCTCGGAAATCCTCGACGCGGCAACAGTATGACAGGCCCTGCGTGGCCACCGAAGGTTTCCACGTCAAATAGCCGATCATGTTACAAACGTCGGGGCACACGCGGAAATCATCGGTAAGATGTTTCAGATGGGGATTGTTGGCCGTCAAAAAAACGACCCCCGATTTTTCCGCTTTACTGTAAACGACTTTGAAGAGAATTTTCGGCACCGGAACCGCGTGCTTGTCGTTATCCACGTGAAGGTAAATTTCTTGCTCTCTGGCTCTTTCGTCCTTGAGGGTCAAAATTCCTATCGATCCAACCCAAACGTCGAGATCCAGATTCCTCTTAGCCGCCAGTGATCTCACGTTCGACTCCATTATTTTCCAATTGCCACCGTTTATATTTTGCCACATGGGCACAGCGTTCGCGTAAAAAAATGTCGCGCGCTGGTACGATTCGTCAGCAAAATCGGCCTTTGCAATTAGATGTCCTTTGGCGAAGAAGAACGTTCCTGCCAAAAAAAGTCAATTTTCAAGGTACTGTTGATTTTTTATCCAGTAAAAACGGTTTATAGCCAATTACCGGGCTCAGCTACTTTCGTTTAGCCGATAAAAAGAGTTTTTAGCTATTTAGAGTTTTCAGCCACATTTTTCAACTTATAAAATGGGTTTTCAGGCATTTAGTGTTCTGAGCTACTTTTATAATAACTAAAAAAGCGTTTTAACTATTTAGGACTTTTACCACTGAAAATGCTGCCGATTTCAACGTCACAGCAAAGCCCCCCCCCCCCCCCTCCCCCAAACCATTCTCCTTAGCTTGTAAACCTTTTTTTACAAAGATACAATGAATAATAAAAGTAATATTAATCAGTTCATTAAAAATCTAAAATACCTATAACAGTGAGCTCGTTCAGTGAGTATTTGCAGTTTACATTACTGCAGTTAATGTAAAATAATTAATAAAGGGAAACAAAAATTAAACCGTTTTTAATTTGAACATTTTCCGATCTGCCAAGTTTACGACCCCTCGAAAAATTTTACCGGTTATGGTATTCCTCACGCGGAGGGCCGTATTTTGTGGGGGGACGAGCCCTTCTGAATCATTGGGTAAATTATAGTGGCGCTTAAAAATTATAAGTCACAAACAATTATCATACGCAACGATAAACTTGAATAAAAAAAAATTCCGCAAATTTAGTAGATTTAGACATTTTTACATTTTCTGTAAAATATCGCGGCTACAAAAATTCTTCTGCTAATCACATTTTTCGAAGTTGTATAATTAATATTTTCTTTAAACATTCGGTGACCCCCTGTTTTTATTGCCGTTGCCGTAGATTTGTTTACACGCATGAGCAGTTTATATCAGGCATCTAGAGTTATTTAGTGTATGAATCATTAGATAGAAATTTGGCCAGCGTGTTGTTTCCATAAAGTGCCGTATAAATGAGACAATTTTTGAAGTCGTAATTTTTCGTTAAAAGTTCGGTAACTTGCACTGAAAAAAAAATTCGTTCATCCATCCAAAATTCAGTTGGTTTAACAAAATGTATCTTTAAATACGTTCAACTTGATTTTTGGTTGGCATAAAACACGTTTTGTGAATCTAACTGATAGTTTTAGTGGTGTGAACTGTAGCTTATTTAGCATGTCTGAGCAACTGTTAAAACAACAACATTTCAAGACAACAAAATGCATTTTGCACATTCAACGATTTTGTTTTCTCAGTGTGCCTCGATATTTTACCAGTATACTGGTATGTATTTTTACTCGATTATAGACGAAAATTAGTTAAGGGGAGGTACCTCAGTAAACGGCAAGAAAAACAGGTAAACATCGGGAATTTTTATCTCAAAAACTAATGTTTCGATTGGATCCGGGTTTTTTAAATTGGAAAATATGTACATTGAGGTATGTTTAGGGATTTTTTAAAATGAATTCGTTGACTGGAAGCGATTCAAACGCTATTATCTCGAAACATAGTTTTCAAAGTCGGTGCCCGATGTATCTCGAAAACGGCTTGTCCGATTTTGTCCACATTTGGATACAATATTCTTCGAAAGTTTTTTTTCGTTCGCTTGATTGAATTTCGTTGAATTTCGTTCATTTGATTGAACCATTGCTTTTTTTATGCAATGTGTATACAATCCAAAATTGTCGGAAATTGCCAACGAAAAACGAATGTTAAATTAAAACGGTCGCAATTCCGTCAAAAATGAAAATTTCAAGAAAATCCTACGTGGCGAACGAGAAAAACTATCGAAAAATATTGTATCCATATTTGGACAAAATCGGACAAGCCGTTTTCGAGATACACCTGGCACCGACTTTGAAAACTATGTTTCGAGATAATCGCGTTTGAATCGCCTCCAGTCAACGAATTTATTTTAAAAAAATCCTAAACATACCTCAATGTATATATTTTCCAATAAAAAAAACCCCGGATCCAATCGAAACATTAGTTTTTGAGATAAAAATTCCCGAAGTTTACCTGTTGTTCTCGCTGTTTACTCAGGTACCTGCCTTTAATTGTTACACATTCGGGTGCGTGAAAGGAATACCATTAATATCGATAATTATCTGCGATTCTAAGATACTCGTTTTAAATGTCATCGAATTTAGATTCGTTATTTCAGTTGTATGCATTTTATCTATCCAATATACTGCAGACCCCTACAATCTAATGAAATGATCCCAAAGTATCCTCATAGTGAAAAAAAATAGGATACGATGTTGTGAAAAGTACATTTTATAAACATAAACAATTTGTGGGACCTTCCTTCGATGACCATGATAATTACTTTTGGAGTGACAAAAAAAATAGAAGGCATATTTTCGGCTGACAACGTGGCTATTCACGGTCATTTAACTATGGCATTTTATGCAATTCGAAGTGAATGAGGGTCGTACCTTTTTCCGGAAGGTATTTCAACGCCAAGCGTTGGCTGTTGAGAATTTTTGCCATCGTGTCACGCTGCGCCTTCCTGGTGTATACCTTGAGCATTGGGATACCTTGGAAGAAATTGCCCTTTGTAAATGCGATTCTCGCGAAGGATTGTTGCGCGGCGTTTGTGACAGGGAGTATTTTGGCGTGGGCGTAAATCGTGTGACCAAGGTGGTCGTTGTGGCACACTTCCATCACTCGAGTGAAACCCGTCCTTCTGCCGTTCGAAAAGATACGTCGGAATATATTTTTTTTTCAACGAAATCGAATAATTTCCAAAGGCACATCCAATCATTGGAAAGCATTTCCAATCGAATCATTTCCAAAGGCACAAACTAATTTACACTTTTTTTCGCTGCAAGAGTTTACAGCAAACCGTGAAGAGAAAATGGTCATGTGTGACGCGTCGGCCATTCAGTATGTAAACTTTTGCAAAGAACGAAATATTGATCGGGAGGAAAATTCGATTTCACTCGTTAATTCAAGACTTTGTGGGACTGGGTATATCCCGACTATAGGGTCATTATATCAGTCGAAATTTGTTTTAATCAAGCGTTTCGATTCTAGAAGAAAGAAAAACATGTCGGAATTCTGTGTCTCGGAGCTTTGACAATGCTTAAGGGGCTAAACCAGTGTGACACTTTCAAAAAATCGATTTTTTTGCCTCTTTCGACAGTTTATACTTTCAAGAATATCATTATCATTTATATAATTTATATCAATATCATTTTATCTTGCAAAAATCGATAATTAAATCTTCAAACGCGTTTTTCTCGAAATGAGATTTTTCAAATTTGCTGACATTGTAACTCAAAGAGCAATTATCCGATTGACTTAAAATTTGAACTGAGTACTCTTGAATATATTTACTCTATAATGACGTAGGATATTTTTGATTGAATGAAAATAGACGATTTGGCATTGGAAAAAACGACCATTGTATAGGCAAGAAAACAGACTTTTTGTCATAACTACGCCGTTTTGTTAGATTTTGATATTTTTCTAAAATCCTACGTCATTGTACACGAAATACCTTCTAGCTTTAAGACATTTTTTTCCTTTTTCGGTTTCAGCTACTCAATCGGCTGGAATCATGTCAGGAGTGAAGGAACTTTTTTTGGCGCCTCCGAAGGCAGCGCATAAGTCGCTTGGATCTCAATATTTTTCTATGAAAAAATATGTAATATAGGTCACATATAGCCAAAAATATTCTCAATTTTCCGAAACATTTAATTAAGTACTTTTCTTCCAAGAACTCTTTATAGAAGCAAAGCAGCAGATAGGATGGAACGAACTGTTAAATAGAGAAATTAGGCCCGTACTCTGTGAATACGTGAGAAAGTTCGAGGAAAAGGTGCGAACAAGAGAAAACAAGAAGTAAAAATGGTACAAGGCGATAAGTTGTAATGGAAATGTAGTAACAGAGAAAAGAGTAATGGAAACCAAAGACAAGATTATATTTGGACGTAAGCGTAGGATAAGAGAAAAGTATGTAACCGCTGTAATTTGATGGAATATTCTGAAGCCCGAGAGGCAACAATGGCTAAATAAATACTACACTAAGTACTTTTCTTCCAAAAAATTTCCGAAAATCATCCAAATTTTCAGCGTTCACACTGGTATAGCCCCTTAATTTCGGATTTAAAATCCTCGGATACACTGACAAGAAAAGGTTGCGAGGGCGATCTCTTCGATTTCGATTAAATTTGACATGCTTGTAGAACGGGCAAAAATAGGCGACACGTATTTTTTTATATCTGCTGAACCCGATATTTAAGGGGTGAAGCGCACCCTCGAAAATGGGAGTGTTTTTCGTTTTTCGTCGATAACGTTATCGTTCTCATCTCCAATGTATAGTCCACGAAAAAATAAACATTGTTGCAATTAGAATTTTTTTCATATCTCGTACCGTTAAAACAATTTTCGAGGGTACGTTTCAACTCTTAAAAATATGTGTTGCCTATTTTTACCCACTCTACAAGCATGACAAATTTAATCGAAATCGGAGAGATCGACCTCGCAACCTTTTCTTGTGACAATACTTTACCCTGTTATCGCCGAAGCATTCACGAAAAATCCAATTTCGAATACAAGCCCTTGGCCGCAATTGTCACCAGTCGGCCGCGAGAAGAATTTTGGATATTTGTCGCCCGCTACGGCGTCAATGGGTTCCTCGTCATCATCCACCAAGGGTCTTTTTGCACCGACACTTGGTGCAATCTTGACGTGAGAGTCGACGGGGTTGATGTCCGATCTGCTTCCTGGGCATGCGACACGACCCGATTTGCCAACCAGCACGACAAAATGTGGGACCCCGGGTTTTATTGGATATAAAAAATTATTTTGCCCATTATAGGGGCACAGACACAACGTTTTCGGCTTTGCCGAGCCACCACTTGTGGGAATTATACAATAATAGTCATCTGGGAATCATTTCAAGACATATTCGCCTGCCTTTCTTCACTTCCTGTTCTCTAGACTTTCGCTTAGTATTTTTAGTCACTTGAAAAATCGACGACACGGACTGGTACTCGTTGTTCATACGAACTTTACACAAGTGAAAGATCATTCGTTTCTTTGGATTTTAGGGCAAGATCGATTCTTTTGATGAACCGTCATCCTTGCTTGTTACATATTTATTCCGGTTAAGAGAAAAACAGAGTCATAATTACTTTCGGATAAATATAGTTGAACACACTATTCTTGAAGTTGAGAGAATATATATGAGGAGTTGGCGAACAAAACCGGACTTGTCCACATTACGGCAAATTTTTTTGTTTTCTGTGTTCTTCAAGCACACTTTCAAAATATTTTGCATCAAATCCGGCTCTTAACACCTTAAAATTTGTTCAAACCTGCGTTTCCAAGCAGAAACGGACTTGTCCATGGCTGGATGGAAAATTAGTAACAGATGACCACAGTGATGATGATGATGACATTGAATGCGATTGTTGTGAGCCAGACATGGAAGGGTTTGTGTAGGATTATTAAATTGTTAATAGAAAATGAATGTATATTCAATGAAAAGAATCTGGTTCATCCACCTGTTTCCTGTTTTCCACCATTCTCATTCAAAACCGGACTTGTCTAAAATAGAAATACGTAAATGGTAGTTATTGTTTTTATTAAACTGAAGCCGGGTCCAGGCTTACATTTTGATAGTCTTCATACATTAAAGCTTAAAAATTCTAACTCATCTCTTATTGGCTATTTTGGTTTTTGACCTCTCCTGTAAAAAAGTAATTCGTGGACAAGTCCGGTTCTGTTCGCCAGCTCCTAATATAATAATAGAACCGATTCACATCTGTCGATGCAAGATTGCCATTATTGAGAAAAAAGTGGAATATCCGCGAGGTAAAGCTACCATCAGAATAATAGAGTGAACTGTTCGGCACTTCATAATATTTCTGTTCCATATGATTAAAATGAAGTATCTAACGATAAATAGGGTTCTAATAGGGTTTCGTTTATTCATAATCGAAATGACACATTCTCGATTATTTTGATTGAAAATCGGTTCATCGTTATTTTCATTGATAACCGGTTAATAATGATTTCAAGAAGTTATTACAGTTAAAATTTTCGAAAAATCGGTTTTGTTTAAATTTTATTTTCGTAATGTACATATATTGAAGTACACACGCAGAAAATTTCTCGTTAATCCGGCGAATATTCTCGAAGTTACACGCACACTTGTAATGACGTGTCAGAGCGTTCGAAAGTGCTTTTGAAACTTTAAACGCGTTTTTCTCAAAACTGTGTTTTTAAAGTCGGTGAGCAAGATTTCTCGGAAACGGTTGAACCGATCAGTCTCAAATGTTAACACAATCCTTTCAAGTATATTTTTTAGTAATTAATCGAAGGTTTTTTCTCACCGATAAATATTTTCCATTTTATAAACAATTTAACGCCTAAATTTTTGTCAAAAATCGATTTTTCTGTCGAGAAACCGCCATTTTGTCAAAAATTATTATTTTTCTTATTCCTTCGATCAATGACAAGATAATCCATTATATTAACAAAATATTTTTGGTAAATAAAATACAAATATACAAATAAAAGTAAATATACAAATAAAAAATGTTAAAACACAGTTAAAAGTAACCCGAACAAACAAATTTTTACGTTAATAGATTTAACGGTCTTCTCAAGAAAAATTCCCGAACAATCGATCTTTTCGGCCTCCTGACTGTATATAACGCCTTAAATGGCAGCCATTTAAAATCCGGCTACCCAACTTTCGATTTTTCGAACTTTCGATTAATCGGACACTATTTTCTCTCCAATGCAGGCGGTTCGTAAAAACAATGACTCCAAAACTAACACCAACATTTACAGATCGTTCTTACCGGCGTTGTGGAATGGCTTTCCACCATCATAACCTTCAATAAGAAGAAAAACTACGACGAGTTTTAAAAAGGTGCCATATCCTCGGTTCTTCATGACGGATCAAAATTCGTTTCGTCGAGCTCGTCTTTTTTACATTTGAAGCAACCGTATTGCTCTCTTTATATAGTATCAACGAATTCAACACGTTTGGCCTTGCAAACGTGCCGAATCGATCGGACAATGAAGTATCACCTTAAAGTCGACCGACGTCATGTCCAATTCTTGCCGGGTGTCGGTCGATCTTTTTAAGTTATCCGACACTTGTACAAATTTTCGGAAGCCATGCATCACGCGTATTTAGTTGTTTTTTCGTCCTCGTGCCGTCTCCAATTCAAAAGTTAACGTGCTTGCCTCGAATCAATTACTCGGGTAACACTTTAAATTACAGCACACCTTGCGTCAGGGCGCCGCAGAACACATGTGGGTTCTCTGAATTATCGAGTCGCTTGACAAGTTTATCAGTAAGATTGACGGCATTGATACTTTTCAGCAATCAATTTCATGGGGGTCGGATATTTCACCTTAGAAAATTCCACCTTGGATCCATCGGTTTATTCGAAATAACAATTATGGATACATTCATAATTATTATCGACGTTGATTATTGTTGAACTTGGTAGAGTGCTCGTTAGGAGTCGAAGCGCGATGGAAGTAGTTTTGGAATAAGACCAAAGGCACTCGTGTAAATCGCACCATAATAAGTGACTACTTACCTTGCGGTTCATTTTTTCGTATGACAACATTTGCAATGCATTATAGCAATGAAATCCTTCGCGATTGTCTAGTGGATTAATATTTCCCATAAACAACCATTCGAAACCTTTCCGTATGGTTTCATATGTGGAAGAGAGAAAGTAGTTTCGTTAGCGCCAATATCACGCGGTAATAGTTTTTATTTTCATTTTTATTACGAAGAAATAAACGTAAAAAATATTTTTTCAAACAAGCTTTTGTTTATAAACTATTGAACTAAAAAGTAAAAAATAATATCTAGTGTATGGAGTTAAACAGTAAAGCTACAGAAGAACCTCATCAGTGACAAGGTCACTGATTGAAGGCGCAGGCAGTACATACTCAATAAAACTTAAATAAATATATAATTTCAAATTTTTGAAATATTTTCTTAAATCCTTGAGGCTTTATTTCAAGTGTAATGACGCTTCACGCCTCAAGGTCTTACGAAAATATAAAAATTTTCAAACGTTCTATGTTGATGTAAGTTTTATTAAGTATGTACTGCCTGCCCCTTTGATCAGTGACCAAAGATTGGGTTCTTCTGTAGCTTTACTATTTAACTTCATACACTGAATATTATTTTTTACTTTTTAGTTCAATGGTTTATGAATAAAAGCTTGTTTTTAAAAAGATTTTTTACGTTAACTTTTTATTTTGTACTTTCCAGCATTATAATTTGTTCTAATTATCTGTCTTATTACCTTCACTTGCGCGTATTCATCTGTTTAATATTGCATTTTGTTCACTTTGGCTATTCACATGTTACATATTATTCACACATTATTTATTCAATTCCTCCATGGACCATATTTTGCATTGTCACCGAAGTTACATAAGTATGTCAAATTTCAGCTCAATCGGATGAAAAATGAATAACAAATTTTCAGCCGGAAAGACATACGAATGAAACAACTTAAATAAAGGTTTGTAAAAATGCAAGCGCATTCACGAACTTTGCGTTTAAAACTGCGACTTTGTGAATGCATTGAAGCGAGAAACCGAGCGGTGAGCGATAAGAAGCCTTGTACAGTTCAAATGTACAGTCGTAAATTGCAATGATCGTAAATGGTGCACAATAGGAATGTTCTCCAGGCATAAAACAGAATCGATATAACGATTGACATTCATAGTTGAAATGTTTGCTGCATTAGTACTTGATGGGGTTCCGTCACGAATGAGTATTGATGACAAAGGACTCATGCCTACATAAATGTATCGTTAATCAATATGCACATAGACATATATCCATTCGTATAGTATATGGATGAGTGACCACTTACAAGGAACATCACTTTGGTGTCCTCCGATTTTATTGAAACTTTTTTATGTGGAAGACTATCAAAAACTAAGAGACGAATTTTTTTATCGGTGGAAAAACGGTTTTAAGGGGTGAAAAGCACGCTCGAAAATAGGGGTGTTTTCCGTCGATAGCGTTATCGTTCTCATCTCCAATATATAGTACACAAAAAATCAAACATTGTTGCAATTTGATTTTTTTTTAAATCTCGTGCCGTTGAAACGTTATCGACGAAAAACATCCCCATTTTTGAAAGTGCGTTTCACCCCGTAAAACCGTTTTTACGCCGATAACAAAAAATACGTGTCTCTTAGTTTTTGATACTCTTACACATAAAAAAGTTGCAACTAAATCGAAGGAGGGCACCAAAGTGATGTTCCTTGTTAGTTGCGCACCAGCTTGCGTGCCGATTACTGACAATTAGCTAATCCGAACGGAAGGCAGCTCGACTGGGAGTTTGCGAAGGCAACGCAAGTAAAAACAAGCAGACCATATTATAGTTCATTGCATCGGCATAGGTTTCCTACAGTTTCTCTGCCATTCTGCAAATGTGATACACTAATGCATTGACAAACAGTGGCTGTGACTCTGCGGGTCTGTTGGGAACCGAAAAAATTGAAGTGCCAAGCGTGGATTGAAAGTGAAAGCGATCGTATGATTAGAGCCCGAAAGGGCATTCAAAGGAATATTAAAAATAATGTGAAATTTGATGTAATATAAAAATATATTTCATACGATTTCACACAAAATATATCATTTATTCAATTACTTTACAATGCTTTTTCTCGTGGCATTGAAAGCTGGAAGCAATTTCAATTATTGGGTTCCCCTGGTTCAACTAATCGCAAGCTGCAAACATTTTTTAAAAATCACGATCTCTTACGTATTTTATTAAACAATGCAAGAAATAAAACTTTAAATCCATCTAAATCCAATAAAACACGCCCATGGCAACAACGATATGAATTTTTTAGATAGAGGGATAATATCGTTGACTAGTTTGCATTGATGTTTGATCCGTTGAATCGAGTCTGAAACGAACCTTCGAATTCGAACGATTAAATAAGGATCACTTGAAAATGCAACATTTCGTTCGTACTTCCGCTCGAAACTTCCAACAGCAAAATCCGCATGTCCAACTTACGTAACTTTGTCAAGT
The DNA here is from genome assembly GCA_963210295.1 of Ophion ellenae. Classification (NCBI taxonomy): domain Eukaryota; kingdom Metazoa; phylum Arthropoda; class Insecta; order Hymenoptera; family Ichneumonidae; genus Ophion; species Ophion ellenae. The sequence goes on along the minus strand of OY723386.1, from coordinate 52,868,847 downwards.
TCGAGAATTTATGATCGTTACTACGTCACTAATATATCCTTCTTCTTTACAGTACAGTGAGTTTATTTTCACTGCCGTCGGATATCCATAAGTGAATACCCATAAGTCGAATATCCATGAATCGAATATCCATAAGTCGAATATCCATAAGTACAAATATCCATAAGTACAAATATCCATAAGTCGAATATCCATAAGTACGAATATCCATAAGTGAATATAGAGTAGAAATGAGTGCTAGAAATGGCGGGAGGTAGAGATAAGTGAGTTTGTTTGGGTTCCCTCTATACTCACTTTTCCTCTACCTCCCGCTATTTCTGGCACTCATTTCTACTCTATACTCACTTATGGATATTCGACTTATAGATATTCACTTATGGATATTCACTTATGGATATTTGACTTATGGATATTCTACTTTAATCGTTTATTTGAGTATAATTCAATGCATTATTTACCCTCAGAGAGGAACCGTTCGGGACAAGGTTCAATTATATTTTGATAAAACGATAGAGTTACATTTTTTTTCTTCAAATTCACAATAGTTTATGTATCCTCGAAAACAGGAGCACAGTCTAGGTCCGTCAGTATTGTTAAATGACTATTTCATTATTTTTTTACAATAAAGCAATACGAACATTTTATATTCAACAGACAACATTATTCAAAGTTAACCAAAATGTCTCAATTTTTCTGTTTGGTTTAATATTTTTTCAACGCAACGAAGAAAAATCTTTTTCTCTTCGCCATGGAAAAATTGAAAGATCAATACACGTATAAATTATTTGTTTATATTTAAATCGCCTAAGTGGATAATTCAATTTTCAATTCAAGACATTGTATCTCCCGTAAATAATTCTCTCTCGTCACGTGTACCGTTGCGAAATACAAATTGGCGAAGTTGCGTGCATTGGAGAGTAATACGGGTACGGTGTTTGACTAATGGCCACCGTGAGTTCCGCTCTCTTGCAGCGTTATTCCCTCCTTGCACAGGAGGGTGCCAGTACGTGCGTTGTCTTTACCGTGAGACTATTATTGTCCACTACCCGAGATTGATGTTCCTAGCGACTTTTCGCTTGCCGCAGAGCGAGAAAACTAATAAAAGCGTTTCTCACGAATGTCAGTACAATTACTTTTTTTTTTCTCGTAATATATTTACTCCGCGACCCCAAGTCGAGCCTCCTGCATCCTGAACAACGAGAACGCTGCTCTCTCGTGCAGCAAAGATTAAAGCCGCGCGTTCACGCGTTCATTAAAATGTTGCAATTTGCAATGAATTTTCTTTACATTCTCTTAACTCGCCTCAGCATGTGCAAATTAAGGGGTGCGGCCACAGTAACGGGTATAAAATCATGTGCAAATTTAACAATTTTTTTTCGTATGAAAAAGTGATTCACTCATAAAGTTAATTACATATCTATTTAGTATGAATATCAAGCTGTTAGAAAATGTATATATTTTTTTTCGATGTACAAAATGGCCGACTACTCGAAACTTCTCGAAACAGCTTTTTCCAATTGGCGTAACAAATAACTTCAACAATTTTCACTCGATTTAGTTCAAATTTAAATGTTATGTTCCTAATTGCATTTCGCGGAGAGGTACGTACGGAATTTCTGATTGATCGGAAATTTTTCATTTTATGAGCAGTTATAACGAAATTTTTCACTGGAAATTCATTTCTTAAGGGAGACTTTGTCCTTGAAATGCAGCGGGAGATGTTCTCAACATGAGCAGCTAGAAGAAGAGGAGGGATGCCTCTATGGACCAGGCATTGCCGATTAGCGGTAATTATAAACACATTTGTGTAAACACATTACAAAACTTTAAACGTGTTTTTCTTGAAAACACGTTTTTAAAAATGGGTGACATTCTCCTAACCGCTGTAATTAACATATCGACCTGAAATTTGTAGAGCATACTCAGAAAATATGTTTTCACGGAATGACGGATCGTTTTTTCGATAGATACATTTTTGCATTTATTATTTATCTTTCTATTCGAAAAAAACGCGAAAATTCGATTTTTTTTAAATTGCCGCCATTTTCCGAAATTTGTACTAAACGAAAAACCCATCCGTCATTCCATGACCAAAGGGTCACAGATTGATAATATGCTTTGAATTTGTGTTTCGGATCAACAAAGAGGGCAGTGATGTCAGCCGTTTACCTCCCGCGATTTGAGGACCTGTTTTCGCGGAGCTGCAACGGCCGCCATTTTGGTTTTTTTTACAAAAAAAAATTTTTTTAACGTTCTGTATATCATGAATAAAAGCAAGAAAAAACCGCACTCAAAAAGCTTTACTCGTTTCCTTTAAAAAAAAATAAAATGTAAACACCTGAAATATGGCACTCCAAGGACAAAGTCTCCCTTAAGTTCAAACACCTACACCTATTGAATAAAACAATTTTTTTTACTTCCGTACATAGTTCTCTAGGTATTCTAATGTAAATTGACGAGAATTTCCGTTTTTTGTTCTAGGAAAAAAAGTTGTGGATGCTAAATGTCACGCCGCGGAGCGCCTAAAAAAAAGATAAAAGAAAATATTAGGAGTCGGCCATTTCGTACATCGAAAAAAATATATATATTTTCTAACAGCTTGATATTCATACTAAATAGATGTGTAATTAATTTTATGAGTGAATCACTTTTTCATATGAAAAAAATTCGTTAAATTCGCACATGCTTTTATACCCGCTACGGTTGCCTAACCCCTTAATGAAACCTTTTTTTCAGGTACTAAATTACATATCAAAAATAGGGAAAAAATCATCAATGAATGCTACTGTGCAGAGTTTAATATTTTTGCCCAAAAAATATATTTGTTATTGTTTTGACATTATATTATAGTTTGGAACTGAATGTAAAAAATTTATATATTCATATTATATTCTGCTGTACAAACTTCGAGCTGAAATCTGCCAAGTGGACTTGTTAATTTCTTTTTTTTAGTATACTTTAGTAATTAGCAAATTACCGAGAAAATATATTTTTGAGATATCAAATTAAATCGATAAATATACGGATTATTTTACATTGCAAAAATTTGGCAGGAATTACGAATGGAATCGAATGTCGCTCAATGAATGATGCCACCCACATATTATGAATATATATTTTGGCTTATCAGTGATTGAACTATTCTCTGACGTAAATTTCTCTGACGTAAATTCGCTTCGCCCAATAATACCGGCCATCATGGATCTTGCGTTATCTAAAATTAACATAAACTTATTGAACTTCGTAATAAAATTCATGTGATATTTGGCGTTACTCCTGATAACGGATGCCATCGTGTTTGAACACTATTTCATGTCCACCGACGCGGTAATACTTGTGGTCTCTTTAATACATCGGATTTTCCGTTTCAATTTTTGCTCCACAAATATACTTTTTTTTGTGCAATAATGGTCGAAGCGATTTGGACAAATATATGAGATCCAAATATGCTAAAAACGAGATTAAATTGCCACCGTATTTAGTGGTAAAAAAAAGATTCTTGCCGTGAAAAAAAAATTGCTCCGCAACTATGCATGAAATCGATCATGGAACAGTATCGACAAAACGCGCCATATACCTCGATGATAAAACGCCGGGTTCGCGAGTCCTTCACATTATTTACAGTTACCGCGACGTAATGCAAGACCAAATTAGGTCGATCTCCCTTCTATGCAAACGTTGGTTCATTCATAAATATAAAATGTGCTTCCGCTTCTATTCGCAGAATCGCGGGCTATTATATTTCTCTTTTTTGTCACCCCTTTCCGAGCCTGAAAATTAACGATACCTCCTTAATTATCTTTGAGATCCATCTTGTTTTCTCTCGCTTGCATTATTCAGCGGGAGATTGCTTTTACCCCGTTCGGCGCGCAGGCTGGAACGAAGAAGCAAAAGAAGAAGTGCCAACAGCTGAGACGTATAAGAGCAATCTTTTGATCGATGCCACCCTTCGAAACGTATTTATTCAAGTGAAAATAATTCCTTTCAGAAATTAATGAACAGCTGAATATACGGCGGAAGGTTTCTGGTTACTTGGGATTCGTCCTGTCGAACACGTTCCAACCACAGTGAAATTCACTCAAAAAAACATTTCTACATGGGATGGGATTGAAAATTCAATAAATTCCATAGACGTATTTTATATATACATATATTGTACAATAAATATATAACCATTTCGTAGTACGCTGTTGTCGTACGTATACAGAAAGATAATTCATCAGTTCAATCATCGCCACTAGATTTCTATGCAACGGGGAAAGTTTTCATTTTTTTTTTCATTCAGCTCAATCGCCTTTAGTTTTTTTCTCCCCTCGCTGTTTTTTATGTATTGGCATATGAGAAATGTAGCGAAGAATGACGGAATTAAAAGACACTATAAACATTGACCCTTCTCGATTCAAGCAACGATACCTCACCATGTGTGTATAATGTATAGTTTGTTGCTTATATTTTTTTTTTTTTTCGAATTCGAATTTTCATGCATTCTTTATTCGATAAATTGTCAATGATAAACGTATTTTTCATATATCAGGTTGCGATGTAACACTTCAATGGTTAGAGTCGTGACTGTGAAGTATTGAAACGGAACAGCCACTTTCTCTTCAAGTGGATATTTTTTATACGAGTACATTTTTTACAAGCTGAAACGGAGAATTTTCAACATTCTCTCCCCTCGTATCATAGCCCCTGAATTGAAAAGCTTTTCAATTTCTTCCGCGATGCACAAGTACACGTGATCAATTATCTTAACTAACGGATTCGCGAACGTATCGTTTTTTCGCGTTTTTTTTTCTTCTAATACACCATTGACACGTTTAATTGCTTTCGCAATTGTTTAATTTGCGCTCGGCAAATACGAAGCTGTCGCGAAGCAAGTGGTGCAATTTCACTTGCATACGGAATCCGAAAAATAATAATAAATAATAAAAATGTAATAATCGAGAGTCCGCGTACTTTAGCTTCCCACTTGTAGGAGGATGGGTTAATGGTAGATCGCGGGTAACTCAACGTTCTGGCTTAGGTACATTATCACAAATGGCGAACGAGAAAGGACACGTTCCGGCTGAGTGAAAACAAAAAGTGGAACATCGAAACTGACACATGTCCAACTGAGAGTTCAAATGTGAGTGGAACGAAAGGTGTAACTATGTATACTTTTTCATAATTTCGGTCGATATATGTCGGGGCTGGGATATAGAGGATGAATATTTGCAATTGCCGGCTAAGTGAATATACTTTTATTCGTTCGTTTATTTATTCATTTAATATAACGTGACGGATTGATGTCTTGCGGCAAGGGTGAGGCGGAGAACGACGAAAAGCTGCGTATGTTCATTTAGCGCCGTCTTCCGAAGCGAAGAAACACGTGATCGACGTCCTGGCGCTTTACGCCGCTGTCCGGAAGTGGCAAGTTTTGTTGGATAACTGGAACTTAGAATTGTATTAAACGTTACGCGAGTCGTAGTCTTTTTTACAAGCTTTTATTTAACTTGACCTTCTGTGAGATGCGAAACGGAAAATCGATATTTCGAATATCGATAAAAGGTGACACTGCATGATTCAACGTAAAACAAAAAAATCACGACATGTTCAACTTTTCATGTAAAATTAGCGATATCTAATCATCCATATAAAATCTTTCTAACACATACACAGAAATTCGCGGCCGACTGTGTTTGCGTATGCAAAAAGTTTATATGCAGCAATTAGTCGTAAGTTCAACCCCAATTACAGTCTTTGTTATTTTTCACAAGCATTCCATGTTCCTAACGTACAAACTCGTAAACTAGTAAACTACTAGTAACAACTTACTAGTAAAATCAATTAAAGTAGAAAAAGTTAAAAATAAAAGTAGAAAATAATTTATTTTAAAAAAGAAAAAAAAGTATTTTCTAAAATTTATTTATTTATTAATAATTTTCATTAATTTAAATTATATTAGTCACTTATGACTATAGGTGACTACAAATAAAAGCTTGGGGCGCTCAAAATTTAGACATATAATCTTCAATTTACATAAATCCGTTGACAAATCAACTGCATTTAATTTACTGTAAAACAACCTTAGATGTCCTTAACTGAAAATCCTGAAACTGAGCATAAACGTGTGATAATAATTCTTTCTCCAATTACTATTGTGCCAAATTAGATACGGTTAATGAAACTGAATTGATGAAATTTATTAAGCGTTTGAAAAGTTGAGCGCCCCAAGCTTTTATTTATAGTCACATATACGTGACTTGATAAAAAAACTGATTTTCTACTTTTTAGTACATTAAATAAAAGCTTGTTTTTTTTTAATATTTATTTTTACATATAAATTTTTCTTCTCCGAATGAGTTTGCAGCTCGATACACACGATTTGTCATGTAAAAATATGCGATAATGAATTTAATGTTTTTGGGCACGAATTTTTCCGCTCGAAATTTTCTGGTAGTTGGAAAAGTTCAAATCGCGATTACGTTCGATACTTGTCCTTTGATATCTGAGTCATTGTACTTAGCTCTTTATCAATTTTCCCGGATGCCAATTAGCCAGGTAAAAGCGTATTCATGCAAAATGTTAGGCGCAATAACTAATGAACAAATGTGTGGATACGAGCTTAACGAGATACGCAAGCTCCATATTAAGTACCAATCCATTAATTCTAATTTTATATGATCCCTACCCCCCCCCCCCCCCCTCTCCGCACCTGAACCGTAGCTATCCCCTCATGCCAAGAATGCATGCAAGGTTCGGTTTTGTGACGAAGATTGTCGAAAAGTGAGAACCCACCCTTTGAGCGTTGAATCATACTTGCTTCATTGATCGCAGAATTAAATCTTAAGATTAATCGGCTCACCGGACTAAGCGCCCTTGCGCGCGAAATCTCTTGTTTTTGTATGCATACTAATAGGGGGATTTGATGAAAATGCGTCAGGAACAAAAAAGCGTACGTCTTCACCCGGGTAGAAATTTGAGTCGAAAAATGTACTGCCCCTTATCTGCCTTCCCTGCATAATAACAAACCATGGTCAGGCCTTGTAGCGGGTCTTAGACCAGGCTCCGATCCGTCGTTCTCTCCCCATTATATGAAGAAACTAACTATCACTTTATAAAATTATATGTCAGACATTTGTTTACCTAGAATGTACACAAATTAAAAAAAGGTCGTGAGAAAAATGCGTTAGAAAAAAAATTGCTGAAAACAAAAAATTCGAGGCAGTAATGAATGATTTATACTACTTTGGGAACACATTCTTGAATAGTCTTACTAACGATTGAGGGAATTAAGAAAATTAGATTTTTTGAGTCCTCTAAACTCATTTCCTGCCTTAAGGGAGTCTTCTACTTGGTTGGGTGAAATTTTTCATTTTTTCACTTTGCTGTGTCGTGAAGAGCCAATGAATAGGAAGGTGTACTCTATGATCCTGGCATAGCAGATTAGGTGTAAGTATAAAACTTTTCATATTATTCGCACACAGACTTCAGTTTAACTTTAAACGCGTTTTTCTCGAAGCCCTAGATGAACAATCGTTATGACATTTAGCAGGCATGTGTACAACAAACATCTTCATTAGTTGAACTAGAATTATCCACAAATATTCAAACACTTTCGGTTTTGATGAAAAGAAATGCAAAATTTCTTGGTAAAAAAACTAAACTTCCCCTTCGATCACTCACCATCTTTTTATTTGTCAATTTTTCTTGATTCTAGTTTGACTTATACACAATTTGTACAAAGTGAAAATATGTTTGATTTTTTTGCTTTAGATTATCTGTTCAGGATTTAGGCCCTTCGCAAGTGAAGAATATCATCGCCTCCCACTGTCAGTACCAAACTTCTCAAACTTTAAAAAATTTTATCATGTTCAATAAAGATCGCATACTAAACATGCCAAATATCAACATTCTATATTAAATATTTTTCGCATCAAAAATTGGTGAAACATCGAACATTTTTTGATCCAACAAAGTAGAAACCTGCTTTAAATAATTTGGTTATTTGTTATGCTCAAATGAATACTTAATGTAATACCGGTATTCATGATAAGCATTTCCATTCTCGTAGATTATCATTGATGAAGATAATGCGTGTAAAGGTGAATAGAATCACAACAGACGTATTGATTTCATCCTAAGGAATTATAAATATCTTTGATGGGGTAAAAAGCAAAGCAGCTTTACACAGCTTTTAAAGTCAGGCTTCAGAGTTCAGAAAATGTCAATGTTCTGGCCGAGTATACATTACGTAAAAGCGTACTTGCTCGCAATGTATCCCGGCCAGAACATTGTAGTTTCCAAACATAGAATGTAAGCCTCGAAAAACCATTTTGTGATCTTCCCGGTCTGTTTCGTGAGAGGGCCTGGTCAGATGAATCGGACGGGTCACATTTCTGCACGGGTAGTCCGTAATTGCTTTCGAAGCGAAAAGTTTCGCCTAGGGAATCTTGCACCTTTTTGTTTATGCATCATCGATGATTCGAAATTCCCAACGAATATACTAATGATAAATGAACGTGCCCCATTGACAAAGATACGTGTAGCAATAGTCCAGTAAAAAACACGAAAATTCAGCACTTTTAGCGTAGAATTCGAATTTTTTACTGAAGCTAGCTGATTGCATACTGAAAGTAACCCCAAAGAAATTTTGCCCCTCAACTCGCTTCAACCCCAAGAAATAGGGGTTGAAAACTTCAAAATCACCGTATCTCGATAATGAATAGCCCGATCAAAATATGTTTCAAACAAAAGTTGTTTGGAATGATAAAATACGTATAAAGTTATGTGATGTCCAACCCCTGCCTTTAAAAATAGCTGCACAAAAGTGCGAGAGCACCACTGACCCAGACAAGGACGCAGCGATATGTCTACTCCGCTCGCACAGTCATCAACCCCGAATGTTCTAATCGCTTTTGTGCCGCTATTTTCAAACATAGGGGGTTGGACGTTAGATAACTTTATATGCACTTTATTATTCCGAACAACTTTTGTTTGAAACTTTTTTTGATCGGGCTATTAATTATCGAGATATGGCGATTTTTACGTTTTCAACCCCTATTTCTCAGGGTTGTGGCGAGTTGAGGGGAAAAATTTCATTGGGGTTACTTTCAGCAACTATCTAGCTTCAGTAAAAAATTCTAATTTAACGCTGAAAGTGCTGGGTTTTCGTCTCTTTTACTAGACTACAAGGGTGCTCTCGATGGTACGTAATGAAGGCACTAAACACCAACCTAGTCGCTAAGTATACGACAGAGATGGCTGCTCCTTTTCTATCAAAGTATTCTCCTCAAATACACGTATACAGTGTCTCAAAATGATCTGACATTTTAACTGATTAATAAAACGTATCATTTATTTGAAAAGGTACAAACATGGAGGTTATGTGTGGAACACAATATCCTATAAATGGCCGCCTCGTCCCTGTTTGCAGACGTTCACTCTTTTGACAAAATTTTCAATAACATTTTGGCATAATTGCGGACTATTTTCATTAATGGTGCGTCCAGTTGCTTTCTTGAGCTTCGGAATCGTCTGTGGATCATTGGCATACACTTTTCCTTTCAGAAAATCCAAAAAAAAGAAGTCGAATCGCGTGAAATCGCACGACTGCACCAACTGCATTGTTTCGCCCGAAGTGTGGCAGGTTGCGCCATTTTGTTGAAAGAATATGCCTTCCAAGTCCCTGCCGTTTATGCCATTTATCGGATATTGTGTTCCGCACACAAAACCTCCATGCTTGCGCCTTATATTAAAATGAAAATATTCGTACTTTTCAAATAAATAATACTAATGTAAATAAAAATGTCAGATCCTTTTGAGACACACTTCATTTTCGAGAAAGGAAATAAACACACGCCCTGCCCTGCAGAAATCCGTTTATCTCAAATGCGAATTATTTTTTACGAAAGCTAAAAGCCAAATGACATTTAACGTCATGGCGTGTGACGTTTCGCGTTGATACCTTCCGACGGAAATACCAAGAGTAGTATATGTACCTTTGTCATCGATGTAATTCTCCATTGCCGAACCGAGTTCGTATATGGTCGAGAGTGCCATGCAGACCTTGCGAATTCTCGGGGGTACCTCGTCGAGAAGTCTCGGATTGCATTGGGCTGGTGGCATTCCCATTACTCGGTCCGTCATCGTTGCAATAACGACCACCGAGACAATCGTCATGATACGCGCGCTGAATTTCATTTCTGCAAACATAAAATTCCGAACAAACCTTTTCACAGACGTATGTAATAGTATATACATATGCATTCTTTTAATGTTTTTCGGTTTTCGACTGAATCTCGTTGCCTTCGTCCTGCGTATTCACTTTGTTGTAAACACGCGCTTACTGAAAATGTTGAATGCATGTACGCTGGAAAAAAATGGCTTGGGCCGACTCAAACCGTCACTGGGAGATGCCAACGATGTATTTATCAGAAAAAAAACCTGAATGTGACGTTATTTAAAAAAATACACACCTAGATGGTCGAGGTCGAGGATTTAGAAGCTATGAACATTCCGTCGACCGTAGAAGACCTACAATATGGGCCTGGTATCGATGATTCCATGTAAGTTGACAAATTTCATGGTTTATTCATTCCCAAATTTTCAAACGCGTTTTTCTCAAAACCACGTTTTTCAAATCGGTACCCAAAATTTCTCGAAAACCAATGAACCGATTGCCTTGAGGTTTTTTGTGGTTATTCTATACACCATTATCTAGTACTTGTCATAGGATTTTTTTTCCGTTACTTAGTTTTTGTTTTATAGGCAAAATAATAACTCATTTTTTGCCCAAAAATCACTATTTATGTTCAAACGTCCGCCATTTTGTCATAAATCGATATTTTCAAAATCGGCTATGACAAGTACTAGATTATAGTATCTAATTGAATAATCTTTTTGGTTTTTTTTTCAGATGATTTTTGGAGAAACGCCAGTGGGTACCGTATACGCAGATTTTTTTACGACGCTCCAAGGATCATACAATATCCTTGTATATTTTTGATATTTTTAAATAAAGAAAATTAAACATATTTTTGAATGTGTATACTTTTAGATAATTAAAACCCCAATACGAAATTTCAAATAGTTTTCCTTGAAAAAATTCACAAAAATGAGCTTTTTTCCGGCTCCTAGGTGTATATCTCCCCTTAATCGAACTAATAAATACTCGGTATGATCAAATATTATAATGTTCTGTCAATATTTCACTTTTTTCTCTCTCTCTCTCTCTCTCTCTCTCTCTCTCTCTCTCTCTCTCTCTCTAAGTACAGATCGCGAATTTAAAGGCATAAAAGATGAAACTTAATCGCTTTTAATGCCGCCGATGCTAATTGGATCGATGCCGCTCTCATTTGAGTGAACTATATACGGCAAAATCGTATTTTCCGTTATAAACCGTTTGATAATAGTTGTCATGGAAACTTGCCGTTAATATCCTCGTCACGGAACTCGCGAGGGCGATACGTGCAACCCGACGATATACGTAACTTTACAGCTTTACGATCGAATCTTGGAATATAGCGATGATCACCAAAGCAGCGTGTGTTCACTACTGTCAGTTCCACGTCACATTGCGATTTGTTAGATTTGCCGATGTTATCGATGTTGAGATATCAACATTTACAACGATCAAAAAATCAATTTTCAAAGCCAAATTAAAAAAAACTTCAAACGTTACAGCCCGTCAACGCTGTGCCTCCGCTGTCAACGCTGTACCGCTCGGATTCGAAGCGGGCGTAAATTTCAAGCGCGTTTTTCTCAAAACTTTATTTTCGAAATTAGCGTGTACTCAAACACTATTAATTAAGCCAATTGAGTTGAAACTTGGTGGAAATATTGATAATATTGCTATCTTCTACTAGACGAGAATTATTTTTTCGAAAAATTAGACAAAAAAACGACTTTTTTCATCCAAATTTTACAGAAATTTCGCGTGAAATGTTGATTTTTTCGTGAATGCGTGCCATTCTCTTAAATTTGCATTTCCTTCATTTCAATTGCTGTCAAATAGAAACTATACATGTTCTAACCGAAAAAATGTTTGAATTTTTTTGCAAATCAAAGTCTCCGGGAAGGTAGACTGCACGCCGATTCGCAACTCCAGCGGCAACCTTGCTTGCTGTAACAATCTGCCACAGCTCCGCCATTTTGATGTTAAATGAATGTAAAAAAAATTGTTTTGTTTACTTAAACATACTATTAATGTATACCTACAGTTTGTTGAATGTAGAATAATTATGTCTTCGCTTAAAAAATTGCTTAATTCTTCCCCGTCTAAATGTATATCCATCCTTAAGTTTAGATCGCACGTCTCTTCGTTCTACTCTCCCAACGCACGACCGGGCTAAACAGCCACTTTACTCTTTCTCTGTTCGTGAAATTGATCCTTCAGAAATAAAACCGCAATGCATGAATTTCTTACCTTTTTCTTTATAAAAAAATATTAAAATCCAAGAAATAAAATTGCCTCGAAGTTTAGTGGATGCGCAAAATTAAATCCAAGGTTGAAGCACTCATCGAAGCTTACGATCACCCGTTTAGGTGAATGTCCATTCAAAGACCGCTCCAAATCGACAAAGCCTTTTTTTTATTGGGTTTCTTATCTCTGTAAGAAACCCAATAATTATAATCAAATTTGGTAAATATATTGCATCAATAGATAATTTGTTAACTTTTAATAAACAATCTTTTGATTTACCTGCTTCCATACGCGAATAAAACCAAAGAAAACTTTTTCTATATCTAATCATATATGAAGCCATATAAAGATATATACAATTATATGTATTTCAAAAGAAAATAAAAGTACTCATATACAGTCATATACAATTTTATATACCGTAAATAAAATGTTTACGTATATATATAATTATATACAACACTATATTGAATTATATATAACTGTATATGATATTATATCTAATTATATAGTCTCCCTATAAAAATAGTATCTCCAAATATCATTATATACAGAACTATGTATAATTTTATCAAATCAAATTTGATGAAAGTATATTTATACCGGATTATATATATGAATGTATTGAGTTATGTACAATTATATATAAACCTATATCTATATTCATATGATTGTATATCATTTTTACATAATTGTATCTAAGTATATACAATCATTTTTAGTCGGGAGTATACGTGATAAATGTATTAAAAAGGAAGTATTCAACAACCCTTTAAAGAATAATGATTCGCGAGGGTCCTGAGCTATGTATGCTGTGTCACGAGTCCCGGGTATTAGTAATTCCGTCCACGAAAAGTTTCTCCCCGCCCTACTGTAAATACCATATAATGCTATTTACGTATTTGTATGGCCATGGATACACACACGCACACACACACACAAACACACATTCATATATATATATATATATATATATATATATATATATATATATATATATATATCCTGCAACTAAACGATTTAGTAGACGGCAATACTTTGCCGTGGGTGCGAAAATGAAACTTCCGTGACAAGTAGCGCATCTCACCCCACAACCATTGTGGTTCTTGGCCTTGTGGTGCCGTCACTTTTATTTACAGCGCGCCGAGAGTGCGTAAAAATAAGAGAGATGAATACACCAAAGAAACGTGTTCACTGAATTCCCTATATCCTCGTGTTCTTTTACTTTCCATTTGCTCTGCCCCCCCCCCCTCCCCCCTGTAGCTGCTTTTCAGTGACGTTTCCCGGCCGACGCTTCCCCAGCGATATTGCGGGAGGTAAATCTGAGTTAATCGGAGCGACGCAACACAAAATTGTACCGAACCGTGTCCCCTAGTTTTGTTCGGGTGTAGTGGAACAGGTGGGCGAGAGAAGGAAAGCAAAAAAAGAATGATAAACATAGCATCACTGTGAACACAATCGTTTTACCAACAGCATACACCGAGGCGCATTCACGCCCTCACAAACATACTCTGCAATTTGAAAAGACTTTTGGCACGCGTAACCTCTTTTCAGAGTTCCGTAGTTAAAACAATACATTTCTGCAGTTTAGACCTGAATGCATGAAATTTAGCGAATAGATGCTTGAGATGGCGATTGGAATTGATATGCAGCAATATCGTGAATTTTTTTAGGGTACTTCTATATGTAAAATGGGGGCGATTTTTTTGTCGTTCACCCCATCGATTAGGCGTGTCATTGGGCAGGTCTTTCAAAACAAAAAACCAGTTCCATGTACCATTAGTTTTATTTTTTAAGGTATTCCTTTTGCAACGGACCGTATTTTGTGGAGGCCTAAGCAGAGCCCTTCTGAATCATCAGCAAATGACAGTGGGGCTTCAGAAAAAATACGTTATGATCAATTATTGTACCCAACGATAAACTGGAATGAAAAATTTCGCGCAAATTTAGTAGATTCAGATATTTTTACATTTTCTCGGAAACGTCACAGCTACGAAAATTCTTCTGCTAGTCACATTTTTCCAAGTTTCATCAATAAGGAATTATCGCAGAATAAAGTTTTCAAACTATTTTTTCTGGATTGCATTATTCGATAGTATAGACGGTTAAAAACATGGACCTGGCATCGCCGATTGATCGTAAGTAGTCAACCAATATGAAAATTCCGCAATCGAAACATCAAACGTGTTTTTCTCGAAATGTCGTTTCTAAAAACGGTATACCCTCTCAGAGGAAGAGTTTTCAAGCTATCCGTCTCAAATTTTGAGACAACATTCTTCACGCCATTCTTCATTTTGATATGGAAGCGTTTTTCTTGAAACCTGCATATTTTTTTAACGAAAAATTGTTGAATAAATAGCCTAAATTCGATACTTTTTTCCAAACGGTCGCCATTTTGCCAATTTTCATGTAAAAAAACTCCACAGCAAGATAGCGGCTTCCATACTGATTAAGAACGTTTTTACAAATTCTATTTCAGATAATATTTACGGCCACAACCGTGTACACCGTGAGGACTTCTTCGAAGACATTGCCAACCGTTAAAAAATGTGAAAAAAAAACAAAATAATCGTTTACAATTTGCTTTCCGTTCTTCATGAGTGCTTTGATTTTACATTAAAAAATCAGACTGATAAGCGTATCCTAACTATCGAAAAAAACATCGCGAAAAACAGCAATTTTTCGACCCGTTACACTGTCATGATTCCTTAAGGCCTTAGGCCACAGTAACGGGTATAAAACCATGTGCGAATTTAACAATTTTTTTTCGTATGAAAAAGTGATTCACTCATAAAATTAATTACACATCTATTTAGTATGAATATCAAGCTGTTAGCAAATATATATATATATATATATATATTTTTTTCGATGTACAAAATGACCGACTACTTGAAACTTCTCGAAACAGCTTTTTTCAATTGGCGTGACAAATAACTTCAACAATTTTCAGTCGATTTACTTCAAATTTAAAAGTTGTGTGTCTAATTGCATTTCGCAGAGAAGTACATACGGAATTTCTGATTAATCGAAAACTTGACGAGACAGGTTTAAATTAATTGAAAGAGGAAAATTAATTGGAAGGTTGACGAGAATTTTTGTTTTTTGTTCTAGGTAAAAAATTGTAGATGCTAAATGTCACGCCGCGGAGCGCCTACAAAAAGATAATAAAAGAAAATATTAGTAGTCGGCCATTTTGTACATTGACAAAAAAATATATATATATTTTCTAACAGCTTGATATTCATACTAAATATATGTGTAATTTATTTTATGAGTGAATCACTTTTTCATACGAAAAAAAAATTGTTAAATTCGCACTTGATTTTATACCCGTTACTGTGGCCTAAGGCCTTAATTCACATTTTACAGAAATGTTGATATTTTTTTTGTAAATGCGTGCAATTTTCTTAATTTGGCATTTCCTTCATTTTAGTTACCGTCACATAGAAACTAAACATGTTCTAACTGAAAAAGTGTTACCTTGCTGTAACACTCTGCCACAGCTCCGCCATTTTAATAATGAATTAATTTAAAAAAATGTTTTGTATACTTAAATATACTATTGAAGTATATCTAAAGTTTGATAATTGTAGAATGATTATTTCTTAGTTTAAAAATTCCGCAATATTGCTTATTTTTTCCTGTCTAACAGGGAAAGGTTGCGCAGTCGGTCTCTCCGATTTCGATGACATTTGGCATGCTTGCAGAATGCGCAAAAATAGGCGACACGTATTTTTTGATATCTGCGGAAGCCGATTTTTAAGGGGTTGAAACGCACCCTCGAAAATAGGGGTGTTTTTCGTTTTTCGTCGACAACATTATCGTTTTCATCTCCATTGTATAGTACACGAAAAAATAAACATTGTTGCAATTTGAAATTTTTCCATATCTCGTACCGTTAAAACGTTATCGACGAAAGACGAAAAACACCCCAATTTTCGAGTGTGCGTTTCAACCCTTAAAAATCGGGTTCCGCAGATATAAAAAATTACGTGTCGCTTATTTTCACCCATGCCAAATTTCATCGAAATCGGAGAAATCGACCTCGCAACCTTTCCTTGTAAACGTATATCCCGCCTTAATTAACTTCAATTGTATCTTGCCTCTGTGCGTCCCTCAGCCTGTCTTCCCTCGATCCGTATACTATGAGGACATTACGCGACTGCTCATTCGAGAAAACTTCTCGAATGAGCGCTATGGAAGCGACACAACTTGAGCTTACAGGTTTACTCCACTTTATACTATATTGTTTCGCCTAAGCGGTCTACAGCTGTCCGATTGTGAGTTCCTTCAAGGCTGACGGATCGTACTGAAACTATATATTTTCATACCCATTCACGTTCCACCCATTCATTGAAATTATTTGAAAACATGTATGGGCTCTGACGTATCGTGCTGGTGCGACGAGCATTGAGAATCTTCGCAAATACAAGCCCTGTCCGTCACACTCGTCTCAAATGGCGATCATAACACATACATCTACCGTTGCGCATCTTCGCGACCGTTCGGCGCGGCTTTGTCCTCTTCCTTGTGGATGTTTGATAAAAACACCTCGGGTATCTTCCGTCGATGAATTTCTTGTCAGCTGATTTACATACATTTGTATCACGAACGGCTGACATTGTTACCGAATAGAGGGTATATTTAAATTAGATTGAATTCAACGAAACACTGTCAGCCTGTAGCAATGGCTAAGGGGCGGAGACTCTATGCGGCATTATGCGAAAACATTGGTATACCAAAGTTTCGACGCTTCGAGAAACTTTTCGGTATCGTTACGAACCACAATTAAACTTTTACACAAGGCTACGTAATTACATTCACGCAGAATTGAAATATGGAGTATGTCAAAATTACCAGACATTTTCATTTATTGATAAAACGTATTATTTTTTTGAAAAGTACGAGTATTTTTATTTTAATACAAGGCACAAACATGGAGGTTATGTGTGGAACACAATATTCGATAAAGCCTCGTCCCTGTTTGGCATAATTGCGGACTAATGTCATCAATGGTGCGTCCAATTGCTTCCTTGAGCTCCGGAGTGGTCTGTGGATCATTGGCATACACTTTTCCTTTGAGAAAGCCCCAAGGAAAGAAGCCCAATGGCGTCAAAACGCACGATCTTGGTGGCCAATTCACATCGCCGCGGTGCGATATAATACGACCATGAAACTTCGTCTGCAATAACTGTGCAGTAACAATGCAGCAAATTACAATTTCTATGCGTTGCCCGATCGTGCAATTCTCCGTGACCGAACCTCAATTCTTCCTGATGGACAGGTGTCAAAGATTGGTACTCTATGTTCGCCACAAAAAATGGCGCGGAATTTAAAATGTCAGGTCATTTTGAGACACTCTTCGTATCGAGAATTTTATGACGAAAGGGAAATCTCTCCTATCGGGAAGCGAAAAGAACTTATACGGCTGCAGCCACGATGTTCACGAAATATCCGTTTTTCTTGTCTCGGGGTCCTCGTGTTTTGGCGCGTCCCCATCATTTCCCCGATAACGCACTTACGTCATGAGTGAACTTGTCATGATCCTGGAGCGAGCTTCAAAGGAGTAAAATGAGACGAGGCTTCTGCTGTCGTTTGTTCGGAGTGCTTCAGCCTTCTATTCAACTTCGCACATTCTCTCACGGTTGTCATAAGACCTCGAAGCTTCCCGTACACCGCTTGCAAGTTCACGAACAGACCTCGTCGAAACTCGAAAAACCGTGATCATCTTTCCGTGTGAAAGTTCGAGAAAATCGGGTTTTATCTCTTCTTCGTGTTTGTCTCCCTCGCCCAAACGTCTCTCGTACTACGTGTCCATTTGCTGGTCAACCATTCTGGATGCTGCGCTTACGCACAATCTCGTTTAGCCTTGTCCATTTTACTCCGCACTCTCTTTCTCTTTGCTTCTTTTTTTCTCTCTGTGCACCTCCGTGGATCGAAGAAATGGTCCGGAGGAGAAGACTGCTCCGATGATTCTCCCGGTCTTCGCGAAATTTATCCCATTTTTCGCGATATCTAGATTTCGCTAGGTGAACTCCTACCGAATTCAAAGTAAACGTGAATCGAACGTTTTGCTCTTCGAGATCGATCTCGAGCAAAAACCAAGTGTCCGGAATGGAATCGAAAAATATATTTATCCCTCGAGCCACCGTCAATTACGTTGATGCGGAGAGCGAACCATCGCAAATTCAAACCTCATTGCAGCTGTTTGCAATCACTTAATTATGTTAGATACAATAAAGATGTGAACGAAAACGTGCGATTCCCGTGAGGAAGATTAGTTTCTCGGGAAATTTTTGAGAAACCAAAAACGCCGCGATAATCGTTTGTTAAATTTTTAGCAGTCCCGACTGCAACACACATTGAATATATCGAAAGAAAATTGACAGTAGTGGACACTCCATTCGTTTGCGGCTGTGGCAATTTCCCACGTCGAGCAGCGTTGGCCGCAGCCAATAATCGGATGGGTGACCGCTCAGCTGCGCATTGACTTGCGCGCCGACTATCCAACAGAATACAGTTTTACTGATAAATGAGTTTTATCTTTCAACCCTTTGACTGCACACTGGGTCGTTTTGACCCCATTTTTTTTCAATAATACTCATAGATTTTTTTATTTTGCGCTACTATAATAAATTATGTATTTAGAATGCCGATCATAGAACTAAAAGCAAGTGTCCGCTATGCAGGAGGGCTTATGTACAATGAGCACCGAATGTACTTACGCGTCGATTGTGGTAAATGTCAATAATATTAAATCATTGAAGTTTAAAAAAATGCGGAAAATATACGTTTTCAACAATTAATCTGGCAAAGGAGTCGATTTTTTTTCCATTTTTCACTATCCCACAAATGCTCAAATTCACACCTCCGAATAAATATACTTTTTGGAAAAACGGTCTACACTGTCTTTTTTTGTATCCACAAGCCTTCCTCTTTGAAAACCTCAAAAGATTTTCTAAATATATTGAAAATAAATATGATCTCTTTCGTGCAATTACGTATTTTTTAACGCATCTCAAATTTTAAACAAATGTTTAGACACCATTTTTGTTTTTCTTAAAAAATAAATTTCGGGCCATGAGATAAGGATCATTGACTGCAAAAAACAAACGTCTCTACAAAAAGACACATGCATATTTACCGAAATACAACGATCTGAAAAACGTCTGGGGTCCGACCGACCCCATATGCAGAGGTTCGTGGCGGGAGTGTGCAGTCGAGGGGTTGAAAATCACCGGTTTACCATAGTTTCCCTGTGCCCTCGTTCGAATGCGACGCAGATCGTGTAAAGGATTAGGAGAGAATATTGTAAACAAAAATGTAACGTAACGAAAGAAAAAAAAGTCATATCTTCACGATCCAAAGATCCTTCGATAATTTTTTTTTTAATTTGTATCCTCGCGTTGCAACTTTGTTCTGAAGAAAGTTTCCCCGAATGAAATCATTCGTATAGGCCAATCCCAATTTCAAAACATCAAAACGAGCCGGTCTTAGGGAAGATTTAAAAAAAAACACAAAAAATCCCACGAAATCGACTGGAGAATCAAAGTGCATACGCAAATGCAGCGCAAATTGGCAACCTCACGATCAATGTTACCAAGGCTGCATATAATTCAAAACAGTCGATATCAATCATTCGAGGCTAATTAATGCCTTCTCGCTTGTTTTACCGGATCCCTTGGACAAACAAACGGTACGCCTCAAGCGCGGTACAGATGTCCCGTCGCATTTAATCGCATTAATTGATTGTTGGATAGCTGCTGAATTCTTTTTGCGTCCTATAGA
Organism: Ophion ellenae; assembly: GCA_963210295.1. NCBI lineage: Eukaryota > Metazoa > Arthropoda > Insecta > Hymenoptera > Ichneumonidae > Ophion > Ophion ellenae. The sequence continues at coordinate 52,848,653 of OY723386.1, read as the reverse complement.
TAAAGCACACAAGCATGTCCGTTTGGTAGCAAAGTTACAGGCTATCTAGGCTAAATAAACAAATCCAAAGTCGGCCAATATTGCGTGGTTTCTCATCGATTATGCGTCGTGACCGTGCTCTGGTTCAATTTTATTCACATTTTGGAGTTGGGTAAATATAGACAAAAGTCAGCGTGTTGCGGTGGTTTTAGAATTATTTAAGGTTCATTTAAGGTTTAGAATAATATCCGACAAAAATAGGAATTGCCCAATGTTTTAACGAGAATTATTTGGTCAACGTTAGTTTAGTATGTGAACAAGATAGTGGAGCTATAAATTCGGGGTTACTAATTTAGTGGCTGTGCTGTGTTCGCGAGGCAACTTTTTCTCCCAGTCAATAAATCTCAGCCAAAATTGGCCCCGACTTGGTATTTTACAGATTGTACAGCATAAAACCAAGCGATTTTATATAAGGTAATACTCTATCATATCGAGATAATTTCGACATTGAAATAAGGCTATTTGAACATTTTCATTGTGAAACTCGCTTTCGAGTATCTACAGTGCTCGTACTACCTTAATTACAGCAGTTTTAATTTCAAACTGGGCTTCATACTGCTTTTAAAAAATCACGCACAAACGGGAATCGCCAACTTTGGTGCGAAATTGAATGGAGAAAAGGCTTCCGAATAATATCATTATCCAAAAAAAAACGATCGATTCTAGTCAAAATGTGACAGTTTCTTACGAAAAATCGTGAATTTCGACGCTGTCAAAATTATTCGCAAGCACATTGAGAGAGGACTGTAAAATTTTCGAAAAATCGTTTTTTTTTTGGAAACACTTACGGAGAGATATACACGTAGATGGTTGAAGTCGAGGATTTAGAAGCTATGAACATTCCGTCGACCGTAGAAGACCTACACTATGTGTCTGGTATCAATGATTCCATGTAAGTTGACAAATTTCATGATTTATTCATTCCCAAATTTTCAAACGCGTTTTTCTCAAAACCACGTTTTTCAAATCGGTACCCAAAATTTCTCGAAAACCAATGAACAGATTGCCTTGAGGTTTTTTGTGGTTATTCTATACACCATTATCTAGTACTATTCATATGATTTTTTTTCCGTTACTTAGTTTTTGTTTTATAGACAAAATAATAACTAATTTTTGGCCCAAAAATCACTATTTATGTTCAAACGTCCGCCATTTTGTCATAAATCGATATTTTCCAAATCAGCTATGACAAGTACTAGATTATAGTATCTAATTTAATAATCTTTTTGGTTTTTTTTTCAGATGATTTTTGGAGAAACGCCAGTGGATACCGTATACGCAGATTTTTTTACGACGCTCCAAGGATCATACAATATCCTTGTATATTTTTGATATTTTTAAATAAAGAAAATTAAACATATTTTTGAATGTATATACTTTTAGATAATCAATACCCCAATACGAAATTCCAAATAGTTTTCCTTGAAAAAAATCACAAAAATGACCTTTTTTCCGGCTCCTAGGTGTATATCTCCCCTTAAAACAAATCCTTTGAACCCTCAAAAATATTATCTATATTCGTTCATAGCTGAACAAACAGTTTTGAAGCGGTTTTCGAGCTATTTTTTAGGGGAGTCTCCGAGCGCTGAAAAGCGCCTTCGGCTATGCCAGGCCGGTACACGCAGTTCTGGACTCTTGTAAGCCTATTATCTATAAATTATGTGTGTATATATATATATATATATATATATATATATATATATATATATATAATCTATATTATATATATTATCTTTGGGGAAAAGTCACCGACTAAAAATAGTTATATTTTCTACCAATAGGTGGCATTAGATATTGAAAAAAAATCATCAGCTGTAGCGTCTATCAAACCGTTGACTTCAAACGATTTTTCTCAAAACCATGTTTTTGAAATTGGTACGCAGCAGAACTCGAACAGTTTTCCTCCAATCGACTTAAAATTTTAACTGTAGCTTCTTAGATTGCTCTAACAGTCAAGTACGAGTGCTTTTTTCGACCAATTGAAAATGGTAAAAAATATATCACTTTTTATATGAAAGTTGTGGTCGAAAAAATCGCCACCATTTTGTATCCTTTTGACAAATATTTTTTTTTACATTCTTCAATATATACCTAACAAAGCCTAAAAGTTCTTTTGATCACGTAATTTAATCCTTTCCTAAAAAAAATTCCAAAGAAAACGTTCGAAAATGGGCAGTTACGGTGGTGTCCTCCCTTAATTGTGGTCATCCCCGTTCAAATTCAAGCGCAATCAGCTTCAGTTGTTTTTCGCCCCGGTGACTATGCGGTAGACCTGGTTGAAAATACGAAGTTGAATTTCTGCTCAATATGTGAGACTGCTAAGAAAAAATAGTATTCTTCAACATTTATCGGCGAAACGTTCAGCCTTCTTTGTCGTAGAACGCCTGGAACTTGTCTCGTTTCTCGTAGCAAGATACAGAGGCGATGTCACACAGCCAAGAGAAATGGGCAACCTGTTGCCGGGAAAAGGTTGCGGCTCTTCTTCACATTCACTCTCACTCGTAAACCAACTACGTGTGTAAACTGGTTCACAACTTTTCCACCGCATGTTTGACGCATAATAAGTTGTCCCTACTGTCATCTACGGCACTTCGGACACGAACGAATTCACTGACGGCGTTTTCACTTTTTCTTGAGCCACAACGAAGAGACAAATGAGAAATTGTAGAAATAATTAGCAGTACTGATCTTGTTATTGAATAGTGTTTTGTTTCGTTTTATTAGAATGGTCCGAATGTAGAAAAATGGTCACTTGTACTCAGGGCGGGGGGGGGGGGGGGCATATGGTATTTTTTGGCGTTTTTTTTTATTTTGTCATATGACTGCTTTATGGGCATGGCATCGATGATTCTGTGTAATTATATGAAAAATAACACTCGTTTATTGATGTTGAATCATTTATTTTCTAGTGTGAAAATCTTTGAAACTTTTAAACGCGTTTTTCTCAAACTTTGCATTTTCGAAGTCGGTGAACTCTCTAGCTCAAAATCTACCGCACCGATGCTTTTGAAATTTTACACACTCTTTCCACACATAAATTCACGAGGGAACGCTGTCGAGTTTTTTTTTCATTTTTTATCATTTTAATTTATCTTACAAAAACAAAATTTCCGATTTTTAAAATGAAAAATCGGTATTTTGACTTCTAAGTGTAACCAAAAATTAAAAAATCAATTTAAAAAACCCGACACCGTTACCTTAAGGAACTTATCAACTAATGAAATCTCTTTGGGTTTTTATTTCAGATGATACAGTGATAAGTTATGTGATTCACCGCAATGTAACTTTTTTTAGGCGCCTGCGAAGATTTGCTATCAATGGCTAGTTTCTGCATAATCATTAATGAAAATTTTACAAAATTTTCTTCAAATGTCCTTTTATTGTATACTAATTACATAAATATATATATATATGTATATATATATATATATATATATATATATATATATATATATATATATATATATAGATTAACTGTGGCGTCGAAAAAAATTATCGTAACTATGTTTTTTTATAGCGAATTAACCTTACCCCCCCCCCCCCCTCTGCCCCCTTTAAGCTTTATGCTCATTTTCTCGTTTTGTAGAGCATTTGGTGCGTAAATATTTCTCTCCAAGGTAAGCTCAGTTTTTATAATTTTCCCCTTTATATTTGTGCGCTCATGCATGCATAAGTATGAATGTATGAACGCATGTTCAAATATGATGTACACTTTCACGCATACACACACATACATCCCCATAAATATATGATATTCTCTGTTTGCATTTTTCCGCCATTATAGTATAGTACTGAATAAACAGTGAAATTAAATCAGTACACGAAGATTTAAGTGCGAAAATGTCATACACAATTTCTCATCTGCATTGGACTGCACGTAAATAGTGAAATTTCTGTACAGCGTAGCACGTCACTCAAAAAATAATGTCGTACTGCAAATTTTACCTTCCCTTCTACCCCCCCCCCCCTCTGTCTCTCTCTCCACCTGGAAATCGATTTTAGCAAAAAAGTTCTCGCCTACGGGGTGAGCTTGACACTCTGACATTTTACGCAAGACGCGAGTCTCGTGACACCTTTCATTGGGTACATTAACCCTTATTCGGCACACTTTTAGTCGAGAGCCATACTCAGCACACTGGAGTTTTTTGCACCCCAGCGACAAAAACCATTGTTATAAATAAACTATTTAATATTTCGACTTGAATTTTTTTGGCACCTCTTGAAAGCCTCTTTTCCAAAGCAGTGTAAATGATATAGCCGAAAATTTGATTTGAGTTTGTTAAAAAAAATGTAATTGCGAAAAAAAAATGAAAATTGTGAAAGTCGTAAGGTGCAAATCACCCCAGTGTGCCGAATGAGGGTTAAAATATTCATAACCTAACGCCGGATAAAAATGAATTCGATGAACACTCTATCTGTGAAAGTCTCGAGAATCGATTGATTGTGAAGAGAAGAACATTCGTTCGAAAAGAGCACTCTGATTTAATTGCAGTTGTAATTCCTCGATCGAGACGTGTATCTTCTTCGTCTGAGCTTTCGGGGAAGAGATTACCTTGAGTTAATTCGAAGGCTAGATCCGAGGTAGTAATCGGGTAGAACCAACAGCCACTAATCTTGATATAGCCCCCTGCGTACATACATAGCGTTCGATTCAGTACGATATCGAGACTCGTGAAAAAAAGCTCCCAAGCGAGATGAAAAGTGGGCGCGGAGGGAAAACAATTTCAGACATTGTACATTACAGACTCTTGGTGCTTGTTTTTACAACCCCTCCCCTATCCTCGCCCAGGACTATGGAGACCGCTGAACGGATAAAAGCGGTTGAATTTAACGAGTGTAATGCTTTCCATCCCTTCCTCCTTCGACGAATTTAGTTACGGCGTAAAAGGAACGATATCGATTATTTTTTTTTACCAATTGTGCGGAATTTTCGTTCTTACGGAAAACCGTCTACGGTAAAATAATTCTCTAGGCAATTGAATCGGAAAGAAACATACAGTTGCATGCAAAAGTGTCCGGCCAAAGATAATTTTATGATGGAGTAACGTTTAAAGGATGCAAAATGGAAACACAAACATATCATCGTAAAGTTCTTTTATTATGCAATCGAAACGTGTTATTGAAAAATTATATATAACTATTCATAATTATTTATAACCAAAATACCAATTTTCTCTTTTTCATAACTATCCGGCCAAGTACGAATTACGCACTATATACAAAGAAAAAATAAAGTAACTCAAGAAAAAAAATTGTAAACGGTAATGAATGTAAGATTTTCATCAATAGTTGGTAGCCATGCCCTTCGAAGCTACCACGGCAGCACATTGGCGAGGCATCGATGCAATAAGTTTGATGATTTTATCTTGGGAGATATTTTTCCAGTCTTCTTGAACTTTTCCCCACAAAGCAGCTTTATTGGCACAATGGTCAGTTCCTACTCTTAGTTTTAACTCTTGCCATAAATATTCTATGGGATTTAAGTCCGGAGATTGACTCGGCCACTTGAAACCTCGAATATTTTTTTTGCTAAAAACCTGCCAAAGGAGCTGTGATCGATGTTTTGTATCATTATCTTGCTGAAAAATCCATTCTCGTGGCATATTCTGACGAGCATAAGGCAGCAATTCTTTCAATATAATATCTCTATACATAGCAGAGTTCATAGTGCCTTTAATTTTAAAGATTGGACCGACGCCTTTCCAAGAGAATGCACCCCATAGCATAATGCTACCTCCACCGTGTTTCACAGTTGGTGTTTGATATCGCGAATCATTTCTAGTTCCTTTTGGTTGTCGAGCGTACCTTCTCCCATCATTTCCAAACAAATTAATTTTAGTTTCGTCTGAGAACAGCACTCTTTTCCGACCTTCAACAGTCCATCTCTGGTATTTTTACGCGAATTCTAGTCTGGCCGTCTTATTTTTTTTTACTGATGAGCGGTTTTTTAACTTCAACACGTCCAAAAAGTCCCACTTGTGTCAGTCTACGTGAAACAGTACTTTGGCTCATGTCAGCCAAATTTTCTTCGCGTAATTCACGTGCGATGATTGCAGCATTTTTTTTACGTCTGCGACAGCCTTTCTTTTGATCACTTTATCGGCACGATTAGTCGTTTTCCTAGGTCTCCCAGGACAGTATTTATCTTCTAGAGTACCTGTAGTCTTGAATTTATTTACTATATCGTTGACAGTCGATTTTCCAATCGCCAAAATTTTAGCTATTGCACTCGAAACTTTTCCTTCGTTGTGCAACTTGATAACCACTTTACGTATATCTAAAGACGTGCCTTTCGACATCTCGACTGAGTGTTACTGATCGTACAATGCAAAAGGAATAGAGCTCTCAATGTTTACATGATTTCGAGATTGATAACGTAAACGAAGGGAAGCGAATTATATCTTCTTGGAATTTGGCCGGACATTTATGAAGCAGCAAAACGTGTTATTTTTCTTACAAATAATTGTTAATCGTTATGAAGAATTTTTGAAATACATACATTTTGGTTGCATAACAAAAGAACTTTACGATGATAAATTTGTGTTTCCATTTTGCATCCTTCAAACGTTACTTGATCATAGAATTATCTTTGGCCGGACACTTTTGCATGTAGGAGGACCGAGGAGGAAGCGAGGAAATCAAACTTTCCCAATGTGATATTTTCCCGGTGTGTTTTTCGGGGAAGACATACGTTTCAGTTTTTCGACATACACTTTGCATGGAAAGCCATGAATAGTTGACTTCAAGAGGGATGTAGCTGTCCTGGCGAAGAAAAAAGGAAACGTATATAGTTGACAATGAGAAAAACGAGATTTTCTCTCAGGGACGTCTCAGTTCTATGAAAGAAATTTCGTCGCGACCCTGGAAGGGGAGAAAGTTTTCCGTAGTTTATACGGGGATGCGAACACGCAAATCGACGATTTGTGGGACAAATTGAGCTGACAAAAAGCTCAGGGGCCTTCTGCCAACTGGACACTCGGCACGAGCGTGGGAAGCTGCGCGTTTCCCTCACTATAGTCGTAATATATGTCTACGCATTTGAGGAAGATAGACAGAAAAGTATCCACCTTTGAATTGCCCACGCACGAAAGTCTTCCCTTTGGGGATCCCGCGAAGTACAACGTCCAACTGTACTTCCGCATGAAAAATCCAGATGCAATATATCTTGGTGCAACATATACGAAACTTCGCCATTTCTTGTTTTCCCTTCTTCTCACATGTCTCTTGTGCAAGCGTGCAAATTATAGCCTCGTCATCAGACCTCAAGCTCTTTTGACTCTTCGGTAAACCGTATGAAAAGTAGCTCCAAATCGTGACGATTTTCGGCCAATATATTGTAGCTCGTTGGAGAAAGAAATTAGGCTTATCCAAAATTTTCAGCAGTTTTTCAAACGATCATCAACATTTTTAACCTTTCATGTACCTAAGATCGTTCATTCAGAGATCAAGGGCCATGACAGCCTATGGAAAACCTGCCTTGAAAACTGTAACAGATCAGAAAAAACTAATTCTTCAGAGTTCTTCCGGGGTGGAAATCCACCCCGCGCCGAGAGAAATTAATGGTTTGATTCAGATGAAATTTTGATTGGATCTTTGTCTAGGGGTCAATTGGAACGTTTTTGAGAAAATTGGTTAGTGCAACTTCATTTTGTACACTGTTTGGAAATGGGCTTGATTGATAGCTAGATTATCTGGCTATATGACAGTATTATTGATTTTGCTTCTTATATGTCCTTAACTTAAGTAGAAGCTATTAGAAGCCCTCGGAAAACGTTTCATTTGACGCTGTGTCGGGGTCAATCGAAACAGTGTCTGGGGTTAGTTGAAATAGGTGTTTTCATCTGATTGAACTAATGTTTCTACTAAACCCAGGTACTGTTGATGATGTGTATGGAGTGGTAAAGTATGTTTGTTGTGAATAAATAATACTTTAAATCAAAATAACCAGTTTTATTGCCTTTCATTCCAGTTTGAATATCATTGAAGGTATAATAAGGTTCTTTAATATTATTTTACTTCTCGGACGATTTCTTGGCATCTCAAAAATAAAACAAGAAGGGTTTGTTCGAAAAAATTTGAATTCTTTTCGCGAAAGTGATGCATTTTTTGTTCAACTTTTTTACTCCTATTCGCCTAACCTTGTAGAAGTGGCGTCGCAGAATCTTTGAATTAAAATATGCCAATAGCAGAATGAAAATGAACTTTGAATATTTACGATCTTAGCCGAGCACTAGAATCGTAAAGATGCACTCCCTCCCTTTGCACTCGGAAATGTGGCCAAGTTTTTTTACTTGGTACCTCCAGTACCGTGGTCCACCTCTAAACTTCGGGTATGCGTAGAATACACGCCACACAAAATATCGCAAATTCAATTTAGGCTGGTGCAGCAAAAGCACACTCTTCTTACGAAAGGAAAATATGTTATCGGAAAAACGAATGTTTTAGATTTGGGAAGTAGTGTACCAGCTGCTCTCTTGTGAACGATTGAAAAAATAAAACCTCAGCCACCGTAGCTTGCTCAACAGCTGATAGGTGAGGTAGACTTTGTTTTTTACGGAAAACAGATACTTTTTATTTCTCCTTGGTTTTATTACCTCCCGCCGTATACGTCGAGAGATTTTCCCGCGCAATGAAAATACACGAAACTTTGCATCGAAAGAAAAGATCATCTGGGACAGAGATGAATGTGCTGTTCGACCGAGTTCGCGTTATGGGCTGCTGGTAACAGGTGGTTCGCATACATCGGATTTTTCATGAATATTCGACGCGGGGATGTTGAGTCATATAGACATGACTGCCTTCTCGTTACATGCATTCACGATATCCCTTCGATATACACAATATCAAAAACAATGCAGAATAACTCAAGGTTCAAATTATAATTGGAGATTTGTATGAATATCGTTTAATTAATTCGCGTTATTGTTAACCCTGCTTAAGGGGCTATACCAGTGTGCCACTTTCGAAAAATCTATTTTTTTTTGCCTTTTTCGACAGTTTATACTTTGAAGAATATCACTATCATTTATATCATTTATATCAATATCATTTTATCTTGGAAAAATCGATGGTTAAATCTTTAAATGCGTTTTTCTCGCAGTGAGATTTTTCAAATTTTCTGACATTGTAACTCAAAGAGAAATTATCCGATTGACCTGAAATTTGAACTGAGTGCTCTTGAATATATTTACTCTACAATGACGTAGGATATTATTGATTGGTTGAAGATTGACGATTTGGCATTGAAAAAACGACCATTTTATAGGCAAGAAAACAGACTTTTTTCATAACTACGCCATTTTGTTAGATTTTGATATTTTTCGAAAATGCTACGTCATTGTACAGGAAATACCTTCCAGTTCAACGACATTTTTTCCTTTTTCGGTTTCAGCTACTCAATCGGCCGAAATTATGTCAGCAGTGGAGGAACTTTTTTTTGCGCCTCCGAAAGCAGCGCATAAGTCGCTTGAATCTCAATATTTTTCTATGAAAAAATTATGTAATATAGGTCAAATATAGCCAAATATATTCTTAATTTCCCGAAACATTTAATTGAGTACTTTTCTTCCAAAAAAAATCCCGAAAATCACCCAAATGTTCAGCGCTCACACTGGTATAGCCCCTTAATCTTCCTACTTGCCATTTTTTTTCATAAATGATGCCAAATTTCGAGCTAAATTTTCGAAATGTTCCATCGATGTTTATTGAAAACGATTTCATCCTATTACAGCACGCTCATCCCCAATTTTTAATATCCGCGTGACAATGTAGATATTCATCTCGGGGATCGTTTTTTCGACGCCACCTGAGGAACTCCGCTGCTCACATCAAAGTTCCCACTGACACCCCCTCGAACTATGCTTTATATAAGACAAAATATTAATACCAGGGGCCGATCGTAGCCGAACCTCCCAACCCTTCGCGAACTTTAATCTCGCGAGTTTTCCACTTTTTCGACGCCCACAGAGTGCGAGCGAAAGGAAAACTTTTTCTACGCGATCAAAATCCAATCGACCCGTATACCGCATAGATCGACCTCTTATTAGCTTTGAAATATTCGGCGAGCGAAAAACTCGTGTATTTCGAGATAACCTTGCGGGATGAATATCAACGTGAAATTTTCGTCTCGACAACACTGACGAGAAATTCCGTGATATTACAGATATTTTTTTGACCCAATTATTATACATCGAATCTTAACGTCGTTAAATCTTTGCGCTCGAATCGCACATTTTTGTCGAACTGACGAGAAACGTCGGTTTCAAGTTAAATCAAACTTTTGCAATTCCTCTTTGAAAATGTGCCTTTTTTAATGCCGAAAAATAAACGTGGGGCTGTTTGTGCTTCTGCTTGTACAGTCGACATTTACTCGCGATATATAAATTGACAAAAATAAGTGATGAATCAATTGCGAATTGGGCATACGTGAAGAAATTGAACTTTATTGCCCGAGTTCGGGAAAATCGAATATTTTACATCAATTTATGTTCTTTTATCGTATAAATGCTTAGTAAAAAAACATTAATTTCAATAAAGTAGCTCGTGTCAAACCAATTGCCAATTTATCACAATTTATCGTACGGTAGGCACACTAGGGTGTATAATTGGACAAGACTATAGTTCATTAGGTAATTTCGAACGAGAGCTATCAAAGGACTACACTTGACGAAGTGTACACGTTGTAGCATAACTGGCCATTTTTCTATTTAGCAACCTTCCGCGTCTCTCTCGTTCGTTTTTCCCTTCAATATTGCTTCTACTACAAAGCATCGCTGACTACGTGTACATCGCTGAGGACGCTAATTTCGCTAAAGTGGCTTATTTACATCCCATCTTTGTGGCAGTCTTATGAATTTTTTCATTAAGTCTCGAAATCCTGCTAGGAACCTCTAGTTCAGCCTCTTTTTTCAACGATCATTTGACAAAAAGAAGCTATTCATACCCATAAACTATTTGACGACGCGTACTTTGTTACTATAATTAAAAGAGGATAGAAATTCATATTCACAGTTCCGTTTCGTCCCCCTTGTTTGACTAAGACAGTTGACTATTGACACTGGAATCGTTCAAACATCCATAAAATAAAACTTTCTCGGTTGTCGCCGAATTTAATATCGAACTTGCTTCACCCCATCCTATTCCCGTTACAGTTTGTCAAGATACTGTCTTATATGTACTCTTTAATTTATGTCATGTATATATCACATAGAGGGTGACAATTATAAGCATTCAGGCCATATGTTTTTTGAGGGTTTGACGCCGAGTTTTTGCGACCGAGAAAAATATGATGATCAATGATTTTTTTTGTCCTTTTTGAAAAAAAAATATAGCGTATTTTCGTAACAGGTAGAATTTTCCAAAAGAATTGAGCAATTTATAAAAAAGATCGAAATTCCAGCTTGAATTTAGCAGAATGAAGATAATTAAATTCCAAATACGAAACACACCTTAAAAAGAATAAATGGAATTGAATTTGATTTATCCACTGTAGGGTGCATCTTTTATCATTTTTTTCTCGATGACGAGACAAAGAAAATAAAGTTTTTCAGGATTGTTTCGTATACGGAATTTAATTTTCGCCATTCTGCTGTAGTAGAAATAGAATTATTATTTTTTCCGGAAAGCTCATTCCCTTTCAGGCAAATCCGGAAAAACCATTGAACATTATATTTTCAATTTTCAAGCCGTAAATACACGTAAAAATATGAACTGCATTGCTAATAATTACAAAGGGACATTGATAGCTCTACTCATTTTCAAAATATCAAGGATTCCCTTCCCTCTCATCCCGGCGAACATTTGCTCTATAACTTTTTGATGCGATATTTTTCGGTTAAAGGATTCCTGATTGATGTTGAACGTCCAAATAATGCGACATTATCCCGATAAGCCACTGAACGAGGCCGTCATGTTCCCAAAGGAAAGTATCGGTTACATCGTTTTTTTTTCCATGGCTTTAAAAAGGTGTGCCAAAGGGATGAAAGTGAAAAAAAATCTCACGAATATCAGGTACAAGTATTCGTTGGAGAACAACGGTCTGACGAAAAATTGGTAATTATCCTGAGCGACACAGATGTCAGACGCACATTTTGCAATTTTTCGCATAAAAACTCAGAAAATTATTGACCGAGGTACTTTCATCACTACTTTCTTTCTTTTTACTCTGTTATATTTAGTTCAGGATGTAAAATTTGTAAATGACTACATGACAAGAAAGCTGAACTTTTTTTCGTGCCCGAACAATGAGTGCTATTTTCTTGTTGTTTGTTTCCGCAAATAAGAAAAAATCGCCCGTCGTTCATTCAATTTTTATTTTTGTGGTCACGATATGGACATATGGTAAGGCCTATCGGAAAAAAAACATGCGAGAAAAAAAAACTACACATCTTTGCAACTTAACTGTGGAAAATGACTCATCCTGTATCGGTTCGTTCAAAATAAATCATTCTTCTTCTTGAAAAGTCGTGACTCAGTTTTTTCGAACGATTTTATGCAACTTTATCCAATTTGTCATATCGTGTGATTAAATTTGAATCGAATTAATTCATATAATATTGAAATGGAATAAAATGTAAATAATATACGATAATAATTTATCGTATATTATTTATATATTATAATTTAGTAGTAATGAAATTAGTAATTTATATAGTAATTTATTATAATTACTATATAAATTACTATTACTACTATATAAATTATATATTAATAATTTAATTAGTAATTTATATATTATTTGACAAATAATTGAATTCCATTTTATTTGCATTAAATTGATTTATATAACATTGGAACGAAATAAAATGCAAGTGATATATGATAATAATTTATATAGTACTACGATTTCGAAGAAAACTCTTTTAGAATCAGAGCGTTGCGAATATTCGATTCAGCTCGACGAACATTCGAAAGAATACCAAATTCGCTATACAATTATTTTCTTAGGGAAGAACAAACGATTTAACGCCCATCCCGAGCACGCGAAATTGCGGAAGCGGCGGGAGGTTCGAAATTCGCGGAAACAAGTTATAGTCTGATCGAAAACGTGAACGAGGTGCAACTTGTTGCAATCGATCGATCGCGCAAGCCTCGCACAACTTCTGCGTTGTATATTCGGGCTTTAACTTTCCGCGAGTTCCTCTTGCTCTCTACTATACCGATATTTTCCGCAAACGATGACGAGAACTTTGCCTAAGCTAGTTACAGGTCCGCGTATACTGCCAAAAAAATAGTAACTCCATTTCGTAGTGGCCTCTCGCCACTTTGCAGCTCTACAGAGCGCCCAAAGAGAAGAAAGGGCTCGTGATAGGAAATGCGACGAGAAAAATTAACGTCACATTCTAATCGTAGAATAATCGAAGTAACGCACATGCGTTGAAAAATCCGACAGTTTAAAATTCCGAATTTTAATGTTCGGAAATTCAAGATGAGGCCGGGTTAAAATTCCGAACTTTGAATGGTCAGAATAGTACCCCAAAAGATCAACACTCCTAAAGAATTTTACACGAAAGACCATAACTTCGAAAATCTTAACACCGTCAAAACAATTCGGCTATGAAAATTTAAAAGTTTCAAAATTTTCAATAAATCGACGAATTATTTCGAGATTTTTTTTTAATTAAGAAGTGATTTTGCGTCAATTTTGAAATTTGTCTAGACAATGTTATACGTTCTACATCATTTACAGTCAACTGTGTAGACTTTCGCTGGCATGATCTTGAAATGAGGGCCGGATTGAAATTCCGAACTTTGAATGCGCCGACGGTTTAAAATTCCTAACTTTAATGTTCCGAAATTACAAGGTTCGTCAAGATTATGCCAGCGAAAGTCTACACAGTTGACTGTTAATTATGAAGAACGTATAACATTGTCTAGACAAATTTCAAAATTGATCTAGAATCACTTGTCATAAAGAAAAATTCTTTAAATAATTCGTCGATTTATTAAAGATTTTGAAACATTAAAAACTTCCATAGCCGAATTATTTTTACGGTGTTCAGATTTTTGGTCTTTCGTGTAAAATTCTTTCGGAGTTTTCAGCGTTCTGATCATTCAAATTTCGAAACTTCAACCCGGCCCCACATGCAAGGGAATATTTCAGGCATATTGAACGCGGTCAATCCGCAAAACGAATAATTTTCTCCATTTTTTTCGTTAATAAAAAAAAACCAATCTTAAATCTCCAATGAGTCCGACTTACCCGCTGTCTCTTGCTGTAAAGTCGAGCCGCAAAAATCAAAGACCGGGGTCTCTGTGAGCTGTCCTTCAACTCGTCGCAACGAATAATACGTCAAAAAAAAAATGCGTCGTTTCGTCTTGACGGCAGGGTGTTTTCAAAGATGTTTGTGCGATTTTTGAGTAACGCGATATAGGTGTATAGCGCGAGAAGAAAAATAGCGGTAGGGTCAGAGAGCCGAGAAGAGAACGGAGATTGGGAAGCTGCAGGCGTACGTGTGTGTATACGGAAACGTGTGGAAAGTGTTTCACCGTGTTCCAGTCTCTGGGGTTGGCGATACAGTGGTGAGGATCAGCGAACCATCAGCCCTTAAATACGCTCAACGTCGCTCTGCCATGCGCGGTCCAAGGGGCGCCATGGAATTGATGTACTCTCTCGCTCTTTCCCTCTTTTCAGGCAAATTTCGCACTTGGAATTTTTATAACATCATATTCGTGATAAAAGGAGTAAGAGCGAGAGCAGCGTCCAGGCGTATCCCGGAATACGTATATACAAACGCGTATGTCGTATGTGCCCATTGCATTACGGTTACGTAAATACCTCATACAATATAATATTCTTTGCTGTCAACGGGCGACAGTGTGATAAAGAAAAATGAAAGGTTATTTCGCTAGGAATTTTGCCGGGTGGCTCAATCCTATGAACGTCACACAATGACCAGCGGCTTTCTCTGACCTACAGAATTATTCAAAGGGTACCATTTTATCACAGTCATTTGGAAATACATAATTAAACAGTCTTTTCCTTCCGTACTTCCGGGAAAATTGAATCGAACGGCGTGAAAACATAATTGTCGTGAAGGAAAAATCATTTTCTGAACGATTAATATGCTGTAGGTCAAGGTACCAATTTATCGCAATGGTGGAAATCCATGACGAACGAAACGAAATTTTTTCATTCTTTGCTCGCACTTTTTATTACGAGACCTAGATCCTCAGTCAAAACTGTGCCCTGTGGAATTTTTTTTTCCAAGTGTCGAAGTTTGGCGTTCAACAGGTTCTAAGCTAGGTACGAAATATGACATACTCAACTTTGCGTCCATACCCCTTTCTCAATATTGCATAAATTTGACTATTGGCGTCTTTTATTCAGAAGAATCTACCGAAAGGATCATTTTAAAAATAATAAAAAAAAAGGTTTTTCAAATAATTTCACTGTATTCAATTTTAACAAACGCCACGTAGCGAGACATTTCGACGCTCACAGGCCGATGCAGGATACATTAATGAAATTACAATGAACATCACTTAAGTGTACGCCTTCGATTTTTTGAAATTTATATATGCAATAAAGCATTGAAAACTACTAGGCACGTATTTTTTCTATCAGCGAAAAAACAGTGTTAATTAATTTTTAATTTTTGCAATGCCTGTATAGTCGATTTTTTATCGCTTTACATAGAAGAATTTTGGTTTTTGTTTCATTGAGATCGGTGGACTGCTTGTGGACTGCAAAATCACCCCTCGACACGCCATTCTTAGAGGGGTGGTTTCACCCCTTAACGGGTTGCACATAGGTCGCGGCCGGAAAAAGAGGTGTTTTCGTGATTTTTTTTGGGAAATGGGTGCAGGTTTTTAACTTTTTTTTCATAGTAAACGGTATCTATTCGAGTATATTTGACAATTTTTGTATTAGGAAATATTTATAAACGACGGAGATACAGTAAATTGCACAGGCAGCTGTGCAAAAAAGGTCCTTCGTGCTAACCACTCCTGCTCGGAAACAAATCATCTGAAATCAAAAAAACAAATGAGTTTAGTTTTTGTACCGTATTATCTAGTTTTTAATCGAAGGATTCAATAAAATAATGATTTTTTTTAATGGTCGCCGGTCGAAAGTGATCGTCGAAATTTCGGTGAAAAAAAAACACTCTATTTTCCTTGATATAAAAAAAAGTATGCATTGAAAAAAAAATCCTTCCATTAAGGGTAGGTACCTGAGTAAATGGTGAGAAAAACAGGTAAATTTCGGGAATTTTTATCTCAAAAACTAATGTTTCGATTGGATCCGGGTTTTTTTTTATTGGAAAATATGTAAATTGAGGTATGTTTAGGATTTTTTAAAAATAAATTCGTTGACTGGAAGCGATTCAAATGCGATTATCTCGAAACATAGTTTTCAAAGTCGGTGCCAGATGTATCTCGAAAACGGCTTGTCCGATTTTGTCCAAATTTGGATACAATATTCTTCGATAGTTTTTCTCCCGAAAACCTCGATGACATGGTACGCTTCGACACAAAAATTAAATTTTCCGAAAAATATGGCTACATATTGCAATAAAAAATACTTTTTTTATTTTCAAAAACGTTGAGGGTCACTTTTCAGACAATAAGGTTACAAAGATTTATAACAAATTTCACGCCAGTTTTGAAAATGCAGTTTAGGGGGCATCCATTAATTACGTGAGGTGATTTTGGCGATTTTTCGACCCCCCCTCTCCTCCTGGTGAGATGTCGTGAGATTTTGCCCGACCCCCTCCCCCTCCCCTAATCTCACGTGAGATTTTTGAAAATGCATACGTTCACGGAAAATACATTGTAGTAGAAGTAACTGCGGTTGTAGTACCATTTACTCCACCATGTAAAGTAGTAGGGAGACTCTCCCTACGTGATAAAAATTACGTGATTACTAAAATTACTAAAATTACGTGATATTTGCCGAAGCTCCGCTCTCCCCCACGTGAGATTGGGTGAGATTTCGCTTGACCCCCTCCCCCTCCCCCCTAAACGCCTCACGCAATTAATGGACGCCCCCTTAGAAGACCGTGCCATATGTTCGCCATTTTTAAAGATTAATAAAATAAAAAAAATTCCATGCAACAGCCAAAAGGAGTAATAAAGCATACCCTAATCGTAAAAAAATAGTGAGCAAATATTTCCTTCAAAAAAAAGTCATGAAAACAAGCAAATGTTTTCCTCGCCTACAGATATCTCTCCCCTTTAGAAGCCAAAATAGTGCGCCAATAATTCGAAGATCAATTTCGGAGGTATCAGACGATATTGATTGCGTCGAAGTTATTGGAAATGAGGAGCTGGCCAACAAAACCGGACTTGTTCACACTACGTCAAAATAAACAAAAAAAATTCTATTTATTTTTCTGCCCAAAAACTGCCTTTTTACTTGAAAAGGCAGTTTTTTTTTACAAATTTTGAGGTGTTTGGAGCCGGATTTGATTCGAAATATTTCGGGAGCGAATCAAGATGTGCTTAAAAAAAAAACGAAAAATAAGAAATATTTGACGTAGTGGGTGCAAGTCCGGTTTGTTTCGCCAGCTGCTCAAATATGAAAAAAGAAACCGATTGAGAAATGTTAAAAACGGGATATACATTTACAACGATCAAAAAATCGATTTACTTTTAATCCACATTTTATAGAAATGTTGCCTGAAATGTTGATTTTTTTTGTAAATGCGTGCCTTTTTCTTAAATTTGCATTTTCTTCATTTTAATTACCGTCACATAGAAACTGTACATGTTCTAACTGAAAAAATGTTTCAACTTTTTTGCAAATCAAAGTCTACGGGAAGCTAGACTGCACGCCGATTCGCAACTCTCGCGGCGACCTTGCTGTAACACTCTGCCACAGTCCCGTCATTTCGATAATAAATTAATAAAAAAAAATTGTTTCGTATACTTAAATATACTATTAAAGTATACCTAGAGTTTGATAATTGTAGAATAATTATTTCTTAGTTGAAAAAATTCCTCAATATTGCTTATTTTTTTCCTGTCTAAATGTATATCGCGCCGTAAGTGAAGATATACACCTAGATGGTCGAGGTCGAGGATTTAGAAGCTATGAACATTCCGTCGACCGTAGAAGACCTACATTATGGGCCTGGTATCGATGATTCCATGTAAGTTGACAAATTTCATGATTTATTCATTCCCAAATTTTCAAACGCGTTTTTCTCAAAACCACGTTTTTCAAATCGGCACCCAAAATTTCTCGAAAACCAATGAACCGATTGCCTTGAGGTTTTTTGTGGTTATTCTATACACCATTATCTAGTACTTGTCATAGGCTATTTTTTCCGTTACTTAGTTTTTGTTTTATAGGCAAAATAATAACTAATTTGTGGCCCAAAAATCACTATTTATGTTCAAACGTCCGCCATTTTGTCATAAATCGACATTTTCAAAATCGGCTATGGCAAGTACTAGATTATAGTATCTACTTTAATAATCATTTTGTTTTGTTTTTCAGATGATTTTTGAAGAAACGCCAGTGGTACCGTATACGCAGATTTGTTTACGACGCTCCAAGGATCATACAATATCCTTGTATATATTTGATATTTTTAAATGAAGAAAATTAAACATATTTTTGAATGTATATACTTTTAGATGATTAAAACCCCAATCCGAAATTTCAAATAGTTTTCCTTGACAAAATTCACAAAAATGACCTTTTTCCCGGTTCCTAGGTGTATATCTCCCCTTAAAACTCTAAACATTAAGTTTTGTTTATTGCCGTATTTGTATCGGCCCTTTATTCGTTCATTTCGTTTCGAATTCATGAAAATTCGAGAACATACGAGAACATCGAGAAGCTGCGATGCCAAGGAAATTCTCGAAGCAGGTTCACTTGCATGTGGCGTTGAATTATATGCAAGTACACTAATAACGTCAAGTCATAGAAGCCTGAAGAACGTTATGGTTATGTGGTGGACCAAAAGGTTGAGAACTAATAACGCGATCGTTTATTGGCTCCCTCTCTCTCGCTCTATGTGCGTGCATATTCTAGAAGTATATTGTCACGAGGGCTTTTGTCAGGTTTCCTCTGGGTAAGCCCGGCTGCAACTTCGGAAAATCGCTCGGTTGGTACACGAGTAATAACGAATATTAATTTTAACCGATACGCCCATTGTGTCGATGTATTGTTTCGTGTATGTATGAGGCACGTGGGATTATTTTTATTCCGCAGAGTGCGGGCGATACGGATCGGCCTTATATATAGACGAGTCTTATCTCGATAACAACGAGATGAGATTCGTCTTTGTCAGCCAAGTGCAAACAACGAATATGTTATTGCTATCTAATTTTTACATTCTGCTTGAAATGTTCTGAAATATTTCGAGGACGTAAAATTCTTCATGCGTTACGCAGAATGCGAGTAGCCTCGCATACATATGTGGATACAAACGAACGAGCATTGATGGAAAAACGGATTGTAGATTATCATAACTTTCCGATACCTTTCGAATATCAATTCGTCGATTTTACATAGCAGCCGCGAGAAACTTTCATAAAAGTTGAACAATTTTTTATCGATAGGGGTCCATCAATATGGAAATTTGTATGCACCGTAATGAAAATAATTACGAGGTCTGCTGCAATCAAGAAACTCGGAAGTATCTGGGCAGCGAGTAACGAAACAAAATGTCAATTTTTCGCATGTCAGAGGTAGTAGAAACGTACTTTTTTTCGTTAACATTAAAGTTCCGTGGAAATATTTGGGGCCGGGTTAAAATTCCGAACTTTGAATGATCAGAACGTTCAAAACTCCGAAAGAATACTACTCCGAAAGATCAAAACTACGGAAGAATTTTACCCGAAAGACCAAAACTCCGAAAATCTGAACACCGTCAAAATAATTCGGTTATGGAAGTTTTAAAAGTTTCCAAATTTTCAATAAATCGACGAATTATTTCAAGAGTTTTTTTTATTTATTAATAAGCGATTTTACTTCAACTTTGAAATTTTTCTAGACAATGTTATACGTTCTGCATCACTTACAGACAACTGTGAAGACTTTCGCTGGCATAATCTTGACGAACGTTGTAATTTCGGAACATTGAACTTAGGAATTTTCAAAGTTCGGAATTTCAACCCGGCCCTCAGGTCAAGATCATGCCAGCGAAAGTCTACACAGCTGACTGTAAATGATGTAGAACGTATAACATCGTCTAGACAAAATTCAGAATTGACGCAAAATCACTTCTTAATAGAATAAAATTCTTGAAATAATTCGTCGATTTATTGCAAATTTTGAAACTTTTAAAACTTCCATAGCCGAATTATTTTGACGGTGTTGAGATTTTCGGAGTTTTGGTCTTTCGTGTAAAATTCTTTCGGAGTTTTGATGTTTCGGGGTACTATTCTTTTGGAGTTCTGAGCGTTCTGACCATTGAAAGTTTGGAATTTTAACCCGGCCCCATCTTGAATTTGTGACCATTAAAATTCGGAATTTAAAACCGTCGGAGCATTCAAAGTTCGAAATTTTAACCCGGCCCCAAATATTTCTTTTTTCTTGATGTTAGCTTTTTTCAATGTAAATTTGAGCAATGTAAATACTGGGATGAGGGCGGAAGATGTGCAATATCGATACATTGGTCTTCGGTTGAATCCACTGTTCATTTTGTAAACGAGAAACATAGGGTGTTTCTTCTCTTTTTCACAAAATTTTATTTAACTTGCTCCATTCGTATGTCTGTCTTTCCGGTTCAAAATTTGATATCCATTTTTCAAGCACTTGACGACATCCGATTGGCCTGAAATTTGGCATAACTGTGTAACTTCGATGACAATGCAATAATACGGTACCATGGAGCTGGTCTGATGATGGAGGTGGGAGGTGGGCAATGCAACTCCTTAAGGGCAGATATACACCTAGATGGTCGAGGTCGAGGATGTAGAAGCTATGGACATTCCGTCGACCGCAGAAGATCTACACTATGGGCCTGGTATCGATGATTCCATGTAAGTTGACAAATTTCATGATTTATTCATTCCCAAATTTTCAAACGCGTTTTTCTCAAAACCACGTTTTTCAAATCGGTACCCAAAATTTCTCGAAAACCAATGAACCGATTGCCTTGAGGTTTTTTGTGGTTATTCTATACACCATTATCTAGTACTTGTCAGAGGATTTTTTTTCGTTACTTAGTTTTTGTTTTATAGGCAAAATAATAACTAATTTTTGGCCCAAAAATCACTATTTATGTTCAAGTGTCCGCTATTTTGGCATAAATCGATACTTTCAAAATCGGCTATGACAAGTACTAGATTTAATAATCTTTTTGGTTTTTTTAGATGATTTTTGTGGGTACCGTGGGCCGGTGGGTACCGTATACGCAGATTTTTTTACGACGCGCCAAGGATAATACAATATCCTTGTATATTTTCGATATTTTTAAATAAAGAAAATTAAACACATTTTTGAATGTATATGCTTTTAGATAATGAAAACCCCAATCCGAAATCTCAGATAGTTTTCCTTGAAAAAATTCACAAAAATGACCTTTTTTCCGGCTCCCAGGTGTATATTTCCCCTTAATAGCATATACTAGGACAGTCGAATTTGTGCTCATTTGTTTCGTCATCATGAGCACTTTTCATTACACATGATAACGAAAGTCTGATAATGGTGTCGAGAGGTGGGGACTGAAATTTCCTAATGGCAAATGGTAGGACAATCGAGTTTGGGCTCATTAACTTTGTTGACTTGAGCACTACTTATAATTACACTATTATAAAGTTTCTTGCGAAATCTTTATAAACTAAGGCCAGGTTTTTCATTACGCCGATATTTGAATGGCATGGCGAGGTCTGCCATAGCAAATAAATCAACACATTCTAATACTGAAAAGTATAAAATAAAATAAACATAGCATTTTTTTAACCAAGCTTTTATTTGAAAGGTACTGTACTAAAAAGTAAAAAATAATGTTGAGTACATTAAAAATATGAAAGTACATTTAAAAGTACATTTTAAAAATATGAAATACAAATTTTAAAAGCTTGAGGGGTCAAACATCATGAGTACTAATACTACGTAAAAATTTATGAAACAAAGCTGCAAGCTTTTAAATTTTATATTTCATATTTTTTAAATATCTAAGTTTATGTATCCGAGGTAATATGGGGAGAGGGTACCTCGGATAAGTGAAATCTCGGATAATACGAAAAACAATAGCAATATAGGGATACTCCACGCGTAGGAATAGCAGATTCTTCCGTTTTATCCGAGATTCTTCGTATTATCCGAGGATACACCTCGGATAATTAGGAGGACTTGGATGAGTTAGGTGACTCGAATAATGTGACTGATCGAAAATAATGACAATTTTACTGAATATTATTTTTAACTATACCTATACTAGTACAATACCTTTTGAATAAAAGCCGGTTTAAAAAAAATTATTTACGTTTATTTTTCATAATGAATTTTTATTTTTGGAACGTCGTCTTACGAGTCTGCATCGTCAGTAATTGAAATCATATTAAATTTCGTTTGAATCGCGTTCTACTTTCGTTTGATACTCAATAAAATTATATACCTACTTGATTTAATTCATTACAACTTAACCTAAGAATCGCCGTTTATTTGCGTCCAATCATATATTATTCAAGTTCAGTATACTTTTTTATTCACTGCATTGAAATGATATATTTAACATAGACAAACACTTTATTCCAATACACAAAGGATATAGCTTCTAATAGACGAATCAATTACTCCAATAGTATTTTGGTCTATAACCTGATTTATTCCGTTAATAAATATTTTTATCGCCATAAGGTGGATACGAAATGACGTATTAGAACTACCACGATCATTGGATTTTCACTAAAAAAAATTATGGTGGTTAGGTTTTGAGGTTATAGACAGAGTGTCCCAAAAACCAACGATAATAATGCAGGCGCTGTCAGCTCATGATGATCCAGAATAACCAAATATGGCCTCCGTAAAAGTGTCATAGTTTTCGAGATACTAGCACTTTTTTTTTCAAACACGTGAAAGTCTCTAATATACAATACGGATATTTTTCGGTCCATTTTTTTTCGTGCTGTCAATCATAACCATAAATATTTACATTGTTAGCTCTTTTGAATTTTCAGTTTGATTGATAGTGGCATAATAAACGCATGACGCCGAACTCGCAACGTAACGTTAAAATGAGGCCAAATGGCCTCGATCCAGAATGGATTTAAATCCAGACTAAATAGTCTGGATTTAAAAAAGACGCAACACCTCCACCTTTTTTTTACTGTAACGAACAATATCGTTATTTTATTACAAAAAGAGATAATTTTGGAGTTATTCCATTGATCTGTATTTGTACTTATCTCGAAACAATGACGCGTACATATCTCGAAAACTATGACACTTTTACTGAGGTCATATTTGGTTATTCTGGATCACCATGAGCTGGCCTGTCGGCACCTGCAATATTATCGTTTGTTTTTGGGACACCCTGTATAACTAGCCATCCGCCCCTACTTTCCACGCTCAATACGCTAAAAAAACGTAGGTTGTTGAACTGGCAATTGAAACGCTACAATTCGCCATTACGTGGACGGAAAGTAGTCTAAAATATTGCTTTATACACCACGTTAACTGTCTGTTATCCCGGGCCAGCACGAACAGATCTGGTTTGGACTTTACACGTGACAGAACCACATATAAGTGTCCATGAGAAGGACATTGAGTGCTGACGTCTGGACCTGTAAAGTTCAATGTTCGAACCTGTGCTTTTTTTGTATATTTATAGCAGAACAGAGTTCTACGGGAAAATAGAGTCGTTTAAGGGGAGATATACACCTAGATGGTCGAAAAATCGATTTTTACTGCATTTTCTTGAAGTTTGACGTCTCCAGAATATCTGGTGAAAACGGCAAGTTAATATTTCGATAAATAAGCCAGTTACAGCCGAGAAAGTGAAACGTGTTTTGCGGCGCCGAGCCGACAGGCTTTTCAAATCGGTACCCAAAATTTCTCGAAAAGCAATGAACCGATTGCCTTGAGGTTTTTTGTGGTTATTCTATACACCATTATCTAGTACTTGTCGTAGGATTTTTTTTTCGTTACTTAGTTTTTGTTTTATAGCCAAAATAATAACTAATTTTTTGCCCAAAAATCACTATTTATGTTCAAACGTCCGCCATTTTGTCATAAATTGATATTTTCAAAATCGGCTACGACAAGTACTAAATTATAGTATCTAATTTAATAATATTTTTGGTTTTTTTTCAGACGATTTTTGAAGAAACGCCAGTGTGTACCGTATACGCAGATTTTTTTACGACGCTCCAAGAATCGTACAATATCCTTGTATATTTTTGATATTTTTGAATAAATAAAATTAAACATATTTTTGAATGTATATACTTTTAGATAATTAAAACCGCAATCCATTGCATAATCTTTGCAGATTCAGGTTACTGAGTAATATTATCGGAGCATCTTCTTTCAAAATCAGTTTGCGGGGTGCGGTACCAGGAGGCGTCAACGAATTCTGAAAATTCTGTTGGATAATGTACCGCCTTGACTCCATCCACAACTGCATCTACTGAACTCTCGTTAACGCATCAAATTTTGAGATTAGCAAGTTTTTAACTTATCGAGACTTTAATGGAAATGGTTTTTTTTTTCTAATCTTCTAAACATAATAATCTTTGAGTGAAAAATCGTCCTTGTGAGTAGGTACGTAGCTACATCGCAGCAAAGCCTCAGGAACAGGATGGCACATAGTACTATTACTTATTCCATGTCGCGAGTTTGTTGGGCTACTCAAAAACATCCCTGTGAAATCTAAACTATTCATCCGAATCGTTTGACATACAGAAAAATGTTGATCTCAATGAAATGCACAAAACGTGTTGAATTTGATAAGAATTTAATTTCTCCTACCCTATTTTCGTTAATTGAAGCAATTTTGAGACCTGTATTTCGATATTGCGAGTTAATATTAGTAAATAGACATATGCTATTGTGGACTTTTTTTGTAGAACTACACTAGTCCAAAAAAATTAAGAAACAGAAAATTTCTTAATTTTTTTTTGTGGTTTTTTAAGCGCTGTATCTGTATGAAAAATGGTCGTATCGAAATAAAAAAAAATCATTTTGAAGCTTCAAGTTTCTAGTTTTGAGATTTTTTGGCAAAAAAATGTTGTGACCTACGGTTGTTGCGCAATCATCAAAAATACCGCGAGACAAAAATTTTCGATTTTTTTTTTAGTTTTTTTTTCATGGGTTCACGGGCTCAGGAATTTTTTTTTAGTAAAATCAATGCATAGATCAGTTAGCTTGTTTATTCAGCTTTAATTTGTTTTTTTTTTGTCTCTCTACGTCCATTTTTCGCTGAGATATCCAACTTTGAATGAAAAAGGATCCTTTTGTCTTTGATTATCGATATCTCAGCAACCATTAATCGCACAGGGAATTAAAGGGCAGCTTCAAAAACATGAATAAATTTCCTACAAGACCCGTTCATTGATTTTTTAGAAAAACATTTTGTTTCATCCTTAAAGTTAATTCGGAAAAAAGAACAAACAATGACTTTTTTGGTTTTTCAATAAATCTACCACTATTTTACAAGTATTGATGGAAAGACTTATATGTTGCCAGGTTTTTTTCAGCTTAATGTACCCCCAATAGCCTTGTAAATTTTCAAATTGATCGATCGAACCGTTTTTCCGGACCAAGTGATCAAAGTTTTACAAAACAATTGAAGGAACAAGTGTATTGTTCCTAAACATTATACATCATCAAAATAAAAAGACCAATTTTTTTTACTTCTTCCACAAGTTCGCACTAGTTACTGGTTAAATTTTAAAAAAATCGAAAAATTTCGTCAAAAAATGTTGATTTGAATATAATGATATAACTATTCATTTGAGTCCAACATATATTTTGGTAGAAATAAATAAAAATATATTTATTTCGAACAAAGATACTCCAAATATACCACATTCAGTTGATTCAAACAAATTATTTCTCTCTCATATATGTCTTGCAGTCTTTGTCGTTTTTTCCACATAAACTGCAGCTTCAGATTTCCACGTATTGCGCCTTTCCATTCGCTAAACGCTGTACATTGTTAAGAGAGTTTATTCGACATAACAAGCATGTATTCGAGTAAAGTAATTTTTTTTATTGCCCTCACGGCTTGCTAAGATACTATTCGATTCCAATATATTTTTTTATTTTAAACAAATAGTATTTTTAGATGTAGAGAATCCGGTAAATATGTATTTGATCAAGATAAATTCGTGATTCGAACGTATAAGAGATGTCTTTCAATAAAACAATATCTTCGTGTTGTCAGTAAATGTGTCTTAGATGCGAATATATTGTTATCTCGAATAAATAAAAATTGCATTTGAATTACTAGTATTTTTTCTTGCAACCTGCAAATTTACCCTATTTTCTTATATACAATACAGGTTTATCGGTGTTGTTAACTCAATTGTAAAATACTCAATGGTAAAAAATTATAAACGGCCTGTTTTATTGGCATCATTTCTATGTTTTCGCGGATCCAGTTATATGCTCGCTCAGAGTACAAATGGCTTCAGGGAGAAGCCTCGCACCACGCGCCACACTGCGGCCACAGATCGTACTAGTGCACTGAAAAAAAAAATTCGTTCATCCATCGAAAATTCAGTTGGTTTAACAAAATGTATCTTTAAATACGTTCAACTTGATTTTTCGTTGGCATAAAACACGTTTTGTCAATCTAACTGATAGTTTTAGTGGTGTGAACTGTAGCTTATTTAGCATGTCTGAGCAACTGTTAAAACAACAAAATTTCGAGACAACAGAATGCATTTTGCATTCAACGATTTTCTTTTCTCAGTGTGTTAGTGTATACAACTGAATATTTTGTTAGTAAATAATACCAAATACCAAAACTATTAGAAGCATATAAATTTTTGTTATAAGTGATAAGTGATACGGTGATAAGTCCATTTTATTTGAAATAAATACATATATTTGAAATAAATCTATAGTTTAGTAGAATCAAATAAAAAGACCATTAATCTTGAGAACATTTTCAATATCAATTAAAAAGATAAAAAAAAAGTCAATACAAATTAAAAATGATGAACTAACGGACTTAGTTGATTCCATTCAATCTTTCTTACCGGTGTATTCGTAGAAATTCAAACCAATATCTTTATTGCACAGCACATGTGGGTAATTTGCAGATCGACATACTTTTGCCGTTGCTTTCATTGGGTGAACATTTTTTAATTCAATTTATTACCTGTCATTCGTGCCCTCGGCAAACGTTGTCTACTCTGCAAAATGTCGCAACAGATGGCCGTAGATAAAGGCTCTCAGGCTTTCATAGAGAATCGATTACCCACAAACGGAGATTGACTCCTGTCAAAGATCCATTTTGATTTTTTCACTCAAACCGTGATGGGAAAAAAGAGCTTTTCTATGTTTCCCTTAACCCCCTCCCCCCCTCTCACTCACTGTCATTGAGAAAGAACGGCGTAACTATGACCGTTTTACTGAAGGTGAGTCACGTAATTAGCCCATATATATTGAAAAAAGTGATGTGCTGTCTCACGCGACTTTAGTTCAACGAGATAACGTACATTCGAAGGCAACATTTTTTACTGACGTTTCTAGACTTAGCTGGTGTTTTGTATTATTTTGTTCGATCCTAGTGCGGAATCGTACGTAAAAAAAAAAATCAGTTTTGTCTTCCAAATGACTATCTTATCGCGACTATGGTAAATTTGTAAAAGTGATCCAACGTATTCGAAATTCTACCTCGCTCAAAAGTAACACGTTAAGGAATCATCACAGTGTAACGAGTCGAAAAATAGCTAATTTTCGCGATTTTTTTTCCTTGGTTAAAATACGCTAATGTGTCTGATTTTTTTATGTCAAATCGAAGCACTTATGAAGAACAGAAAATAATTTTTTTGACGTCTATTTTTTTCTACTTTTTTTTTAACGGTAAAAAATATCTTCGAAAAAAAGGAGTCCTGCCGGTATGCACGGTTATGGCCGTAAATATTATCTGAAACAAAATTTGTAAAGAGATTATTAATCAGTATGAAAGCAGCTATCTGGCTATGGCATTTTTTAAAAATCGAAATTGACAAAATGGCGGCGTTTTGAAAAAAGGTATCGAATTTAGCCTATTTTTCCGATAGTTTTTCGTTAAAAAATATAAAGATTTAAAAAAAAGCTTCCATAGCAAGATAAAGAATGGCGTGAAGAATGTGGTGTCAAAATGTGAGACGGATAGCTTGAAAACTCTTCCTTTGAAGAGTGAACTCGTCCTTTCTGTTTAAAGTTTCGAGTGCGGAATTTTTATATAAATGATCTACTTACGATCAATCGGCGATGTGGTCCATATTTATAAACGTCTATACTATGGGATAATGCAAAAAAATCGATTTTTTGAAAATTTTACACCGTCATGATTCCTTAATGCCACATGTTCTATATGAATAAAAATAGAAATTTCACCGCAAATTTCAAAATAAATTCATTAGATATGAGTTTGATAGCACGATAAGTTCGAAATCTGAGGTAGGATTCTCGTACTATTTGCGAACTATTCGTAATCAAAAAACAATCTTGATTTCAAAAAAACCTAAAACAAAATAAGCATCATGCAACGACAGCTCGAAGCAGTTTGAAAAAATCGAATCCAGCTCTTAAGGGGTAAGAACACTGTAGAAATGTCAAAAAATCGATTTTTTTCCTCTTAAAAGATGCCTTAATATCTTAAAAATGACGTACTCAAAGGATTAAGATGGAAAAAATGTCTAAATACTTCTATTTTGAATTTTGGCGTAGCCCCTCTCAGACCGATGCAATTCGTACCGAAAACTTTAAACGCGTTTTTCTCGAAACTACATCTTTCAAGTCGGCCGGAGTCATAACTCGAACAAATCTTGACCGATTGACTCGAAATTTCAACTGTATATTCACAATTACATTCTGCATCGAAGTACGTAGGATTTTCTCGATATATTACATAATTTTTTTTATAAACAATTTTTGGACGATGTTTTTTTGAGAATTTTGAACTTTTATTTAAAAAACGCGCTGTTTTTGCAAAAATCGATATGTCAAAAGAATCCTACGTACTTCGTTAGCTATTCAGATGTATAAACGAAAAAAAAAAATTTCATTCACTGTTAATTAAAAGCTGCAGATGTCGTTGGTCCGGCCGCGAGCCTATGAAAAAAAGGCTTCGCCGAAGAAAAACTGTGCAGCAGCCATCTTGTTTTATATTACTTTGAAAAAATACTTCATACAGTTTATGATATGTACAATAAAGGACCTTTTTCAGAATTTTGATTTATTCCATTGTCACGCTGAAAAAAAAATCCAAAAATATACTTATTTTTCCCCCGCTACAGTGGCCTTACCCCTTAAGGATCGTGGCACTGATGATTGTATCTGGGATTCCCCATATTTATATCCGTACTAGATTTATCGAGCAAAGTATCGTGCCGTCACGCGAGGATTTTAGTACCGATATTTTTTTTCTTCTCTTTTCAAACACGGAACGGAATTCCCAGCGCGAGATTGAATGCAACTGGAAAAGCTTCTTTTCCATCGTTTTGCAGTGCGCGGTAAATTACCGGAGAGCTCTGGCGTAGATTCACGTTCGAATCATATATGTATATATATATATATATATTCCCGCGAGTCGTAAGTACGAACTGCAATGAGCTTACAAATAGCCGGATTCGAGTTAAATAAGCCGCAAGGTAAATTCAGTGAATGTCACAAGTCGGGACTGAAGATGAGAACAATTAGCAGCTTGGACTGGTCGATGCAACGATGCGATAAAAATAAGTGGGACCTGAGTCGTCTGTCGATGAGGCACTCGGGAATAATAAATCGTACGAAACTCATTGGACGCCCGTTCACCCAAAACTTTCAAACGATCGTTGTTTTGTCGCGTATCTTTGGCTGTCATCCGCATACGATCAATTCGAGAAAAATCTTCAAAAGCACAAAACTTGCGAAATTGTACTCCAGCCTATGGATTTTCCTCTTGTTCGCGTCGATCGCATACGAAACACGGGAATTCATGAGTAATCGGAACAGCAACGACAATTACAAATTTTACACTTCAGCCAATGTGTACAACTTGGCAGTTCTCTTCAGTTACCTGGCGTGTTGTATAGGGGCGATAATTCGAGCGAGCAATTTCGATAATGGAACAGCAAGAATTCGAGAATTCGACACTTTCGCGAATTTACGAAAGAAAATGGATCCTCTCGAGAATTTGGTTGCTGCAGTTTTAGTGACGCTCACCTGGTTGTTGATCGCTTGGATCAATTGCCCTCTCAACGAGCTCGTCACTCATCCGTATCTCGTACTTTGCGCACTTATCGATTGCGTTCTGACACTCGAAGTTTACAAGTTTTGCTTCATCTTCGGGACTTTACTCAGGCGTTTCGTCCAACTCAGAAATATTGTTTCGTCGAGTGAGTCAACTTCATTTTGCGTGAAAATTATTGACTTCGTTATTATTTGACAACGACAAAAATATTGGCGTACTGTAAAAGTCAATATGCGTATTCACAAAGAAATTAACAAAGTAAAATATCATTTCTTCCTTACACGAATTGTTCAAGAGATATACGAGGGTGAATAAAAAAGTTTTTGAAATCATTAAAAATATAAGAAAATTCAAACAAAAATATTTTATTTTTCTACACAATCTTTATCTACTTCTATACATTTAGAATACTGCTTTTCCAACTTTCTTATGCCTTCCTAGAGGTAAAAGTGAATATGCATATTTACAAAGAAATTGACAAAGTAAAATATAATTTCTTTCTTACACGAATTGTTCAAGAGATATACGTCGGTGAATAAAAAAGTTATTGAAATCACTATAAACATATAAGAAAACGCAAACAAAAATATTTTATTTGGTAAATATTTACAAGTGAGGCTCCAGCTAGAAAAGAGGTTTGGAAATTTTGTACCGAGTCGATGTATTTCAGGGCACTTTGTTTATAATATTTAAGTCGGGGGAAGACAATTTCAACCCTCATTTCAACCCCCAAATGCTTTTTTTACTTTTTTAAAGGTATGGAGGAAACGGGTTTGGTGACATAAAGTGGGTCAAATTACATGGGTTTGTCATTTGACCAACTTGATGTCATCAAACAAACCCAAACAAACCCAAACAACCCAAACAAACGTATTTCAAAAATCGAATATTTTCCGGAAATATATTTTTTTTCTTATTAAAATACCCCTCCCCCAATCATAAAAACATTTTTTCATACTGCAGAATAGCCCCGAACACATGAAAAAAAATTTGGAACCGATTAGGGCTGGAGCCCCACTTGTAAATATTTACCTTTTATTTTTCTACACAATCTTTTTCTACTTCTATACATTTAGAATACTGCTATTCCAAGTTTCTTTTTCCGTGTCCTAAAAAAAACTCTTCTACGGCAGCCATAACCGCCTCATGATCGTCACATTTCTTTCCCCGGATATGCTCGTTTAATTTTGAGAATAAGTGAAAATCACTGGGGGCTAAGTCCGGAAAATATAGTGGGTGGTCAAGGATTGCGAAGCCAGTAGCTGTTTTTCAGACACGGGTACTTTATCGCTGCACGTAACTCACTTTTCTCCGTATTTGAGTCTTTTTAACAACTGTTTGCACAAAAGAATTAATAACTTAAAAACAATACGATCAAATTGACTGAAACTTTGCATAAATGGTGTGTGATTAAAACTCTCTAAAATAAATATCAAACTACCCCTAAAAATATTATATCAAGATGCGTGTTCAAGAACTTTTTGATTCACCCTAGTGAGAAGGTGTGGATGCGCGTCACTTCTCAAATAGCGCACTCCTGAAATTCCTAAAATAAATTCGACATGGAAACTCATTTTCGGGGGCACGGATTTGGCAATCGAAAAAAAAATCCATTTTTACCGTGTACTTTCAACTTGTTCATTACTTCGAGACAGACAAGGAACACCACTTAAGTGTCCGCCGTCGATTTTGTTGAACTCATATATGTGATAAAACATTAAGAAATATTGGACACGTCTTTTTTTTATCTGCGGAAAAACGGTTTTAAGGCGGGATATACATTTAGACAGGAAAAAAATAAGCAATAATGAGGCATTTTTTAAACTGAGAAAGCATTATTCTACAATTATCAAACTTTAGGTATACTTTAATAGTATATTTAAGCGTACAGAACAATTTTTTAAAATTAATTTATCATTAAAATGGCGGAGCTGTGGCAGAGTTCTACAGCAAGGTCGCCGCGGGAGTTGGGAATCGGCGTCCAGTCTAGCTTCCCGTAGACTTTGTTTGCAAAAACGTTCAAACATTTTTTCAGTTAGAACATGAATAGTTTCTAGGTGACGGTAATTAAAATGAAGAAAATGCAAATTGAAGAAAAGGGCACGCATTTACAAAAAAAATCAATATTTCACGCAACATTTCTGTAAAATGTGGATAAAAAAAAGTAGTTTTTTTTTCAATTTTTCAAAAATAATTCTCGTAAAGTAGAAGGTACCAATATTATCAATATTTCTACCAAGTTTCAACTCAATCGGCTTAATAGTTTTTGAGTAATCCTGCACGCCAATTTCGATAATGCAGTTTTGAGAAAAACGCGTTTGAACTTTACGCCCGCTCCGAATCTGAGCGATAAAGCACAGCGTTGACGGGCTGTAACGTTTGAAGTTTTTCGAATTTCGCTTTGAAACTTTGGGAAAATATTCTACATATATAGTTCTATCGTATAAAAAAAAAATGAAATCTATTTTTTGATCGTTGTAAATGTATATCCCGCCTTAAGGGGTTACCCCCACTTGCGATTTTGAAAAAATCGTTTTTTTTATTGCATTTTTTTTAAGTATATGTATCCGAGAATATGTCCTGAAAATTCCAAGTCGATCCGAACAAAATTGACTGAGATGTGAGCGTTGAAAGAGAAGAATCCGCGTTGAAAGAGCGTTGAAAGAGAAACTTTAAACGCGTTTTTCTCAAAATGGCATTTCTGAAGTCGGTGACCAAGATTACTCGAACACTAATGAACCGATCTTCTTGAAATTTTGCAGGCTTATTTAATACATAAAAATGCAGTCTTGAATCGTTTGATTTTTTTTTCGAAAAAAATGGCCGTTTTATAGCCAAAAAACGGCCGTTTTTTTCGTTAAAATCGAACCATTAACTTTGACTATCCGCCATTTTGTGAAAAATGAATATTTTTTAAAATCCTTCGATTAAAGACTAGTTTATACTTATATTTGACTAAATCCATCCGCATTGTTTTTTTCAGATGATCCACTTCGCCGCAATGTTGGTCACCGCAAACCGTGTATATAAAAACATTATTTCATTGACGGCCATTTGCCACTAAACAATGTAATATTTTTCAATAAAAAAATTACTGGAAGTTCTTCAAGATGTGTTCTTTAAGATGGTATATTGATCGATTAAAAAAGTTTTGTAGTTTTCTTTAAAAAAATTCATGAAAAAGGCCTTTTTTGCGCTACAAGTGGGGGTAACGCCTTAAGGAAGGAAACCACCCTTCAAAGAAAAACGAGGGGTGGTTTTGCAGTTTCACCCACAGTCTACCGATCTGAATTAAACAAAAACCAAAATCCTTTTAATGTCAAGCGATGAAAAATTCACTATAGAATAATTTAAAAAAAAACAGATTAAGGGGTGACACGCCTTTCTTTGAGGAGCCGTTTTCACCCTTAAGAAGGTTTTCCCGCAGATCACAAAAAACACGTGTCTAATAGTTTTCAGTGCTTTATCACATATATGAGTTTCAACAAAATCGGAGGCGGACACTTAAGTTATGTTCCTTGAGAGCGTTGTCGAACGATAATATTTGTGATGGGTGCAGGAAAAATTACCATCGATTCGCCCGAGGGCGTTTATTACCAGGCACTGACGGTGCAGGATGTTTTTACCCTTCATCATTGGCTCATCGATTCCGTGGAAAATTTCAACGAATACTACCACGCACAGATCGTTTATTGGTTTTGCCACCTCGTCTCGACTCTGATAATACAAGCGTCCGTGCTGGCTGACAAATTTCATGGTTCACACGTCGAGCCGAGGGATCTTGTGCACCTAGCCTTCACATTCTATCATCTTGTATTGCTCTGCATAGTTCCTCATTTCACCTGTAAACGGGTAAATATATATTTCTTCGAAGCTTTCTCATCCTGCAGTGTTGAATGTTTTTTTGTCGTCATCCGCCAATTTCGTCTCCGATTTCGATTCATTGAAATATCGATGAGCAATAATGAATATTCCTCGATGAATATTCATCGATGTCTCTCCTCGCTACGCATCGAGACAAAAAGCAGCACGCGTTTCGTTGCAACGAAACGTACGACGAATCGATCGACGAAGGCTCGTTTCTTTCATCTACCGACTACTTGCCCGAATTTTACATTGTAATATTTAACACTCCATAGTGTTTAAGTCCGGAGCCTGAATTAGATGGTCCGAAAAAACCTTTTTTATTGCTTAAATCGATAAACTATCCAAGAATATATTTACAAAGTTACAGAGGCCAATTGTAAATATTTTCGATGGTACAAGGCCAAAAGCAGAGAAGCGATTGATATTTCATATTGATATTTCCTCCTATTGAAAAAGTTGTAGGCAAATTTTTCACCTTCCTAAAATTTGCCTAAATATCGTCAGATAATTGATAATAACAAATGAACTATGCAATATGAAAAAAAATCCTACGTACTTCCATAGACAATGTATTTTTCAAGATATATTCAACATTTCAAGTGAATCGGTTGAAAATTGTCTGAGTTATGTTTCCGGCCCACTTAAAAAATACAGTTTTGAGATAAACGCTGCACAGCCCCCATTTTGAAATTAATCACTTCAAAAAAATTATTGTATACAGTCACTGATATGTATGATAAACA
Source organism: Ophion ellenae (assembly GCA_963210295.1). Lineage (NCBI taxonomy): Eukaryota > Metazoa > Arthropoda > Insecta > Hymenoptera > Ichneumonidae > Ophion > Ophion ellenae. The sequence continues at coordinate 52,813,711 of OY723386.1, read as the reverse complement.
CCCTTTTTTGTAATCTCGATTTATTTTGTAGTTTTTTCTGAAAAAAAAAATCCCCAAAAAGCCTATTTTTTCGGCCTCTAGAGTGGCCTAAGGCCTTAATACATTTCAAATATACATGAAAAGATACCTCAATGTTTACTGGGCTCACTTGTTTTTTCCCTTCTCAAAAAAATACCGAAAAACCGCTTTTTTGGACCTTCTAATTCAGGATCCTAGGCCTTAAGGGCGTATTTCACTGTGAATACCCATTTTCAAGGCGATTTTTTGGGAATTAAATTTAGTGATACGGTTGAAACTACAGGGCCAGTATTTCACAGTTATATTTATACGTGTTTGAAGTAACATCTTAAATTTTTCAAACCATTTTATACGAAGCTTTACATGATATTTGATGTTGCGAAATTTCTTTGATGGTCGGGTGTTATGATCGTGGCCGTCTGTGTCATCTGAAACGAAATATTTTTTTTATTCTATTCTTTACGAACGTGATCATCGTTCGGCCTTCTAATAAAAAAATTTGGAAAAATTTACGAAATTGCGGCATTTTGAGAAGAGTACTCTGATTTTGACAATAACATTTTCACTTCCCGCGGCCCGGAAAAATAGTACGTATAAGGCAATCAAAAAAATGAACAGCCGAACGATAGCCCGACATGTAATCCACATGTGTGCAAAATTGCAAGTCGATCGCCCCAGTAGGTTCTGAGAACGATACACGCCCGATATTAAAAATGTTGTTTTGAGAAAAACGCGTCATCGTATATAATTTAATTATAATTTGTTTTTTTGAAATTATAATTGAATTAAATGCTTTGAAAAAATTTAAGATGTTTTTTTTCAAACATATATAAATATAATTGTGAAATACTAACACTGTATATTCAACCGTTTCTCTCAATTTGATTCCTAAAAAGTCACCTTAATTCAAAGTACGAGTTTTCGAAGTAAATGAGCCACTCCGGAGACGCAAAAAAAAAGTTCGATTCGATTTAATCACCGCAGGGTCAAGCATATTTTCTTATTCCATTGCCTAAAAGCTTTAAGCTCCCTCAATTTAAAAGGCTAACGAATTGGGACCATTGTTATTCGGGCATGGAGCCCCGTCTCTGAAAACGACAGTTTCATCTCTCGTGAGTAACGTTCACGTATTTCTGTCGAACAAATTAATAACGCCCGATCGTTTTTTTTCAACTAATTTCATGACCCGTTACAGGAGAGTCTGGAATTCGGATTTTACCTCTTCAAGAAACCTCTCAAGATCACGGGCCTCGGGCTCTTCTCCGTCGATTTGCCACTTCTACTATCGGTATTGACAAACCACTCGAAGAATCAAACAAAAAATTGAATATATACATTTTGGATATACATTTGGACGGGAAAAAATTGAGCAATTTTGAGGAATTTTTTTAATTGAGACATCATTATTCTACAATTATCAAACTATAGGTATACTTTGATAGTATATTTAAGTATACAAAACAATTTTTTATTATTTATCTATCTTCAAAATGGCGGAGCTGTGACGTAGACGTTAATTTCCAAAAAAATTCAAACATTTATTCAGCTAGAACATGTGGAGTTTCTATTTGACGGTAATTGAAATTAAGAAAATACAAATTTAAGCGAATGGCACGCATTTACGAAAAAAATAACTGTTCGGGCAATATTTCTGCAAAATTTGGATTAAAAAAGTAGTTTCTTCTTTTCTAATTTTTCATAAACAATTCTCTTCAATTAGAAGGTAGCAAAATTGTCAATACTTCTATCAAGTTTCAGCGCAATCTTGATTTCTATAGATTTTGTTCAAATTTTAACCAGACATTGTTCATGCCATTATGCATGTTTGAGTAAAATTCCAGAACAGTCGACTATGAAGATAGGGAGATAATGGGCTTTAAAATTTCAACTTTTAACACTGCAGGGTCTGCATTGAAATTTAGACAGAATAATTTTCCGTAAAAAATATTTGTCCCCTATAATAAGAAGACATATGGCAACACCGCATGTTCCCCGTATCCAATGACGTGAGTTTGCGCGGCATGTTTGAAATAAAACTGCAACACAAATTTTGATTTGGAAGTAATTTTCGATCGAACGAAGTTTTTTAATTAGTTATGAATGAACCAACACTTTTATTTGTTAATGAAGATAACAAACAATATAAAATATTAATATTTATAATTCAAATATTTATTCATGAGAAAATTTTTAACTCTAGGAACGCGATAATTATTTTTTTCTCGAAACACTGAACAATACTGTTCTGCGGTGTTGCCATATGTCTTCTTATTATAGGGGACAAATATTTTTTACGGAAAATTATTCTGTCTAAATTTCAATGCAGACCCTGCAGTGTTAAAAGTTCCAATTCCAAAGCCAATTATCTCCCAATCTGATTAGTCGACTGTTCTGAAATTTCACTCAAACATGCATAATGATATGAACAATGTCTGGTTAAAATTTGAACAAGATCTATAGAAATCAAGATTGCGCGCTCGTACTACCTTAAATAACGTTACTGTGCTCTACAATTATGTTGACGAAAACTTTTTTCTTTCTTCTCTTCGCCGTGACTCAGATCATCGAAGCTCTAGTGACTTATACAACTTTTATTCTGCAATTGTCTACGGCAGCCGACAAAGAATAATCGAATCGTCAAATACAATGAAGCAACGAAGAAGTCTCGGTCTCTGCGTATTCGCGGGGACAATATTGTGCAAGAATACACGTCGTTTTGAGACATGCCGGGATTTTTGGCGTACAAAAACCGACAGGTCCGTTGACACTGGAAAAAAAATACTCTTATCGGACAACACGAAAATATGAAAAATGATTGGAAATGATGAAAAATCAAAAATGAAATTTATTTTCACATTTTTAGATTTCTCGGGGAGACTCGAGAAAAAGCAGTTAAGCCGTTCCGAAAAGGATTTTAAAAATCTCATTGTAGGTATATCTTGCAGGAAGTGGTCGTTTCCATAGGGCAAAAAAACAACGCGATCATGTGGCTCAGTAGAAAATAATGAAAATGAAATAGTTACATTGTTCAGCGAGAGGTTACCTACTTTTTTTCTTTTTCTTTACTCTCGTCGTGTTGGAATGGAGTACGAGAGTAAGCCACAAACTTCCCGTTAGCGTTGCCGAGTTTACATCTATTTTTGTCGTGTCTCTAAGTGAATTTTCGCCACTCTTGGCCCCTCGCTCTTTACCTTTCTCCTCTTCTTCCATGTCTTTTACTTTCTTCTCCATAAAGTTTCCACCCACCTCGTGGTGCTTTTTTCACGTAAAACTGTTACGTTGTACCAACACTTGAGACGACTATAAAAATATCATCAGCCTATTCTTGAACGTTATTATTGATGAAAATGTTTTCAGTTCTTAAACATGAAATAAATAAAATTACGATTATATTTTTTTACCGGCCCCGGTGGATGGGCGGTCCGGGGCCGGTACCTTGTCCCCGTACCTTCGACGAATGCGCTATAGTGCAGCTAAAGACGGCTGTCGACGCAACGGAAATTAGGTTTGATTAGCAAAATGCGGGTAGGGGGTAAAGGAAAAGGTTCAATTCGGAAGGGTAATACGTAAAAAGTCGCAAGGCTATACGTTGGAACTCAGGATATACAGGGTGTCCCGCTTATCTCTGCCAACCGAAATGACTCGGCAAATATCGACGTCGCGAAAAAAATGTTCCAGACAAAAGTTGTAGGGTGTGAAGGGGGCCATCAAATGCGACCAATTTTTCTTTCAACTCGGTGGAGGCGCTGATGAACAGTGAAGGTTACCTCCACGTTTTTTAAGAGGTTTTTTAGAGTCTATTTCACGCCGCAATATCGCCACGCTTTAGATATACGTATATGGCCTATTTTTCGAGAAATATTTTTTAAGTATTGCATTTCGAGTTTCCTATTATTTTTATAATATAGAAACAACCTTAATAATCTACTACTCGACTTCAGTAGTAGGCCATATCGTTGACGTTTAGCATCGTCGCATTTTCGGTGGCTGTCTTCGGTTCCACGCGCCCGGCTTATTATTTTTTGTAGCCGGTTAACATGGAGAATAGAAATACTGTGGAAGTTTATCAAAAGAGTAACGGGATTGTACCTGAAGTCCAGTTTAGAGACAAATGTAGATTCTGACGGAGAAGAATTAGAAAATGAAAAGATAATATTGCGATTGCAAATAAAAAACGTCGCGTTGAAGTTAACCTCAATGTCCAATGTCCAATCTGTCCAAAGTCAAAACATATTTCATCGATTGTTATGTTATTTTTCCTTTTCCCAATTTTCACAATATTTGCAGGTATGAATAGGAACGTTTATTTTATATGACGGTTCTCCCATGCTGAATTTATATATAGATGCGTTGTATAGGTACATGTCGCCAGAAAAATTGAGATGTCTTCGCTGTACGTAAGAGAACTTCAAGTAAATATCGACGAAAGGCCCTTTATAACCCATTAAAAAATGTACGGCTTCGCAGAATCATATTTTTAATTCGCGTTGAAAATATCCGATAGACGAATCAAATTTGCGCGGGTATCCGGCGTTGCCACACGTCGAGCAAGATGGCTGCTGTTACGTCACGAGAAGTCTCGCTCTCCGAAAACTTCGGTTTTTGCGACTTTATTTCTAAATTTATTGTTCATTTCTGCGGTGAGCTTTCCAATTCAAGGTGCCTTATCGATCACAAAGATTCAACGAATGCAACCATCAGTTTTTTTACGTGTTTCTTGGCTCCAAGTAGCTCAAAAAAATCGATATATAAGAGGACAGGCACATTTTGTTATCTACGTGTGACTAATTCACCAACTTTATTAATTAATAACTCGGAAAGTGTACGGTAAATCTCGTGGAAACTCCGCATACGCATGGACGAAGGTCTCGACAATGCTATAAAGAAAAATCGGGCTTTTATCTTGAACTCGCTCCAATCACCGTACCTCCTTAAATGGAATGGTACATTTTTTGCAACCATCTTGCGGAACATCTCAAGCCGCATAAAAAACATTCGAGGGTGAAAGTCGTTCAAGGTCATTCAAGGTCAGTATTGATGATACAAATTAAAAAATCTCAGATCACTGCCAAATATTTGGTAGTGATGATTTAGATTTGTATTTGATTTTAATAGGTGACTGTACTCTGGGTCTGCTAGTGGTAGCCAACTACACCCGGGCGGCGATTGACCAGTTTAGGATGAAATGGGGTGGCCAGCGTTGCACTAACTAACGAGCCTAACGTCGACGCGATGATCGAACGAGAGTTTCGATAACTCTGCGCCATAGTCGCGTTCCAGTCGTTGGCTGCCGATTCATCGCCGCTTAAGGGGAGGTACCTGAGTAAACGGCGAGAAAAAAGGGTAAACTTCGGGAATTTTTATCTCAAAAACTAATGTTTCGATTGGATCCGGGTTTTTTTATTGGAAAATATATACATTGAGGTATGTTTAGGAATTTTCATTTCAATGTTTCATTGTGAAACGTGATTATCTCGAAACATAGTTTTCAAAGTCGGTGCCAGATGCACCTCGAAAACGGCTTGTCCGATTTTGTCCAAATTTGGATACACTATTCTTCGATAGTTTTTTTCGTTCGCCACGTAGGATTTTTTTTGTATGGGCCAGGCATTGATGATTCGATGTAAGTCATTTTTTAATTAGTATTTCTATAGATAAATCAAGTGCAAAATTGGAAAACTTTTACAGAAATTTTCAAAAATCTATTACTCAAAAACTATGAACTTTAGCAAAATTTTATAAGGAATACTTTCGTTTTAAAATTGCCCAAAATGTGTTTCGAAAAATAATTCATTCCAAAAAACTTTAATTTTTTGAAAAATAGTTTTAACAATAGGCTATATTACTCAAAAACTATGAACTTTAGCTACATTTTATAAAGAATACTTTTGTTTTAAAATTGCCCAAAATGTGTTTAAAAAAATAATTCATTCCAAAAAACTTTAATTTGTTGAAAAATTGTTTTAACAATAGGTTATATTACTCAAAAACTATGAACTTTAGCAAAATTTTATAAAGAATACCTTCGTTTTAAAATTGCTCAAAACTTGTTTTGAAAAATAATTCAACAATCGAATGCTCGACTTTTCGGAAAAAAATCTGATTCAGCGGATCAAAATCCATTTAAAAATGTTTAGCTTCATCCATCTAGCTCACAATTTTACGACCATATAATACCGTATCCACATCGAAAAACTTTAAACGCGTTTTTCTCGAAACTATGTTTTTCAAGTCGTTGACTACTATAATTCAAAAACCACTCAATGGATTTTGATAAAATTTGGTGTGCTTATTGATAGCATTAAAAACTAGTCCTTAATCAAAAGATTTCCATTTTTGTTGAAAATTTCGATTTTTTTAACAATAAACGAGCGATTTTTTGGTAAGAAATCGAAAGTTATCTGTCGAAAGCCGCCATTGTGTTAATTAAAAAAAAAAGCTTCGATTGAGGACTAGATTCATTATTAAACTAATGATTTTTTGTTGGTTGTTTTTTATTTCAGATGATCCAGTAAAATTTTATGATGGTCACCGCAAAGCACGACATGCCGAAGGGGGTCCGACAAAGATGGCGATATTTTTATAAATAATCAATATTTTTCTTTATGTCAATATTTTGATTATGTGTCATATTCATGACTATGTTCATGTGTCTATGATTTTCAATATGTGTCATAGTCATGACTATGACACATTTTCAAATTTATATTTTAACTTGCAAGTCGAAATATAACATGAAAAGTGTGTAACCACTTTTGTAAAACAAACTTAATTACTATACAAAAAAAATTATTGAAAATGCTCGTTTTTTCACGCCTCTGACTGCATCTCATCCCGTAGTAGGATTCCGTTTTGCCCTTTGGTCACGGAACCCTAAAAACCACGTAGATTTTTCTTCCATTAACACTCATACGCAGAATATGAACCGAAAAATTGAGAAATGTTGAAAATCGATGAAACGATTCCCTTTGAAACAAAAAGATTGAATTTTCCGGACAAAAATGGCTGCATTTTGAAATAAAAAATACATTTTTTTTTATTTTCAAGAACATTTAAGGTGACGTTTTAGACAGTAAGGTTAGAAAGATGTATACAAAATTTCATCAGTATCGGTCGATTAGGTTTTTAGCTATACCTCACGCCAGTTTAAAAAAGGCAGTTTAGAAGATCGTGCCATACCGCCGACATTTTTAAAGATAAATAAAAAAAACCATGCAACAGCCAAGAGTAGTAATAAAACATACCCCAAGTCTCAAAAATGTTGAAGAAATCTTTCGTTTAAAAAAAAATCATGAAAATCAGCCATTTTTTTCCTCGCCTAAAGGTATCTCCCCCCTAAATCGTCTTTTGTCAATTATATTCGATAAGCTAGAATATTCCATTCCTCGATCTGACAGATTTTATAGAAGTTTAAATAAATAATGATTCTTTCAGTTCGCAATTATTGTGTGATATTCCAAATGCAAATTTGTATAAAAAATGTATACAATAAAATAATTACGCTATTAAGTTGACACTCTTTATGTACTTCCCGTACAATTCGGAAATTCGAATCTCTCTCGCGGTCCAATAAACATTGTCAAAATATACTTTCGTCATCAAAAGGAACACTTTTTGAAAAAACCGGCATTTTATCGCCTCCACAACGTAAGGATGAAAACGACCGTACGTGTTTTCGCGACGTCCTTCGTAATTATGCATGAAACATTTGCATTGCTATGCATGGAAACGCGCGTCGATGCATGTAACTCGCGAACGTCTTTTTTACAGCACCATCTCAACTATCCATATTCCTAGGCGTCAACTGACCTTCCAGTACCTTTCGATATTGCTTCCCCGGCGATTCGATTGCAAATAGAACATCGAAGATTTTACAAGCGCTCGAAGTGCCGAGAAAAAAGTGTCAAAGTTCAATGTTCGTTTGGTCTTCGAATGAACGTAAAACTTTTTGCTCGCGGAAACTTGGAGTATTCATGCGAGGTATCAGCTAATCGCTGTACCACAATGATCTCTCGCTTTGATTATTATTTGTATTTTCCTAAACAAGCTTGTTTGCTTTTCCAAATATGAAAATGGCGAGGCACAACAATGGACAGCAAGTCGAAATAATGCTGTACCATGAAGCTGAAAAGGGTGGGGGTCAAAATGTCGAATTACCAAATATAGAACGACAAAGATTTCGAAATAACAGAATTATGAACTCTCAAAATAATGAAGGTTGAATTATTCGAAATTTTATCCTTTGACCGATGACGAAAACGAATAACTATTGCACCAGAGGATTATTTATTCGAGGGTTCATTTATTCGAGACCATATATTCAGATAGTCTGCAGTTTGAGCCACACAAATACAGATCCGAACAATCTACAACATTCATATCTCCGAAATAGAAAAAAGCGAGTATCGAATATTCGTAATACTGTCTATAGCAAAAAGCCATATATCGAGACTACAAGCTTCGAATGTGTCGATCTTAGAAACGCAAATGATCGATGGTTCGAAATGGCGAATACCTAAATGGCGAACATGGCATGGCTGCCTGACCCGACTGGCAACTAACGCCATCTGCCATCTCCATTCTGAAGCGCAAGTAGTATTGCTCGATCTCAAGTTTTCGCTATCCGGACCGTTCGCCATTTTGGCCCAGCGCTATTTTAAGGGGGGTCCACTTTAAAGCCACGAAAAAGGCTATTTTCGTGATTTTTTTTGAGGATTTTATAAAAGATATGAATATAAAAGTTGTTGGGCTTGATAAATAAAGTCTTGAAATACATTTAAAAAATTGAATTAATTTTTATTCATTTTTAAGTACAAAAACTATAGTTTAACGTAACGCCTCAAAAATAGGTGGGCAGGTAGCTCCATCACAACTCAGCAACGGCTTGTCTGAAACAAAAAAATCAAAGTCCATTAGATTCAGTATGACACCAGCTACAAAATGACCCTCGGATATAAAGTTTTATAAAAAAAAATGGCAGATGAAAAACGAAAAAAGTAAAAAAAACGCGTTTTTCCGCAGTCTTTCGCCAAAAAAAGAGTTAAAATCAAAATTTTAAAACCATCGAGGGTCATCTTGTTGCGAATCATGTTTACAATATGTGGTTCAAATTTCAAGAGAATCGGTTTATTAGTTTTAGAGATACGATGGAGCCAGATTTTGAAAACGTTGTTTCGAGAAAAAACGCGTTTGAAGTTTATACGATGAACCGGCCGAGCGCGCTATATGCTCAGGTAGACGAAATGAGGTCCTGAAGTTCAGGTGAAAAAAAAATACTTAATGAGCTCGGATTTTCATAAAATTTCGACACAATATTTCTGAATGTATGTACTTTCGAAAACGGTGAAAAAAAATCGATTTTTTTAAATTTTCAAAGTGGACTGGCCCCTTAGCTGATCGACTTTTTGGTCCTTTGATTTAAGGAGAGATATCCACCTAGATGGTCGAGGTCGAGGATTTAGAAGCTATGAACATTCCGTCGACCGTAGAAGGCCTACACCATGGGCCTGGTATCGATGATTCCATGTAAGTTGACAAATTTCATGATTTATTCATTCCCAAATTTTCAAACGCGTTTTTCTCAAAACCACGTTTTTCAAACCGGTACCCAAAATTTCTCGAAAACCACTGAATCGATTGCCTTGAGGCTTTTTGTGGTTATTCTATACACCATTATCTCGTACTTGTCATAGGATTTTTTTTCCGTTACTTAGTTTTTGTTTTATAGGCAAAATAATAACCAATTATCGGCCCAAAAATCAATATTTATGTTCAAACGTCCGCCATTTTGTCATAAATCGATATTTTCAAAATCGGCCATGACAAGTACTAGATTATAGTATCCAATTTAATAATCTTTTTGGTTTTTTTTCAGATGATTTTTGAAGAAACGCCAGTGGGTACCGTATACGCAGATTTTTTTACGACGCTCCAAGGATCATACAATATCCTTATATATTTTTGATATTTTTAAATAAAAAAAATTAAACATATTTTTGAATGTATATACTTTTAGATAATTAAAACCCCAATCCGAAATTTCAAATAATTTTCCTTGAGAAATGCACAAAAATGACCGCCTTTCCGGCTCCTAGGTGTATATCTTCCCTCAATGAATTCGAAATTGTAAACTGTCGTAGTATTTACAATTCGACGATTTGACGTCTCGAATTGTTGGTGTATATATACAGGCGAATCGATATTATATCTCTCATTATTTTGTTGAATCTGATATTTGTTTCCGCTATAAATCAACTTCGAGATTTTTGTATTCACAATTTCGATCAACCATTTTACAGACTATCATAAGATTGATCTATCAATATTGGAACGTTCGTCATTACTGAATTCGAAATTTCGGTCCTTCGGAACATTGATCGTTCGAATTTCCGATCCCCACCCGCTAGAAATAAATACCGAACGCCACGTTTTAAGGCACAATAAAATCATTTCAACTTCGTTCTGGATGAAACATCACATCGAATTAATTAATTATACGGTCACCGTAACGAGTGAGGTTATTCGCGTTGCTACAACGAGTGTGATGAAATTTTCATCCCTTTGCTCGTCCCCTCTCTATCCCTCTGTCACTGTCGTCCTCTTTCTTTGCTCCCGAGGGATATGCATGCCAAAGTTGGGACGACAAGTTTCTGCTCAGGGTAAAAGGTAGGGAGCATGGAGGTCTCGGTGGAAGTTTGCAAAAGAATTACGTGAACGAGGCAAGAGGTCGCCTGTGCGTTACAAAACAAGCGGGTGTGCCGCAGTGAATAGTGGCCTCGGAGTTTGCCCCGTTGTTGACGGCAATCCGGGGGTGTAACGTCAGACGAGATTGAACTTTGCTCGGACCGCAGATATGCACCAGGGATAAGTTTATCTCTCCGTCTCGTCGTACGTAGGATTTCTTTATTTTTTTTCATTAAGATCGACGGCTACGAAACTTTGTGATTTTTCGAGTAATGCTCGCCTTTATAGTACGGTCACACGGTCACGATCCATGTACGGCTATGTACCGAAGGTCGAAAAAAAGACCTGGGGTCGAATCGACCCCGTTTATTCAGTAGTGCGATGAATGTGAAAACATTTTTGTTGTTGTTGTGAAAGTTTGTGTTTTTTACCACATGTAAGTGAGTTACGATGAAAAATGCTCATGGAGATTTTTTATTTTGCGCTACTATAGTAAATGATGTATTTAGAGTGCCGATCATAAAACTAAAAGCAAGTGTCCGTTATGCAGGAGGGCTATGTGCAACGAGCACCGAATGTACTTATGCATCGATTGCGGTAAATGTGAATAATAATAAGTGTCATTGAAGTCAAACAAATGCGGAAAATAAACGTTTTCAACAATTAATCTGCCGAAGGAGTCGATTTTTTCCATTTTTCACTATCCCGTAAATTCTCAAATTCAAACCGCCGAATAAATATAATTTTGGAAAGACGGTCGACACTGTTTTTTTTTCGTATCTACAAATCTTCGTCTTTGAAAACCTTAAAGGACTTTTAGTACAGTCGTGCTGTATATTAGAATCGGAAAAAATTAGAAGAAGGCTAGTTTTTTGACAGGTGATTTTGTAGGTGCCGCGGGTGCTAAATCCAAGTTTGCCTAAAATCGGAGTGTAGGGCTTTTTTCAAGAGATGAAGGGGGATGGGGGTGGATTAATGCCAAACCACAACCCCCACGAGGTCGGCACCGGGAGACAAAATGTTCAGAAAAATTCGGGCTGAATTTTTGTCCACAGCACCGAAGTCGTGGAAGTTCATTTTGGGGGTTGAAAAAGTGGGGTGAAATTTAGAAAAATCAGTTTTAATTCAATAACTCTTTAGGAAAAATTCATTCAATTTTTGTTCAAATGGGAACGTTGTCGCCTTTGAAAAGATGCGTCGATCGAGTATTCGATCATCGCTCTCCTATAATATCTTTACCCCTAAAAAACAAGGTTGAAGCATAAAAAAAATTGTTTATTGAATAACTCAAAACAATCGATTTTTCGGGGATGGTTCAAATGTACCAAATGTAGAGACTAATTTTCTCTATATTTTCTTTTCTACGGACCACCCTTGAATTTTGCTTTTTCCAGCCCCTCTCGGGGGTTGAAAATTCAAAATGAAATTCTGAGAAAACTATTGACCCAAAATTCCATGTTGAATTTTCCATTCCATGTTGAATTTTCAACCCCCGAGAGGGGTTGGAAAAAGCAAAATTCAAGGATGGTCCATAGAAACGAAAATATAGAGATAATTATTCTTTACATTTCGTACATTTAAAACATGCCCAAAAAATCGATTGCTTTTTAGTTATTCAATAAACCAATTTTTTTGGTATTTCAACAATTTTTTGGGGCTGGTGATATTAACGGAGAGTGATGATCAAATACTCGATCGATACACCTTTTCAAGGGCTACAACTTTCCCGATTGAACAGAAAGTGTACGAATTTTCCTTAAAGAGTTATTGAATTAAAGGTGAATTTTCAAAATTTCACCCCACTTTTTCACCCCCAAAATGTACTTCCACGACTTCGACGCTGTGGACAAAACTAAAGCCCGGATTTTTCGGAACATTTTGTCTCACTGCGCCAACCTCGTAGGGGTTGTAGTTTGGCATCAATCCACCCCCATCAGCACCCGCGACACCTACAGAATCACCCGTCAAGAACCTGGCCTTCTTCTAATTTTTTCCGATAACGGGGTTTTTCAGCGACAGCATAACTGTACTATTTTTTTGTATTTTGAAAAAAAAAATTATGATATTTTTTGTGCAAGTATTCGATGACACCCAATACAAGTCATTTCATACACATGTATTGGGTGTGCTTGTATGGCTTTGCGGATTTTTTTTGATAAAATAACACATCGGTTTGAAACATAATAAATTATTCTTACTTCATTCAAAATTTGCTTCATCGGAAGCTACTATCTTTGTCCATCTTTCAGGCAATAAACGGATTCCACGCTGTCAGCAGCCTGGTGGCTTTGAAGCGATTCAGGTATAAAGACAATTTTTTATTTCTTCATAAGAACTGCGCCACTCTCCAGAAATTACCGATGCCACAGATCGAAACAAATAGTAATCTGAGGGAGCAATGTTTAGTGGATATGGTGGGTGAAGTAGAATCTCCCAGATGAACATACGGTCCGTCATTGTCATGCTGTAAAATGCCTTCGATTCGCGTGGCACCCATTACTTTTGGACCATTTCCATGACATCCAGGCGTAAGGCAATGTCGAGAATCCTTCAATGCTGTTGCCAATTCGTTTTCCGTTTGACAAGCATCTTCGTTCAGTAATGCTTCCAATTGTTGCGTCGTCAAATGGTTTTGACTGCTTTCCGTGCGGTTTACCATCTAAATCAAAATCATGCTTTGCGAATAGTTGACACCACTTTTCACCCGTGCTCATCGACGGAGCATATTCTTTGCAAGCACCCGCCAGCAAACGATGGCTTTCAGCTACACTTTTCTTTAAGGGGCTATACCAGTGTGACGCTTTAAAAAAGTCGATTTTTCTTGCCTTTTTCGACAGTTTATACTTTCAAGAATACTCTGTAAAAATTTCAAGGCCGTATCTCTAATCATTTTATCTTGCAATAATCGATAGTTGAATCTTTAAACCCGTTTTTCTCAAAATGAGATTTTTAAAATTTGCGGACATTGTAACTCAAAGAGCAATTATCTGATTGACTTGGAATTTGAACCGAGTACTCTTGAATATATTTACTCTACGATGACGTAGGATATTTTTGATTAGATGACAATTGACGATTTGGCATTGAAAAAAACAACCATTTTATAGGCAAGAAAACAAACTTTTTTCATAACTACGCCATTTTGTTAGATTTTGATATTTTTCGAAAATCCTACGGCATTGTGGAGAAAATGCCGTCCAGTTTAACGACATGTTTTCTTTTTTCGGTTTCAGCTACTCAATCGGCCGGGATCATGTCATCAATGGAGGAACATTTTTTTGGCGCCTCCGAAGACAGCGCATCAGTCGCGTGGATGTCAATATTTTTCTATGAAAAAATTATGTAATATAGGCCAAATATAGCCAAACATATTCTTAATTTTCCGAGACATTCAATTGAGTACTTTTCTTTAAAAAAATTCCCGAAAATCACCCAAATTTTCGGCGTTCACACTGGTATAGCTCCTTAAGGTTGTTATGGGGTTTAGCCGTCGGCGGTGAAGTATGCGGGAGCACCCTATGCTTATGCACGGAGCCGATTGACTGTTACCAACTGATAGCTTTCAAATAATCGTCATATTAAACGGGCGTTTTCGAACCATTTTTCTATATCTATTTGTAAAAATATGCATTTTTGAACGTTCGGTGATTACATTAAGTGTTTTCGTTACTTCGTATAATTATTTTCTATAACTTTTCCTCGCTCAATTAACGCGAAACGAATTGGCAACGTCGTAAATCGTGGTATATCATAATGCCCAGGTTGGCAGAAGTGTCGCAAAGTTAAAGACATGCGCCCCATTCGTAACCTCAATATCGGCCCAAGGAGCTGTCAAAAGTGAATATCGGTCCGAGTAAAAAAATTCCGCTGGAAAGAAGTGTGTACTAGAGGTGTCAATAATTTCGAACAAATCGAAAACTTCAATAATTTTCCGAAATTCTAAAAAAAAATGTATGTAGGAAAAAAAAAATCCGCGTTATTTTGTCTTTGCCTAGAAATGTCTAGAAATGTATAATTTCTGAATATAATTATCAAATTAATATTAAGTAATTATTACTAATTAAGATAATAAGTACCAATAAAATTCGTTGTTAATTATCCTGACCGCGTAGTTTGAGGTTGCCGGGCATAATTACCGAATACCGATAAGATAGGCTATTTTCATGATTTTTTCGATAGGTTTATATTATAGATATTAATATAAAAGTTGTTCAACTTAATAAATACACTATGAAAATATATTTAAAAAAAAACTATTTATTTAAGTCACTATTTATAGGCGAAAATGGTAGTTAAAAAAAGTGCTAGCATTTGTGCCGTCTACGACGTTGCCATGATTGTACAGTCTAATATTTTGTGTGCTCGATTTTCGCACAAATTCCCTATCAAAAACATTAATCATTTTATAACGGTACTGTGAATCACCATTTTCACGGTACCAAGGGCTAGTCCGATAATTAGTCGAACCGTACCTATTTTTTCAGCTCCGTGGTCACATTCACTTAGAGGGCGTACACAAATTACGTAACGCAAAATTTCCCAATCTTTCATTCATTTCATTCCCAATTTTTCAATCGTTTTCAGTATAATCGGGACCTCCTGCGATGAAAAAATTTCATTAAGCGTCGATCGCGATATTCTTACACCTTTGCTTGATCCGTATATACATGCAAATTCACGCGAGCTCAGGACGTCGTACGTACAATGACTGACGCATGTCACAATTGCGTTGCGTCTTGAAATTTATAACAGAAGTGCACGTCTCGTACGAGATGTTACGTATTTGGCAAACGAGATCACGAGACTCGCGCGTGTGTGTAAGTCGAGGAAATACGATGGAAGACTAGTCCTGAAATACTTGAGAAACGCTTAATCGGATATCTCCACCTTGAACGTGCACCATATAATGAAGTTTTCAAGGCTCTATATTGTCGCCTATCGTCTCGTGATGTTCATGGTTAGACATATATGTAGAACATATCGAACCCCTCGTTCACTCCAGCGCGCTGTTCAACGGAAAACAATTGGAAGTAGTCATTCAACATTGGGAAATGTTCGGATCGAGTGTATCGGGCGTTGATCGGCAGTTAAGGGGTCAGTCCACTTTGAAAATTTCAAAAAATCGAAAACAAGCAAGACTTGAAGAAATCGACTATGACGAGCAATCGGAAGGGATTTTGTACGGTGCAGGAATTGCCGATTGAGTTTAGGTAAGAGGTTTTATAGTACAAAACTTCAAACGCGTTTTTTTCGAAACAACGTTTTCAAAATCTGGCTCCATTGTATCTCTAAAACTAATAAACCGATTCTCTTGAAATTTAAACCTAATATTGTAAACATGATTCACAACAAGATGACCCTCGATGGTTTTAAAATTTTGATTTTTACTCTTTTCTTTGCGACAAACTTCGAAAAAAACGCGTTTTTTAATACTTTTTTCGTTTTTCATCTGCCATTTTTTTATTTTTTGATAAAACTTTATATCCGAGGGCCATTTTGTAGCTGGTGTCATACTGAATCTAATGAACTTTGATTTTTTTGTTTCAGACAAGCCGTTGCCGAGTGTGATGGAGCTACCTAGCCCACCTATTTTTGAGGCGTTACGTTAAACTATAGTTTTTGTATTTAAAATTAATAAAAATGAATTCAAATTTTAAAAAATGTATTTCAAGACTTTATTTATCAAGCCCAACAACTTTTATGCTCATATTTTTTATAAAATCCTAAAAGAAAATCGCGAAAATAGCCTTTTTTCGTGGCTCCAAAGCGGACTAGCCCCTTAAGGCGGTCCTCTAGTTTCTCAGCTGTTTTTTACGGCTTTTTCAATAATTTTTTACGGGCAAAGCATCGAAATAATCAATCTCATTGTATTTGCATAATCTTTATTAAAGTTTAAATAAGCTTTACAAATTTTTTGAAGTCAGAATATATAATAGAGTAAAAGTTATAGTGGCCGACAGGAAGACATCAAGTAAAAGTTGTGCTTGACGGTGACCAAGATTGCGACTGTTCTGCTTATCTGAAATCAAAAAACCAAACGGCATTTCAATCTTCATATTTAAGACTAGCGATTGAACTAGAGTGAATTCTAAATTACAAAAATTGACTTTTTTATACACTTTTGAAAATTACATTCTATTTTTTACTCATTTTTTCTTAAGTTTTTCGCTTGTACAAAAAAAACTACGGAAGCAATCATGATAATCCTAGTTCAATCGCTGGCTTATAACATATTAAAGATGCTGTATAAATTTATACAAGATCGGTGGAGTAGTTTCTGAAATATCGTGGTCACCGTTTCGAAAAATGGTGTTTCGAGAAAAACGCGTTTGAAAGTATACCTGCTCCGTATACCTGCTCGGTTCCAGGGCCGTAACTTGTGAACCACTTCGAATATCGAAAAATCCGTTGGCACACATTTTCTACACATGTTGTAGATGTCATTTATGAAAAAAAAAAATCGATTTATTCGACCCGAAAAACTAGAGGACCGCCTTAAGGCGGGATATACATTTACAACGATAAAAAAAATCGATTTCTTTTTTTTCTTCAAACGATAGAACTATATATCTAGAATATTTTCTTAAAGTTTCAAAGCGAAATTCGAAAAATTTCAAACGTTACAGCCCGTCAACGCTGTGCCTCACCGCTCGGATTCGGAGGGGGCATGAGCTTCAAACGCGTTTTTCTCAAAACTGCATTATCGAAATTGGCGTGCGGAATTACTCAAAAACTATTGAGCCGATTGAGTTGAAACTTGGTAGAAATATTGATAATATTGGTACCTTCTACTTGACGAGAATTGTTTTTGAAAAATTGGAAAAAAAACTACGTTTTTCATCCACATTGTACAGAAATGTTGCGTGAAATGTTGATTTTTATGTAAATGCGTGCCATTTTCTTGAATTTGCGATTTCTTTATTTTAATTACCGTCACATAGAAACTATACATACTGTACATGTTCTAACTGAAAAAAATGTTTGAACTTTTTTGGAAATCAAAGTCTACGGGAAGCTAGACTGTATTCTTTTCTTTTGTATACTTAATTGTATAATTAATTCTTTTGTATACTTAAATATACTATTAAAGTATACCTAAAGTTTGATAATTGTAGAAAAATTATTTCTTAGTTTAAAAAATCCCTCAATATTGCTTATTTTGTCCTGTCTAAATGTATATCCCGCCTTGAGGTGATGGGGAGGGGACATTAATGCGAGGGGAATGGCAATGGCGAGGCGGAAGGCAGGTCGAGGAAGACAAACGTAAAATGTGTTTCAGCTCAGGTTAAGGTATTCCTTTCGCGGAGGGCCGTATTTTGTGGGGGCATAAGGAGGGCCCTTCTGAATTATTGGTAAATTACAGTGGCACTTAAGGCCTGAGCCCGAATTAGAAGGTCCGAAAAATCGTTTTTCCTAAATTGCTTAAATCTCTAGATAAACTATCCAAGAATATATTTACAAAGTTACAGAGGTCAAGTGTAAATATTTTCGAAGATACAAGGCCAAAAGCAGAGAAGCGATTGATATTTGATATTGATATTTCCTCCTATTGAAAACTTTGAAGCGCGTTTTCTCCATTTTTCATTTTCACGATTTTTCCAAATTGGCGGGCGTGATAGCAAAAAAAAACTAAACGACCTATTGAATCGAAGCAAAGTTTATTTTCTTCAGTATCAAAATCTCTTCTAATGTAGGTGAATTAAAAAAGTCGTTGAAAAAGTCTTTTAAAATAATTTTTATAGCACGTTACACATTTTTCTTTTCAGACCTGAGAAAAGTTATAATTGCACGACTTTTTCAGCTTTTTTATAATTCACTCGGAAGAAAAATAGGTGACAATTAAAAATTTTATTGGTTTTTTTCTTTCAGACGAGAATTACGAGCTGCATTTTTCTCGCCGATTGGGGACTGCAGTGGCAAGACGCACATGGAATAGGCTGATAAATCTGCAGTCATTTATTGTTTCATGTTAAACATTTTAAATATACATGAAAAGTTACCTCAATGTTTACTGAGCTCACTTGTTTGTCCCTTCTAAAAAAATGCCCAAAAAAACGCTTTTTTGGACCTTCTAATTCAGGCCTTAATCGGCCTTAAATAATAATCCCACCTTAATAAAAATAATCCACAATCAATTATCATACATAGCGATAAACTGCAATAATAAATTTTGCCCAAATTTAGTAGACTTAGATATTTTTACATTTTGTCTGAAAAGTTGCTGCCACGAAAATTCTTCTGCTAGTAACATTTTTTAGAGTTTTATCATTAATATTTTCTTTAAACATTCGATGACCCCCTGTTTGTTCCATCGTCGCGGAATCTTTACGTCTTTTCACAGGCGTGAGCAGTTCATATCATTGATCTAGGGTTATTTAGTGTACAAATTATGAGATAGAAATGTAGCCCGCGTGTCATCTCTATAAAGCGCCGTATAAATGACACGATGTTTAGAGTCGTAATTGTTCGTCAAAACTTCGGTAACTTGCCTTGAAATATGTCCGAAAAAAATTCAGCTCCGAAGTTCCCGCAAATTCCGCTGCGCCGTTGCAAATAGAGGTATTTCACTAATCTATCCGGCCAAAAATATTTGTACGGTTTTTTAGGTGTAGAATGACGGAAATAAAACAAACAAAATATACGCAGACAAAAACATTTATTCCTTTAAAAAAATCTTAATAACAAATTATTTATTTTTACCAATCAATTTATTTCATCCTCGCTTTCTGATTGAAATTCATCTCCTGGGTTTGGTGTAGCAGCCAGAAGCATGTTTAATGTTTCAGGCAGAAACAAAGACATCTTTCTTTTTTTTTATTACCCTTGACGCACTAAGGAAAGGATCTGAGCTTAAGAGCTTAATGTACCTTCCAGCCAAAGATGGTTGTTTTTTAAAAAAAAACCTCTTCTTTTTTGTGAGCTTTAATCCATCTTTTCTTCATTTCCGATTTAAAATATGCAAAATTGCTTTTCAATTTATTTAACTGGTCTTCAGTAAAGTCATCACGAGTGAAAAGGTGCTCTCTCAAAAAACATAGTTTTTCTTCCAAATTGCGTAAATTTTCATTTTTCATAATATCGAACAAAGATTTACGAGTCACTATCCTCACTCCAGGGGTACCCACTATACCTGGAACAAGTAGATATTGTTTTTAGACATAAATACTTCTTTCACAAATTTAGCTTTTTTGAGCGTGAAATTCAAAGTGCTGAGCTTTAGTGCATCCGCGCTATTCCGCGGTTAATTTATTTAGTATTCGTTACTTAAGGATCTACAGTTTTCATATAAATTACAAAAGTTGCCAGATCTACACGGATACTAAAACAAACATCTTTCTAAACATAAATTTCTTAGAAAAAATATCCTTATTTCAGACATTATTTCTCGATCCCTAAAAGTAAATAAACGGGAACAAATTTGATCAAATATATTACGTTCGTATTGTCACATACCTGTAGTCTCCGAATCCATTGCTATTTTGTACCAGGTAAACACAGAAAACCTCAGTTTAACTCACAAAGTTAAGGGGGGATTGTCTTTTTTTTCGCAAAATTTACCGCTTTTTGGGAATTTTTTTGTGAAGAAAGTATACAACGGAAAACTTGTGAAACTTGGCATATAGTTTTATTGATCTGTTTACTACATACAAAAAAATTTTAAACAATTTCATCAAAAAATCCCCCCTTAAACGCGTTTTTCTCGAAACAGCTTTTCCACAACTGGTGTGCACGATTTCTCAAAAACTATTCAACCGATTGCCTTCAAATTTGGACAGAATGCTCAGCTGACATCCTTTTATCGTTTGATGAAGCCAACAAGCAATACGTTTAATAGTTTTTTATTTATAACAAAAAATCGATCAATTTTTTTCGAAAAATCGATACTTCAAGTTCAAAACGTCACCAAATCGTCAATTTTTATTTTCCCTTCATCGAACGATAGCTATATGTGTCTAAAGTAAAATGCTTTTTGGGTTTTTGTTGCAGGATGAACGTGAAGGCTGTAATCGTGCACACCATCAAAAAAGGACCATCGCGCGTCGAGGGGGGTGGGAGGGGGATTTTTTGATGAAATTGTTTAAACATTTTTTTGTATGTAGTAAACAGATCAATAAAACTATATGTCAAGTTTCACAAGTTTTCCGTTGTATACTTTCTTCACAAAAAAATTCCCAAAAAGCGGTAAATTTTGCGAAAAAAAGACAATCCCCCCTTAATGTTTTCGCAAAATCGCCGAGAACAGACACGTACGCAAGGTTCAATAATCAAGTTCTGACTAAATTTATTGACTAACGCGCAACGAGAGAAGGGTGGGGCGGCGGCCTATTGGTCGTTGGAGTGTCCCCCTGCCTCAGGTAGTCAATGTAGAAGTTTTTTTCAAACTTTATTATTTTGACTTTTGGCCGCGTAGATAATTGAAATATCCGTATGTGCGATGTCGAGAAAAAAAAACAGTTTAACGGGTAATCTCACTTTAGACGCTAATAAAGGCTATTTTCATGAATTTTTTATAGGATTGTATTATAGAAATTGATATAAAAGTTGTTAAACTTAATAAATACACTTCCGAAATACATTTTCAAAAAAATGTATTTATTTAAGTCGCTATTGATAGACGAAAATGATAGTTAAAAAAATGTCCTAAAAAAATTGAAGGTCTGCGCTGTTGGCGAAGTCTCGAAGATGGATCATCCGAAACAAAAAATCAAACGGTTTTAGATTCAGTATGTTAATGGCTATAGCGCATATTACACGATTTTCTGATATATGCAAAAATAACAAAATGGCGGACATTTTTCGATAAGACAAAAAAATGTTCTTTTAAACCGTTTTTGGCTAAAAAAATAGTAAATATCAAAATTTAAAATTATCCATATGCGCTATAGCTATAGTTGTAAAGAATATGTGGTTGAAATTTCACAAGGATCGGTTCAGTAGTTTCGATGATTTTATCAACAAGCCGTCGAAAAACGTTGTTTCGAGAAAAACGCGTTTAAAGTTTGTTTGGGTTACGTAAATACATATAAAAAAAAATTATGTATTCCGAAAGTGTATTTATTAAGTGTAACAACTTTTATATCAATATCTATAATATAAACCTATAAAAAAAAATTCATGTAAATAGCATTTTTTAACGTCTAAAGCCAGAAGACCCCTTAATATAGGCTATTTACACCAGTTTTTTTTGCAAAAACCGTGAATTGCCCTCGAATGTTGATGTGATGACGAAAGATACGAAATCCACGGTTTTTCGTAAGAAGTCGTTCGAAGTAGCCAAGATTCTAATTTATTGTTTTTTTTTTCTCGTGACGAGTAGAATGGAACTTTCGAAAACTAGAAAATCGAACTTCAATTTGCCGTATCTACGCTTAATAACTCGAGTTATTTGGCCACGACGCTTCGAGGAATGGACATCGAATGAGGTATAGAAAAAAAAATTGTTTTTTTTTCGCGAGAGGTTTCACATGTGGACAGTTTCAACCTTTTACTATAAAATATAGATTTTTTCTTCCTGTTTGTGAGATCCGTTCACTATCGATCGCAGGAACACAAAGACGGAGCCGAGCAGCGCTGCCGTGGAATTAAATTATTCCGTTTGACCAATGTCGACCCCAGAAAAAGATCAACGGTCATCCAGGAAGTCGACTCGCGTCACGTGACGATGTTACTTCTTCAATATATATCTATATATATATATTTAATTCGTAACTCCTTAGCATAATGACGAAAAGAAGATAGGAGAACTGTAGCGAAGCGACGAAAGACAGGCACACGAAGGAGACGAGAAGGTCTTTCCCTACGCGAAACACAAAACGATTCTCAGTTTTCGACAGTGCGAGACACGATTGCTACGCGTCCCACCGCATATTTATATCGCTCGTTTTTTGTTTTCGTTCGCCTTGGTTTAACAGGACATTGAAACAAGTTTGTCAATAAATTTCTTTAATTACCAAGAGAAAAGAGAAATATTAATTACCTGTGCCATACTCCGATAACGAAAAAGAGGAAACAAAGTACAAGAGGTGAAGTGGATCAACGACTTTTGGGATACGTCAACACAATTACTGTGCACTTTTGAAACTGTGGCAAAGAAAGACAAAGGAGCTACGAACAAACTCCGTATGTGCCGTCTTGAACATTCTTGTGGGATAAATCTAGTCCTGCTGCTATATTTTTTCTTCTAAACTCTGATTCGAAGCCTCCCTATATTTATAAAATTTCAATCTGACTAAATTCGTTACAAAAGTATTCGAACAAAAGGGTTCGTTACAAAAGGGTTCGAAGATAATATTGAAGAAGGGACGTTATAACTACGAAATGAGTTTTACTTGAGGGTTTAGGCCACAGTAACGGGTATAAAATAATGTGCGAATTTGACAATTTTTTTTTCGTATGAAAAAGCGATTCACTCATAAAATTAATTACCCATCTATTTAGTATGAATATCAAACTGTTAGAAAATATGTATTTTTTTTCGATGTACAAAATGGCCGACTACTAATATTTTCGTTTGTTATCTTTTTTTTAGGCGCTCCGCGGCGTGACATTTAGCATCCGCAATTTTTTACCTAGAACAAAATACAAAAATTCTCGTCAATCTATATCAGAATACCTAGAGAAGTACGTACGGAATATATAAAATATTGTTTTATTCAAAGGTTGCAGGTATTTGAACTTAAGAAATGAATTTTCAGTGAAAAATTTCGTTATAACTGCTCATAAAACGAAAAGTTTTCGTTTAATTAGAAATTCCGTACGTACTTCTCTGCGAAATGCAATTTGGGACATAACTTTCAAATTTGAAGTAAATCGAGTGAAAATTGTTGAAGTTATTTGTCACGCCAATTGGAACAAAAGCTGTTTCGAGAAGTTTCGAGTAGTCGGCTATTTTGTGCATCGAAAAAAAATATGTATATATTTTCTAACAGCTTGATATACATACTCAATAGATGTGTAATTAATTTTATAAGTGAATCACTTTTTCATAGGAGAAAAAATTTGTTAAATTCGCACATGATTTTACACCCGTTACTGTGGCCTACCCCTTAAGTAGATTCGTTCGCTAATTGCTATATCAATAATTATCGGTGAAACGCAAGCTGAATTCGTATAAATAGGAGGTCTGTGACTCTGTACACTCGACACTTGCTTGGGCTATCGGAGCCTTTCCTGTGACCGGTATTACTTCGATATCCAGAAGCTAGAATATCGGAATATCGGTATTTCGATATTTTCCGATATTTATGGGAAACCTCGAATAAAAACGTCCGAAGGTTGAAAGTAAAGATGTGATACGAGAAATCAGAAATAAGTGATACCACGGTATTTATTGAAAATCACTGTCTTTTAGTGAGATCTTCATTGATTATACATTTCTAAACACACTCTGCTATGCTCTTAAACATATCCAACCTAACATAAAATTGTTTATTTATAATATCATTTATTTATTTAAAATAATATTATTTATTATTGAAAAATTGGTACAAATTAACGCTGTTTGTTTTTTGTTGGGAATTTTTTTTTTCTTCCATATAAATTGGTATACTCAACAAACGGATAAAAAGAGAAATTTAATTATTAGAATTTATTTTTCATTTAATACTACCATTTTTTTACAATACTTTTCGTACCATCGTAGGCTCGAGTGATGTGACTAATTTGCGCACATATTATTTTGTCAACATTTCAAATCGTAAGATCGTATTCACTCTCAAAAATTTCTTAAGCAGTTTATGTACGCAGTTTAGACAAATTTTTTTGGGAACTCCCATCGCGCCATATGAGGAATAGATAGACCACTGAAACGAGACCGCGCACCCCTACTTGTTATGAAGGGGAATTTTTACCATGTAGTGCCTCAAAATTGCCGTACCGTACCGCACGATAATTTTAACCCAGCGCGCGCGATAATTTTTACCGAGAGCACAATACTTTTTCCTATAAAACTCATTAAATTTTATAATAAATCTTAAAATAACTGTTATAAAGACGATACTTTTTTATAGAGATTTTTAAAAGGCATAAAGTAATAAAATGTACAGTAAAATTTCGCTGATATTATATATTTTTTAAATTTAAGTTTTGCGTAGTTTGTTACACATCAAAATTTACTAGAAAATCTGGTAAAATTTTCTATCTGAAGACGAAATTTTATTTTATTTTCGTGAAAATCTGTGTTTTACTCAGCAATAACAAGCGAAGTTTCAGGGTTGTCATCTGGTTACCGTTACTGCGCGGTAATTTTTAACATTTAATTCTCTCCGTGTAGTAAACAAGTACAATTAAAATCAGGAAGTTTTATGCAATTCAGCGTAGTAGTAGTTACCTGAATGCAAACAAATGGCATAGCTTGTGGCAGGCACGCAGCGTGGTCACTTTAATTAATGAGATTGAGATTGTTAAAACAATGACCGTAAAAAACAGCGGGTATCTAAAGTTTCGTCTTTCAGATCCCATCTTACCTTATTGCAGGTGTAAACCGCGGAATAAAACGCCCTTTCTGGTACCACGCTCGTGGATAAATAAGTTGAGACTTCGGAAATATTTAAGGGGTTATGTACAGTCAGGCGGCCCAAAAAGAACGATTTTTCAAGAATTGTTCTTGAGAAGACCTCTAAATCTATTAACATAAACATTTGCACACTTATTATGGTAACTTTTAACTGTATTCTAACACTTTCAATTTGTAAAAATAATTCTTTTGAAAGCTGCTATAGCGATCTCCGGGAGCACCCCTTAAAAAAGGCGTCTTGCGGTGAGCACGATATCTCTGAACTGGATAGTAAAATAAAAAAACCAAAAAGATTTCGTTAACATAATGTATTATCTCGTAATTGATCGAAGAAATAAGCAAAATAATAATTTTTCACAAAATGGCGGCTTCTCAAAAAAAAAATAATTTTTGACAAAAATGTAGGCCTTAAATTGCTTATAAAATGGAAAATAGTTATCGGTGAAAAAAAACCTTCGAAAATTACTGAAAAAAATATACTTGAAAAAATTGTGTTAAAATTTGAGACTGATCAGTTCAGCCGTTTCCGAGAAATCTTACTCACCGACTTTAAAAACACAGTTTTGAGAAAAACGCTTTTAAAGTTTCAAAAGCACTTTCGAACGCTCTGACACGTCATTACAAATGTGCGTGTAAGTTCGAGGATATTCGCGGGATCGACAAGAAATTTTCTGTGTGTGTACTTACATATAAGCACATTACGAAAAAAAAAAATTAATCGATTTTTCGAAAATTTTAACTTATATAACCCCTTCATGTAGGTAAAAATATTTAAAGCCTGTTAAACGTAGTGAAAAATCAAGTAAAAGTAACGCAAATGGAAATAACAACAATAATAATGTTATTTTAATTTTTCGAAGTCTGATATCCAAATATCGGTATTGCTCTACTCGATACCAACCAAAATGTCTATTGACATTCAAATGAAGTTTATTGAAATCAACATTATTAACAGGGATATTACACGAATAACAGCGAAACAATCATTTTCGAACATAACGGAGAAGGAATTATTAGTTTTATTCGAGGCCACAATTCGGGAACATATACTTTTTTTTCCGGCAAATACGTCGTACGAAAATGTATCCTGTGCACGTGTATATGAGAATTAGCGAGACTATTCATAGCGCCGGAATCATGCGCCCACGTACATATTATTTTTTTCGTATTTCAAATACGAAGAACTGACAGATCCGGGACTCAGTAGTACAAACTGAATTTAGTCCGACACGTGCAGATCGAGAAGCAAGTGTTTCTCGTGCTCCCTTTTATCTTCTTTATCTATTTATGCGTCTTTTTTCGTACGTCCAGTTCTTTTTGCCGTTCTTCTCAATCCGTATTTTCATGGTAGCCGACACTGCATGGTCAGTGTGTTTTCAGGTTCCTACTCGTAGGAAACAGGTAGGGGCCGTGGGCAGTGGTCATTTTCTCATTTCGCTACGTATCGTCTGGCATTGTATTTCAGAAAGTTTACCCCACCTTCACATATAATATTGTTCCGAAAATCTATACACATATGCACGTATGTACCCAAATATAGGGTGTTTCAAAATGACCTGACATTTTTGTTTATCAATAAAACGTATTATTCATTAGAAAAGTACAAATATTTTACCACGTTTTTAGTAACTCGCTTTGCTTGTTGTCTATTTGTCTGTTCGGTACAAATTTTGCAATCGATTTTAAACTAACTTCCGGATAAGCTGGAGACTTGAAACTTTGAACGTAGCTCCGATCTGGATGACGGACAGATAAACGGACAGGCAAGTCTGTCACACAGAGAGAGAAAGAGATAAAAATTGTGGAAAAAATAAATGAAGAAATAAAACAAAATGAGAATTTTATTTTATATAATAATAATAATAATAATATTAATCGTGAATAGTGCATTAGTGACGATTTCGACGATGTTGAAGGGGAGACAGGCCCTCAACGCAAGCGACGCCTAGAGAAGAAGAAGCAAAATTTCACACACGCAAAACTAAAAAGCAGAAAATCAAAATTAATTAAATAAAAAAAATTTAACCACGTTTTTAAAACGAACTAAGTATAAAATAATTTCTCCGAGCCCCATACAGATTGTCCTGGAAATTTGTGATTGTGAATTTTTAATAGCTATGAAAATACTTGTAAGATTTGGAACAAAAAACGTGGGGCGCATGCATAGATAATATAGTAAAGAGGGTAGGGAGTAGCTGTCGTTGAGAAAACTCACACAACAGTTCATATCATTTGCCATGTAATAAAATTGTTAGTGACTTAGGTGAACTATTTATGCACCAGTTATCTATTACATGCGCCCCACATTTTTCGTTTTAAATCTTACAAGTATTTTCATAGCTATTAAAAAATCACAATCACAAGTTTTCAGGACAATCTGCATGCGGTTAGGAATCTGTATTGGGTTATAAATCCGTCTGGGGCAAAGAGAAATTATTTTATACTTTAGAGTCCGTTTGAAAAACGTGGTGTAAAAAATATTTTTTGTATTTGAGGCATTAGGCCACTCTATAGGCCGAAAAAATTGGCTTTTTGGGGATTTTTTTTCAGAAAAACTACAAAATAAATCGAGATTACAAAAAAGGGTGTTTATCATACATATCAGTGTCTGTATAGAATAATTTTTTTGAAGCGATTAATTTCAAAACAGCGACTGAGCAGCGTTTATCTCAAAACTGCCTCTTTTAAGTTGGCCGGAAACATAACTCAGACATTTTTCAACCGATTCACTTGAAATGTTGAATGTATCTTGAAAAATACATTGTCTATGGAAGTACGTAGGATATTTTTTTATTATGCATAGTTCATTTATTATTAACAATTATGTGACGAAATTTGTCACTTTCCAAAAATTTGCCTAAAAGATCGTCAGATAATTGTTAATAACAAATGAACTATGCAATATAGAAAAAATACTACGTTCTTCTATAGAGAATATATTTTTCAAGATATATTCAACATTTCAAGTGAATCGGTTGAAAATTGTCTGAGTTATGTTTCCGGTCAACTAAAAAAATGCAGTTTTAAGATGAATGCTGCACAGCCGCCATTTTAAAATTAATCGCTTCAAAAAAAGTATTGTATACAGTCACTGATATGTATGATAAACACCCTTTTTTGTAATCTCGATTCATTTTGGAGTTTTTCTGAAAAAAAAATCCTCAAAAAGCCTATTTTTTTCGGCCTCTAGAGTGGCCCAACCCCTTAAATAACTTATTGCAATAAGGTGCAAACGATGGAGGTCATTCTCCATGACTAAACCTCAATACATCCTGATGCCAGTTGTCAAAGATCACTACCCTATGTTTGCCACAAAAAAAATTGCGCGCAATTAAACATGTCAGGTCATGTTGCAACACCATTTATATGTCAGTTGAAAAAATTCTACGGGCATAATTGATATGCGACATTATTTCCGCGAGATGCCCCGGGCAAAATCGTCAATCGTCTGATCAGTGAGTGATGCCAATGAGCACCGTATTATTCGATCAAAAGAAACGCCTCGGAGTCTCGTTAATTATTCCGTGAACCAGATTACTAGGGCTGGTTCGGTTGCGCAATTGTTATAATTGCATTCCTATCGTATAGCACACGAGATAGCCGTTCTTTTTTTTTATCATTTACCTCCGTCATGTATCGCATTATTACGCAAAGTCATTCGAGCTGTAAGACGTGTTGTCATCGGTAAAAACGCAAATGGAAATCACAGGCATACAGTTCACGGAGTCTTGTCACTTGGTGTCACGTTGCGAACGGTTGACGACCCTCGCGAAAATAATAGTCCCTTGTCGGCAACTATGAGCAACATTGACATGTAGCACCTCAAACAGTCTTCTTTTAAAGCCGTTCAACGAGACACCACTTTTCTGGCTCGATCTCGCATGTCAGGATTTTCTCGCCACAGTAATCTTCTCGAGGCGAACCATTCGTTGAATTGGTTTCACTTTAGTAGTGCCGTTATTCTTCCATCGTGTAGAAACCCGTGGCAGTTACTGCGAAAACATTCACATTCAATTCCATCCCTCCCGAGATTTTTTGCAAGGTAATCATCAGGGCCTTTTGGTTAGGATATTCTCGTCCTTTAAGGCATCACACCACGGTTCGTGCACGGTTCGTGCGCGGTACGAGGGTGTATTTTTCGTAATTATTTTCAAGGAAACGATTAATGGAATTTGTTTTATTAATACTCATAGTCAATATACACATATAGAAGACTGTATACAAATTGTTGTGCTCGAATCTAAAATATAGTTTGCGGTGTACGCCGCTTTCGAGAGGACACTCCGACGAAATTGCTGCTCGGCGGTTGACAGCGATTAAGCCATACGGCTCATTTGAAAAATAAAATAGAAATATATTTAGAAACTAGACGTATGGGTTTACAGCATCACGTAGGGGAATTTCGATATCTAAAAAAAATGGCGGACCAGCGAATTTTATTTCTTTTTTGCGTGGAAAATTTTCATCGTTCATAAGAAGAAAAATAGACGGGGGCCATAAGAAAAAAAATCCCTACGTGGTGCCATAGAGACTGGATTTTCGAACAGTTTGAGACTTGGCGCATGCAAATCGGATGAATAGTTTTTTTAATATGTTGTCAACCAGGTTGAAAAACGTAGTTTCGATAAAAACGTGTTCAAAGCCGCACATCTGCCGCGCGGCACGGTGCGCTTCGAACGGTTTCACATAAAATGCTGTATTTCTGTCAATTTTACAAATTTCCTTTGAAAAATTGGTGAGAGCATTCTTAACAAATGTATCTTTCAGAAAATGAAGAAAAAAAATGACAAATTTTGTTTTCTTTTACCGTGGTGTGGTGCCTTAAAAATTATAGAAATACTTGCAACCGTACACAAAACGCCACTATCAATTTCGTACATTATTATTCCCTTTTTCGTATTGCGTACGTTCAATCTTGTATAAATGTTTCCTGCAGTTTTTTGCGCAGTTCCTATTTCTTTTGGTCGTACGAATTTTTATTCCAGATTACGTTTAAGTTTGCTTCGTTAGAGCCCAACAAAACATTTTTGTCCCGCATGTTTTTGAGTACCCGAAATATTTTCTGCAACTTTAGCTCGTACATCTCTAGTATGAGTCCAAAAAATGTATTCCGCAATTTGGAAAAATAGGTCGTTGACAAAAATTAATTTTCGTTGAATTCCAGTGTAGCAAACTTCAACATCGCGTTTCTAAAAAAGACCTCGATAGTGTCTGGAGTTGTGCCCGTATTGTTTCGCACGTTGCGTCGATAAATTGGAACCTTTTTGAAACGAAAAGAGCACATATTTAACGGCGAAAAATCTACATATTTCTCATCGCAGAGTCTCTGTAAAAGTTGCCTTTAAGCGAAGGCAGAGACAGACGGAAAAGGAGAAAGAGAGGAAAAGAGAAAGAGAAATATTCAACAAAAAAAAACGGTGGATGGATCCCTTCTCGTGGTTGCGGGGGCGTCATCAGTTCTGCAATCAACTGTAACGTTCGTCAATTCGTGAACCCGTCGCCTGTCCAATCGTAGCGCATTGATCACCAAGCCTCGACTTTAAATATGCTCTCCAAAGTGAACGGTGATTTTCTGGAACAAAAGCGACAGGAGGGCACTGAAAAGAGTTTCGAGGCTTGCATAGTGCGCTCGAAGATTTCGAGAAAAGGCGATGCCGGAAATGGTGAGTCTCGTTCAAACAATTTTGCATCTCCTTTCTTTCCCATCCAACGCAACGAGGAGCGAAAAAAATTCACAAAGTTTCAATGTAAAATGAAAAACATTGAGCGCGTTTGCCTCATATATTTCGTTGTATTTTCCGATAAATGCTGTGAAGGTTGCCTAAGCCGTTTGATATATCCTCACCGATAATACGGTGTTTTCCGAGGGGAAGTGTGCTTTGTTTGAATAATAAAAAGACTCGACACAAGATACGCGTCGATTTTCCCCCGATCGCGCGGCTAAAATCATTTAGCCGGATCCTCGCTTGCGAGAGCCTATACGGAAGTGGCATTGAAGTGGGCGATATATGTACCTAGCGTATTATACAATGTGGATCTATTCAACAGGGGTACCTCCAACGCCGCGCTGCTTTATCGGATTGTTTGCGAGGGAGGGAGAAAAAGGCGAAAAAGCACGTGGGCACTTGCGCCTTAAAAGCACGAACACACAGACCAGCTAGCGTAGACATTAAACACAAAGTTAAAACTTCTCTCGAATAAATAATTCACGGGCAAACGTGAAAAATAAAAGAAGGTCCCCGCCAAACTCGTTTTCGTTCCCTTCTGACACGTGAATATTCATAAGATTCTTTACGCTCGACCAGCAAATGACGAAACCCACAAGATTTGTACATCATTTGATTTTTCGTCATATTTTTTAATTAGTTCTTTTAATTAGTTTTAGTGGCCAGACATATTGTGCACACAAAGGCAATTATTCTTTCTCAAAAATAATGATCATCACATTTGAAAGTATCAATGGCACGTTGAGCACAAATTTAATACGTTCCAAAATCAAAAGCACATTCGCGTCGCGCGTGTAAAAAAGTGTGTTTTTTTTCATCCTCATAATCATTTATATGTAATCGACGAAAAATGGATCGGAATATTCTTTAATTGGTTTTTTACAAAGTTCATTTTTTCGTTTTTTTTTTTGCATGTTTGTGGAAGAGCGTAGATTCGTAGCTTCTAAAAACGTGATGAATAGCTAGCAGGTTCTCATTTCGATGAATTATCTACTCTTCCTCCAGATTTCATACTGAATAAAAATCCATATGCAAGTCCGGCATACGAGGAAGCTTTCCGAAGGTCGATCGAGTGCCCCGAGGAATTTTGGGCAGAAGTGGCTCGTTGTGTGGATTGGAGCAAGCCTTGGGACAAAGTTTTGGACAACTCGAACGAACCCTTCACGAAATGGTACACGTCGCGAAACTTTAATTCGATGTTCCCCTTTTCTTCTTTCCCTGGCGAAAATGCGCCGGTTCTTTTCTCATTATTGGGACTGTAAACGGAACTCGAACGCCACGAAACGACGGCAAGAAATTACAATTTGAAGATAGATCATATACAGGGTGTCCCAGAAGTGAATGCGTTCCCTGAAATGGGGGGGTTGGGGGTGAAATTCTGAGTCGATTGATATAAGCATGTGTGGGTCTCAGATCAAACCCTGAATTGTTATTAATTTTTAAAGGCGAGCCAATCAGGTGCGCCCTATGAGCCAGCGTATCGCTCACCGTACGCCGGCTCATCGGGCGCACCTGATTGGCTCGCCTTTAAAAATTAATAACAATTCAGGGTTTGATCTGAGACCCACACATGCTTATATCAATCGACTTAGAATTTCATCCCAACCCCCCCCCCCCCCCATTTCAGGGGACGAATTCAGTTCTGGGACACCCTGTATACATGATCACCCAAAAGTGTCATTTGATCTGAATTTCTGTGCTATGCGAATTGTCAAAAATCTGAAGATAAAAATCAGACAAGTTCTAGATATTGTAGACAGTAATTTCCAATAATGATAACGCCAAAACGTTATCAAAGCATGCTTCAAACAACCAATTGTTCGACGAATAATCAGTGGAAAAAAATACGTGACGGCGAATGCTCGATTATTCTAAATTGCTATTAATATTTTTCACAATTCATCCTTCTTTTACATTCTCCGCTCGGAATATTTTTAAGGAATTCACACAACTATCAGTTCAGTGGCCCACAAACTTTTCGATGATCACGTGAAATCTTTCGAAAAACAATGCAATAAGCCCTGATTGCGTATCAATCGATCAGAATTTAAAAAAAAACATTCTAAAACTTACAATATTCACAAGTATTCAGAAAAATCGCGTAAGTAATTGCACATGAAGAATATTTGTCTACTGATTATTCGTTGAGAAATTCTTCGTTTGAACAATCCATTGGCAACGTTTTAGCATTGGTATAATTCCAAATGAAAGTTTCCAACAACTTCAATATGTCGCAATTGATTATTCGTTCGAACGTTTTTCGGACAATTGTGTTTCCGGCAGGTACGTCGGTGGCGAGATAAACGCTTGTCACAACGCGGTGGATCGTCACGTGCAAGCTGGACACGGCAAAAAGACAGCGCTCATTCACGACAGTCCGTTGACTTCGACAGTGCGAAAGGTCACTTACGACGAGCTATTGGAGAAAACGTCAAGGCTCGCGGGTGCATTGGCTGACATGGGGGTTCGAAAGGGTGACCGTGTACTCGTCTACATGCCTTTAATCCCGGAAACGATAATTGCCATACTGGCGACAGCCAGGCTCGGCGCTATTCATTCAGTTGTGTTTGGAGGTAAGCCAATTGTGTACGGAAGCTCGTACAGGGGTGAAAATATATCAACGAAGCTTTGTGAAATGTGACCAGCATTAGTCCCTCCAAAATGACTATAAATATGGGGGATTCCTTTGATCTGTTTAAGGGGTAACATCTGTTTGAAGCCTAAAAAGAAGATAATTTTATAAATTTTTTTTACGAAACTATAAAGACATTTAAAAAATCCTTTTTATTTGTTTTAAATCTGACAAACAAAATGGCGGTGTACAGCACTTCGAACCAAGACCATTTTTTTCAAGGTACCAATCGCCACGCAGTAGAAGTGATGAACATCGGCATCTGGAAAGAAATAATTTTGTTTTTCATTATCAACATCAGTTTTGTCACAGAAGTACACTGTGGGATTAAAAAATAATGGTTTTTGCAAATTTGGCAGTAATTTTTTTTATTGAATTTTCACCGAAAAAATCGATCGTAATTTGTTTATAAAAATCGTTATTGTTAACCATAAAAACCGTGTGTACTTCGGTGGGCAATATATCTGAGAAGCTGCAGTTAAAATTTCACGTCAATCTGATAAAAAATATTCGAGCTCTAGTGCATGTCAATTTTAACAAGATTTCGAGAAAAACGCGATTGAAAATTACTTATTCTACGCGTTACATAAATATTTTTACTAGCCTTTTTGTTCATATACACTTTATCACTCATTTTTAAAACATAACACCAACAAAAATAAACAGAAAATTGTTTACGAATAGCGAATGCACAAACAGTGGCACGTGCTAGCAATGAGAAGCTGTTATCATTTCGGAGCTATCAGAGGTGTTTCGAAAATCAGCTTTTACAAGTTTTTAAAACAAAATATGATCAAGAAATGTTGATGAATGTCATTCTTGAGATGTGCTTACGTCATTTAAGGCAATAAAAAAATTGAAAAAAAAAATTCAAACAGATATCCCTTAAGGCGGGAGCCAGAATTAGAAGGTCCAAAAAAAGGGGTTTTGCGGGAAATTCTTTAACAGGGAAATGACAAGTGAGCCCAGTAAACATTGAGGTATCTTTTTATGCATATTCCATGTGCGTCTTGCTACTGCAGTCCCCAATGCGGGAAAGATGCAGCTTGTAATTCTTTACTGAAAAAACACCAATAAAATGTTCATTTGACATATATTTTTCTTCTGGGTGAATTAAGAAAAGGCTGAAAAAATCGTGAAATTATAACCTTTCTCAGGTTTGAAAAAAAATGGTGGTATAAAAAACACTTTAACGTGCTATAAAAGTTATTCAAAAAGACTTTTCCAACGACATTTTTATTTCACTTAGAAAAGATTTTCATACTGAAGAAAATA
Source organism: Ophion ellenae (assembly GCA_963210295.1). NCBI lineage: Eukaryota > Metazoa > Arthropoda > Insecta > Hymenoptera > Ichneumonidae > Ophion > Ophion ellenae. The sequence continues at coordinate 52,778,862 of OY723386.1, read as the reverse complement.
AACTTTGGTTTGATTCAATAGGTCGTTTGGTAGATTCAAAACGCGCTTCAAAGTTTTCAATAGGAGGAATATCAATCGCTTCTCTGCTTTTGGCCTTGTATCTTCGAAAATGTTTACAATTGGCCTCTGTAACTTTATAAATACATTCTTGGATAGTTTATCTATCGATTCAAAAGATTAAAAAAAACGAGTTTTCGGACCTTCCAATTCAGGGTCCGGCCTTAAGGCGCGATATACATTTAGACAGGAAGAAAAGCAATATTGAGAGATTTTTTAAACTAAGAAATAACTAGTCTACAATTATTAAACTTCAGGTATACTTTAATAGTATACTTAAGTTTACGAACCATTTTTTTAAATTAATTCATCATGAAAAGGGCGGAGCTGTGGCAGAGTGTTACAGCAAGGTCGACAGGGAGTTGCGAACCGGCGTGCAGTCTAGCTTCACGTAGACTTTCATTTGCAAAAAAGTTCAAACATTTTTTCAGTTAGATCATGTATAGTTTTTATGTGCCGGTAATTAAAATGAATAAAATGGAAATTTGAGAAAATGGCATGCATTTACAAAAAAAATCAACATTCCACGCAAAATTTCTGTAAAATGTGAACTAAAAAAGTAGTTTTTTTCCAATTTTTCAAAAACAATTTTCGTCAAGTAGAAGGTACCAATATTATCAAAATTTCTACGAAGTTTCAACTCAATCGGCTTAGTAATTTTTTAGTAATCCTGCACGCCAATTTCGATAATGCAGTTTTGAGAAAAACGCGTTTGAAGTTCACGCCCGCTCCGACTCCGAGAAGTGAGGCACAGCGTTGACGGGCTGTAACGTTTGGAGGGTTTCGAATTTCGTTTCGAAACTTTGGGAAAATATTCTACATATATCTATCGTTTGAAGAAAGAAAAAAAGAAATCGATTTTTTGATCGCTGTAAATGTATATCCCGCCTTAAGGCATTCCTCTCACGAACCTGAATATTGAACAATTAACTGATTTTCCTCTATAATCAAGTAAAAATACGATCCAGTATACCGGTAAAATTTCAAACCAAGTTACCGAACTTTTAACGAAAAATTACGACTCCAAAAATCGTCTCATTTGTACGGCCCTTTATGGAGATGACACGCTGGCCACATTGATATCTAATAATTTACGCACTAAATAACTCTGGAAGCCTGATACAAACAGCCCACGCGTGTAAAAAAATCTGTCGTTTCCCTAACGACAATACAAACGGGGAGTCACCGAATGTTTAAAGAAAACATTAATAATAAATCTTAGAAAAACGTCATTAGCAGAAGAATTTCCATAGCCACGCCTTTCACAGAAAATGTCTAAAGCTACTGAGGTAAATGGCCCAGTAATCGTCACCTTAAGCAGATCGCTTGACTTTGCAAATTTATACAGCTCAACTAGGAAAGTGAGCAAAAGTTATTTTACGTCGTTCTTAATCAGTTTTTTATTACGAAGAAGAAGGTCGTTGTGAAATGCCCGTGCCTGGTTCAGTTTTCGAAAAAATATTTCGTAAAGGTTATAAGATGCTATTGTACGAGTCATCGTCATGCCGACCTGACAGTTGGTCTGGTAATCGCCATGGCATCGTCCCACTAATCGTCACATGCGTTCAAACTGCTTTGAGGCCTTAGAGACCTTTGAAAAAAGAAATGTTTTTTTTTTTAATTGATTTCAATTATGTATAAACATGTCGAAAATAATATGCAAAAGTTATTTTAGGTAGACATTTTTTTTAAGACATGTAAAAAAATGGTTTTAAAACTTTAAACGCGTTTTTCATGAAGAAATGTTTTCAAAATCGGGCGGACTCGTAGGTCCTGCATTTTTTGACCGATTGACTTCAAATTTCAACTATAACTTCTTAGATACTTTTTTTAGCGAAGTACACACGATTTTTACTATCGTTTAACAATTGCGATTTTTGGAAACGAACAAAGGCCGTTGTTTCAGTCGAAAATGCGACTTTCTTAAAAATCGGGCTAGATGTACAAAAATAAATATTTAACAATAATCGTGTGTACTTTGGTAGCAAAACTCATGTAGATTACGGGGAAAAGAAAATTCTTCTGAGTGCACATGTGCGACTGGAACGAGTCCGCTCGTTGGAGGTATCTACACATATGTGAAACAAACCCTCTAAACCTCGTTTTGATTGCTTTATAAGTATTTTTTTTTTAATCCTAAAAAGCCTTGTTTTCCGACCATCCAAAGGTATATAAGGCCTTAACTAATTATGCAAAGGTTCGTAGGACTTTGTTGACTCGATTATGTCTGCATATGGAACGGCAGAATAATTTTTACGCACTCTGTCACAAACTTTATGATTTTTATTAAAACATTTGATAAAGAGTTTGAAACATAAATTTCTCTTCCATGGAACTTTATTAATTAAAAAAATAAAACAATTTATTGCCTATTACGTCAGAATTATAATTTTTATTCATTTGTCGTCAATATAAACAACTATTTTTTCATGAAATAACTTTTAATATTATTTCGATCGAGTGCTGTTCACCTGTGTTCAAGACATACCCAGTTATCGACATGGTCACGACCCGGTAATCGACAACATTTATTTATATGCATATCTGTTTACTATAGCGAATATGTGTATGACGATTACTGGTCCATGGATCCTTCAGACAATGCTAATTACGGACCCAATATTTCTTTTCTGATTTTCTATAAACTAATATTCGATTCGTAAGACTCTTTTTTTGATAACATTGTCCCAGTTATCGACAGCCGTGGCGATTAATCGGCAGAGCGTTTATGATGCTGAACCGGTAATCGTCATATATGAAAATTCGTTGAAATCAACATAAAACTATAATTTTCTATGCTGAACGCAAAACTAAAATCCTTGTTTATCACGTGAAGAAAACCTTATTTCACGCAAGTCCACAGGCATTCGCAAATCACCCGAAATGTGACACGGTTCACGTTAACCTCCTAATGAAGGATTCGGCCGAAATGACAGCTAGACGTCGTAGCGGAGTATATTTAATTTGATTATTCTTTTATACGTATACTTACGGGTGTGAAAATGCAATACAACATAGTAAATACCTCCTGGAAGCTAATATACCAGAGATCTGCACGAAGGACTGATTGTTATCTTAAAATACTTATTTAATGCGCAAACATGACGATCACTAGGACGCTGACGGCCACTGGGCCGACCACCTTACATCTGCGCGAATTTTTTTTTTCCAATTTATCGTTGGATACAATAATTGATTGTGACTTATTTTTATCAAGTGCCACTGTAATTTACCAATGATTCAGAAGGACCCGTATGCTCCCACAAAATACGGCACTCCGCAAAAGGAATACCTTGACCGCATAACCACGAACGACTCCGTGATAAATAGGTCATGCCTGTATGCGAACCATATTCATCATGCGCGTAGAAAAAAGCCAATTTGGCTCGGTGACTGCAAATTGAACGATTACCCTTTTCATCTTTGAACAAGAGAAAGCGCGAAGTATCAACAAACTAAAGGGTTTTTCGCGAGAGTTCGCGCGGCGATGAAGCTTATCAGTATGCTCTGCAGCAGGTGCGGGTCCCACGAATTGAAAAATGAGTTAAGTCTCCTCTCGGATGCGACGTCGAGATGTGACGGTGCGAGGCGAGCGGAACAGTGATCGTGAGACGAGTTACGAAATATCCGTCTGGACTCAACACACTTTCCTTCGTTCTTTTTTTTGCTCCATTTTCTCTCCGTCATTTTCTGTCCCGGCAACCCTCTCGCGCGTTCTCTTGCGATCGAACAGGCATTACATGCGTTACTTTTCTTTTTTTTTTTGCTTATCCCGTTACGTCTTTCGTGACTAAATTTTTCTCACACGTGGAAATTACACGCAGGCTTTGCACCGAGAGAACTTGCCATGAGGATCGATCACGCCGAGCCCAAAGTCATCATCGGAGCGAGCTGCGGATTGGAGCCGTCCAGAATAATAAAGTTAGTTCAAAAATGAGACCGTACGTATCAACGATAACTAATCGTTCGGTTACGTGTCCTATTTGAAATGTATTCGTCCCTCCTGGCTTTGAAAGCGACTCGAAGCTTCATTACGAATTCTTTCGGTACCGGAGAGAACGGAAAAAGCCCCTGTCTCGTTGAACTTGTGTACACGTTTTTCTTTTTTTTTTTCCTGGGGAAACTTGGTGTCGAAGAGTCGCGCCGAGACGTTAAGGGGTTACGTGGGTTTCGAAGCTCAAAAAAGCATATTTTCTCTATTAAAAAAAATATAATATATACATTATTTTATTGAAACTGTCAAGCACAACATTTCAACAATATTTTTTTTTTAATTGCATCCAAAATTTTTGGAAATTCAGCGGGTGGGCCCTGGTTTCCGGAGACCCCTAAAAAAGTGTCGTGGTGGTCAGGATAACTCGTGGTAGCTTTATATGAAGTTAAGAAAACAATTTTTTCTGTTAGTAGATAAGTATAGCTCGTGATTGAACTAAGGATTTGATAAAAAATTGAAATTTGAATTTTTGGCAGAGTTGTATGCAAAATAATTCAACCTCTGGTAGAATTTAGACTAAGTATAGTCTTGTAAAATTAGTTGTAATCGAAAATAAACCTTCGTTCAATCACTAGTCAATGCTATTTTGAAGTGTGCAAAATTTCAATAAGATCGGTGCATTAGTTTTTGAGAAATGGTGTCCACGGACTTCAAAAATAGTGTTTGGAGAAAAATACGATTACCTGCGTCGCTACCGGCCGGTCTTTCCCAACGAAAGGAATGCCCAAAGGCTCTCTCTCTCTCCTGGACTTTCACTCCGATTGACTTAAGGCCTTAGGCCACTCTAGAGGTCGAAAAATAGGCTTTTTGGGGATTTTTTTTCAGGAAAGCTACAAAATAAATCGAGATTACAAAAAAGGGTCTTTATCATACATATCAGTGACTGTATACAGTAATTTTTTTTAAGCGATTCATTCCAAAATGGCGGCTGTGCAGCGTTTATCTCAAGACTGCATTTTTTAAGTTGGCCGGAAACATGACTCAGACAATTTTCAACCGATTCACTTGAAATGTTGAATATATCTTGAAAAATACATTGTCTATGAATACAATTATCTGACGGCATTTTTCACTTTCCAAAATTTGCAAATTTACAAATGAACGATGCAATATAAAAAACAACCCTACGTACTTCCATAGACAATGTATTTGTCAAGTTATATTCAACATTTCAGGTGAATCGGTTGAAAATTGTCTGAGTTATGTTTCCGGCCAACTTAAAAAAATACAGTTTTGAGATAAACGCTGCACAGCCGCCATTTTGGAATTAATCACTTCAAAAAAATTACTGTATACAGTCACTGATATGTATGATAAACACTCTTTTTTGTAATCTCGATTTATTTTGTAGTTTTTCTGAAAAAAAATCCCCAAAAGCCTATTTTTTCGGCCTCTAGAGTGGCCTAACTCCTTAAAACTCTGGGATAATATTCTAGACATATTGTACTATTAGATAATAAAATTTAAAAAGAAATGAATTTTTTTGAAATTTTCACACCCACGTAACCCCTTAATAAAGCCGAACCCCGACGAAACAGGTACACGATGATGATAAACGAAGCAATGGAACTGATCAGCGTTCGCAGGCCAAAGTGCATTATCTATCAGAGAAAGAACGTTTGGGAGTCTCCGCTTTTGGCTTATCAGCGGGACTGGGAGGAATTGATCGAGAGCTCGGAGCCCCATCCTTGCATATCCGTCGAGGCCAACGATCCGCTTTACATTCTCTACACATCCGGAACAACCGGTAAATGACAATGAATGCCTCCCGCTAAAGCACTCGTTCGAATAAGAAAATCCAAGCTGTTTTGCATAATTGATGCTGATTCGATGGCGAATTTATAAACGTGTGCAAATGTTTTTCGTGACGCGACACTCGCCCAGCCACGCCAAAGGGAGTTCAGAGACCCGTCGGCGGTCACATAGCGACGCTTTGCTGGACTATGAAGATTCTTTACGGTATGGACAAAAACTCCATTTGGTGGGTCGCTTCGGACCTTGGCTGGGTCGTTGGACACTCCTACATTTGCTACGGACCATTGTTGTACGGCGCCACAAGCGTTATGTACGAAGGAAAACCCGACAGAACACCCGATGCCGGACAATACTTTAGGCAAGTTTCGCTACCGTCCGAACCTTTCTCCTTCTTTATTCTATCCAAACAAGCCAGTCGGAACTTTGCTTGAACATATTGGGCTGCTCGCGAATTTTCTTCGTACCGAAAACCGACGAATAGCTAATTCGTATTCGATCAAACCTGATAGTCCAATGACCCCGAGAGAATCCCAAAACTACGCCATGCACATATTATGCTCTTCAAGTTGTGGCACTACATCTACACTTGGATGACACAACTTTGAGCTCTATTTTTTTTTTCTTTTTCTCACCATCCAGCTACCTTCTTTAAAACAAAAAAAAACCTGTCCGGAAGCTGCGAGCGGTCACAAATATTTAGAGGTCACTTAAGCCTCTCAAAAATTCAGATTTTCACGAAAAAGACGATTTCTCTTTGTTCACTTCTGGTCGATGAATTTTACGCTTTATAATTTTCAAGTACAAATAAGTCTCCGCCGTTTTTTTAACGCGTTACCCCCACGTGTAGCGCAAAAAAAAGGCCTTTTTCATGAATTTTTTTAAAGAAAACTACAAAACTTTTTTAATCGATCAATATACCATCTTAAAGAACACATCTTGAAGAACTTTCAGTAATTTTTTTATTGAAAAATATTACATTGTTTAGTGGCAAATGGCCGTCAATGAAATAATGTTTTTATATACCCGGTTTGCGGTGACCAACATTGCGGCGAAGTGGATCATCTGAAAAAAAAATGCGGATGGATTTAGTCAAATATAAGTATAAACTAGTCTTTAATCGAAGGATTTTAAAAAATATTCATTTTTCACAAAATGGCGGACAGTCAAAGTTAATGGTTCGATTTTAACGAAAAAAAACGCTATTTTTGGCTATAAAACGGCCATTTTTTTCGAAAAAAAAATCGAACGATTAAAGCCTACATTTTTATGTATTAAATAAGCCTGCAAAATTTCAAGAAGATCGGTTCATTAGTGTTCGAGTAATCTTGGTCACCGACTTCAGAAATGCCATTTTGAGAAAAACGCGTTTAAAGTTTCTCTTTCAACGCTCTTTCAACGCGGATTCTTCTCTTTCAACGCTCATATCTCAGTCAATTTTGTTCGGATCGACTTGAAATTTTCAGGACATATTCTCAGATACTTATACTTCAAAAAAATGCAATAAGAAAAAAATTCGATTTTTTCAAAATCGCAAGTGGGGGTAACCCCTTAATTAAAAAATAGGCATTTATCGTGAAAGAACGGTAGGTTATGTTATATTCAATGTATTGTCCATCGCTAGCCCCTAATTTTTCCCATCTTTCTGGCAACATATGGATAGCGCGTCGGAAGAACGCTTCATCTTTTGAGGCTATCCACAAATCGACCCAATTTTTGGTATCTTTGTATGATGTGAAGTGCTGCTCAGACAGGCCGTGCGTCATGGATCGGAATAAATGATAGTCAGAGGGAGGAAAGTCTGGGGAATACGGCGGGTGGGGTAAAACTTCCCAATTGAGTGTTATGAGTGACTCTTTCGCTGATGCCTGGCAAGCAGCATTTCACATGTGCAAAATCGGCGTTCAACGTTTCTCGGCTTCAGTTCATATGGAACCCAATTTTCTTGCTTTTGAATCATTCCCAACGATTTTAAACGATGTGAAATTGCTCGTTGAGTCACTCCTAATGTAAGTGCAAGTTCTTCTTGCGTTTGGCACGAATATCCCTCCAATAATGCTTCCAATTCCGCGTCTTCGTACACTTTCGGCCTTCCGCTACGTTCTTTGTCTTCGACGTCAAACTCGCCGTTCTTAAACTTTTGAAACCACTCACGACAACGTCTCTTACTTAAAGCCGCCTCACCATATGCTTTTACAAGCAATCAATGCGCCTCAGCTGCAGATTTCTCTAAATTAAGGCCTTAGGCCACCGTAACGGGTACAAAATCATGTGCGAATTCAACTTTTTTTTTCGTATGGAAAAGTGATTTACTCATAAAATTAATTACACGTCTATTTAGTATGAATATCAAGCTGTTAGAAAATATATATTTACTTTCGATGTACAAAATGGCCAACTACTAGAAACTTCTTGAAACAGCTTTTTTCCCATTAACGTGACAAATAACTTCAACAATTTTCACTCGATGTACTTCAAATTTAAAAGTTATGTTCCTAATTGCATTTCGCAGAGAAGTACGTACGGAATTGCTGATTAATCGAAAACTCTTCATTTTATGAGCAGTTTATGAGCAGTTGTTACGAAATTTTTCACTGAAAATTCTTTTTTTAAGTTCAAATACCTACAACTTTTGAATAAAACAATATTTTTTAAATTCCGTACGTACTTCTCTGGGTATTCTAATGTAGATTGACGACAATTTTTGTTTTGTGTTCTAAGTAAAAATTACATAAACATTTTGTACATCGAAAAAAAAAAATTCTAACAGCTTGACATTTATACTAGATAGATGTGAAATTAATTTTATGAGTGAATCACTTTTTCATACGAAAAAAAATTGTTTAATTCGCACACGATTTTATACCCGTTACTGTGGCCTAAGGCCTTAAAAAAGTAAACCAAAAGATCCCGCAAATGACGCTTATTCGGCTCAAAACTCGATATTTTCGCTCAATGAAAATGATGTCATGCTGATACAAAATCGCTAATCTTTTAAGGGTATGGGTTTGCCAGATGTCCAACCTCACGATATGACGTTTTACATCTGACAGTATCATCCATACCCCCTGGTGGGGCCATCTTTCGTCAAACGGCGAAGACTTATTTATACTCCCAATGTTTAGAAAATGTAACACTTCGCTGTTTATTTTGTTTTCATCTACCAGGATTTTCAGTGCATGCGAGATTTATTTTTTGGCGGAAATTCTGAATGTCGACAACCTTGAGCGACCACCGAGTATGCATTGGCCAGCTGGAGCTTTCGCTGGGTTAATTTAAAAATCATACAGCGTAAAATTCATCGGTGAGAAGTGGACGAAAAAATAGATTTTTTCATGGAAATTTGATTTTTGGGCGGCTTTAGTGACCTCTTAATATTTTTCGACCGCTCGCAGCTTCCGCGACAATTTTTTTCCTTTAAAGAAGATAATTTGGATGGTGAGAAAAGGAAAAAAAATAGAGCTCAAAATTGTGCCACCCTAGACTACACGATCCATGCATGACATCACGCAGTTGCGTTAAAGTTTGATACCAAGTTGGCGTTATCAGCGCTCAGGGGGCATCCATTAATTACGTGAGGTGATTTTGGCGATTTTTTGACCCCCCCTCTCCCCCTGGTGAGATGTCGTGAAATTTTGCTCGACCCCCTCCCCTCTTCCCTAATCTCACGTGAGATTTTTCAAAATGCATACGTTCACGGAAAATAAATTGTAGTAGAAGTAACTGCGGTTGTAGTACCATTTACTCCATCATGTAAAGTAGTAGGGAGACTCTCCCTACGTGATAAAAATTACGTGATTACTAAAATTACTAAAATTACGTGATATTTGCCAAAGCCCCCCTCTCCCCACGGGAGATTCGGTGAGATTTCGCTCGACCCCCCCCCCCCCCCTAAACGCCTCACGTAATTAATGGACGCCCCCTCACTTGTGCTTCATCCAGTCATTTTTTTTGGCGGGCACATTGGACGCTGACAATGAAGTGATTGAAACAAAAAAACTACGCGACGAATCTTTATAAAGCTTTTAGCTTACCTATATTCATACATATTTAAAAATGTGATTTTTGAATATGATAAAATGGCCACTTTTTGCGAGTGATGAGCGGTTCTCGTCATGGTCCTCCGTCAGAATTGGAATCAGCATGGGCTCTAGTGTCCGTTCTACTCAACCCAAGCAAAACATTTGTAAATTTTCTCAATTGAAGTATAACGATGCTGCCGATGAACCTTAAAAAGCAGAAAAACATGTGTAATTGGAAGACAACGGGCTTTTGAAAACGGAATGAAATGTTGCACACATTCTGCTCGTGTGCAGAAGTTTGTCGAAGTTTGAGTTGAATGAACTTTTCCGACCCTCCGGACGAGTAGATCACCTTGAGCCGTAAAAAGCAGACAAAAAAAATTGGAATAACCCTGTATTGTAGCGTTAGACTGTAGCGCAGTGCTTTCATACTAACAGCAGGGGATGACGCCCGGTTGATATCAATATTGCCAAGTACCTCGCCGTACTTTTGTTATGCTATGTATTTCCGATGGCTATAGCGACACAGAAGTTTCGATTCAATATAGCACAGCACACACAGTGTCTGTCACATTTTTACCCCCTCTTTCGAGCAAATCCCGAGGCTCGATTTCTGGATGCAATTCACAAATGTACAACTCGTGTGTAAACTCACGTGGCAACGCAACGCGTTCATTGACCCGGAAGCATTCTAATTGAAGGTATTTACAGAATAATAGAACGACATGGCGTGAGTGCACTTTTCACCGTACCGTCGGTCCTCAGAGTTTTACGAAGAGCCGATCCGGAAACCCTTCTGGGCAGCAAATACTCAACCAAATCGTAAGTAGAGCAAACTTCTAGAGAACCAGTACTACCCGACGATCCCGTATTGCTGCTCGCGTGGAAATTCACACATCACCTCCAAATTCAATCCATTCGTGTAAAAAGAAACTTTGCAGAGTTGTTAAAAAGTTTCTAGTCTAAAAATTAGTTGAAAGTACTTAGAAGTACTTATAAACACTAGTACTTGGAAATAGTAGTATTTAGAAATACTCGGTACTTAGAAATACTAGCACTCTCAAAAAACTTAGTACTTAGAAATACTAGTACTTAGAAATGCTAGCAGCCAGAAACACTAATACTTAGAAATGCTGGTACTTAGAAATACTAGTACTTAGAAATACTTAGAATGGAGTCGAAGTTTGCATCGTTGAAACGCAATGAAAATTTATTTTTATGGATTGCCAAAATATTTCTGAAGGCCTTAGACCACTTTGGAGGCTGAAAAAATAGGCTTTTTGGGGATTTTTTTTCTTCAGAAAAACTACAAAATAAATCGAGATAAAAAGGGTGTTTATCATACATATCAGTGACTGTATACAAAAAAAATGTTTAAGCCATCATCTTCAAAATGGCGGCTGTGCAGGGCTTATCTCAAAACTGCAGTTTTTAAGTTGGCCGGAAACATAATTCAGACAATTTTCAACCGATTCACCTGAAATGTTGAATATATCTTGAAAAATACATTGTCTATGGAAGTACGTAGGATTTCTTTTTTATATTGCATCGTTCATTTGTTCTTAACAATTATCTGACGATTTTTTAGGCAAATTTTTCGAAAGTGAAAAATTTCGTCAGATTATTGTTAATAACAAATGAACTACGTAATATAAAAAAAATCCTACGTACTTCCATAGACAATGTATTTTTCAAGATATATTCAACATTTCAAGTGAATCGGTTGAAAATTGTCTGAGTTATGTTTCCGGCCAACTTAAAAAATGCAGTTTTGAGATGAACGCTGCACAGCCGATATTTTGAAATTGATCGCTTAAAAAAAATGATTGTATACAGTCACTGATATGTATGATAAACACCCTTTTTTGTAATCTTGATTTATTTTGTAGTTTTTCTGAGAAAAAAAATCCCCAAAAAGCCTATTTTTTCGGCCTCTAGAGTGGCCTAACCCCTTAAGCGGATTCGGGCTAGAAAAATCACTTCAACGTTTTTCAGGAACCTGATTAAAATCTTACAACACAAATTGGCAAGAAAATATTTTCTTTAATAATGAAAATAAACAAATTTCGGAAGAAAAAAGAATTGTCGTTGCATTTCAACGATGCAAACTTCAATACCATGCATCCCACCCTAAAGGGAAGCTAAGGGCCTCAAAATATTTCATATTTTGTTACATTATTTCCAAAGATTGAAAGACCAAATCAATATCGTAAAAACTAACGATTCAGTAACGAATTAATTTTATTTGCTGGCAGACTGATGATTCTTAGAAATCAATCTGTTCATTGGAATGCCGTTATAAAGTTTCTTAGATTCACTCCATCGCGTTGAAATCCTTAGGGCCGTTTTCAAGATAAAATGTACAAATACGCGAAAATTGGTCATATTTGATTGGATGTCTTATGGTGATAAGGCTGAAAGTGATATTCACCGCTGGTGAGCACTGCGATTACGAGGCGAAAGCGTGGGCCGAAAGTGTCTTTCGAGTTCCCATTCTCAATCATTGGTGGCAAACTGAAACGGGCCACGCTATAACGGCCACGTGTCTCGGGCTTGGTCACAGTACTTCCCCGCCAAAGTACACCACGGGAATGCCGTTTCCAGGCTACAACGGTGAGTCCAATTTGTTCCAGGACGTGCAACAAATTTCTCAACCATTCCGCACCATTGAAGTAGATTTTTAGTTTCGATAACAAATTCATTTACAAACTGCCCAATCGGAATATCAAAAAAGTTACTGCACTGCTCGTAGCATTGCGTGATAATTATGGAGAACATTTTCTCGTGTCATTTCGGAAGGTTTCGAAAATTCAGATTTGTGAAAAAGTATATGAGAATTGGAAAAAGTCCAATGTTGATTATTCGCTGATAACGAATTTACCGTGTTACCAAGATCATTGCCATTTCTCCGTCATCGTGAAATTCGCGTGAACAAGAAACGATGTATTTTTCATCTCATCCACCAGTCCAAGTTCTCAGAGAGGACGGAAGCGTCGCACCGGCTCACGAACTCGGACGGATCGCCGTAAAACTACCACTTCCTCCTGGCACCATGTCAACACTTTATCTGGCACCGGATAGATTCAAAGATATATATTTCTCAAAATTTCCCGTAAGTTTTATCAAGCATGTGCATGCTTTTGTAAACAGCGTGTCGTATGACGGATAGCAGGGAACAAACCGAGCGGAAGTTCGGTGAATGGAGGATAGTGAGCGCAAAAGAAATTATATGTTACTATGTTATTGTCAAAGATTCTAATGTCCAATATTTAACACATCGACATTAAGCATGTGAGCAGATTCGGGATACATGATTTTTCTTAGCCGCGGATCATTCGTTCGTGAAAAATCAGTCTGATTGTCTGTCCCTTCAATGATTTTTTCCGAAGTTGGGACTGTGCCCCCATTCCCCCCGTTTCAACGGAATCATAAATTTGCAACTATTTCCCGGTTAACCCTCTGCGGTCACGCGGGGTCGAAATGACCCCAAGCGCAACTTTGAGCAAAAACTATTACCCGTTGTTGGCGACCAAGGCGACTGGCCTGCCTTCTAGCGGCGCTTTGGTGTACCCTTTGTAGGTACAAACTACAGTCGGACGTGGAGGTATTTTTTTTCCCTCAAACTGTTGCCCACTATTGAGCTATTTTTTTCCTTAAACTATCATATCTCGAGAGTATCAACCTGAAATTTTATGGAAAAAAATTGAACATTGCAAGAGTTATGATTTTGTTAGTAAAAAAGGGCTTTTTTACGCATCGACCACTTGCAAATTTTTTTTCCGGCATTTGAAAATTCGTGTAAAATTTAATACCGGGAAGGCCATATTCTAGAATGTTCAAACTAATATCTTGATTTTTTATGAGTCATTCGGGACGATACGTTCAACGCGGCAAACGTTTAAACATGGCTGGGGTCATTGCGACCCCCTGTGACCCGAGCGTTATAGCCAGAACGTGTGAAAAATAGCCATTTGGTTCCGGGCGGTTTTATACGGTATAATTTAGTCCACGTGAACTTTGAAGTTGCATAGAACAAACCGAGCCCCATTTTTACAAGCTTTTATTTAACTTGCCTCGTTCGTGTATCTTTCCGGTTCAAAATTTGTAATCCATTTTTCAAGCACTTGCTGGCATCCGATTGAGCTGAAATTTAGCATACCTATGTAACTTCTGTGACAATGCAATAATATGGTTCATGGAACCATAAAATAAATAATACGTAAATAATATGTAACCTGTGGATAGCCAAAGTGAATAAAATTTAAGGGGTTAGGCCACAGTAACGGGTATAAAATGATGTGCAAATTTAAAAAAAAATCGTATGAGAAAGTGATTTACTCATCAAATTAATTGCACATCCATTTAGTATAAATATCAAGCTGTTGGAATTTTTTTTTCGATGTACAAAATGGCTTACTACTAATATTTTCTATCGTTATTTTTTTTAGGCGCTCCGCGGCGTGACATTTAGCATCCACAATTTTTTACGTAGAACAAAAAACACAAATTCTCGTCAATCTACATTAGAATAGCTAGAGAAGCACGTACGGAAGTACGTACGTTTTTGACACGGCGAAACTAGCACCCGTGACGTGAAGTGCAACGTTGCCACATCTTTCCTTTCTTTCTAACATTTCTGTAGTTTTACTTCTTGATCGAAACCGTCCGCTGTAAGTTTTCACCCCTGTAACGTCCAGGCCAGTATACCCCATATCATCACTAGGCACGTTTCAAGGACTAAATTTGGAAGTATAAAACTTTCGCTCGTCCAGTAGTTATAGGATTGGCGGACTTTTCTATACCTTCGGCACATTCACTTCCGCTAACATGTATAATGGAACTGCTGTACATCGTACTTAATGAATGTGCCTAAAAAGGCAAACACCAACTTCACTCTCCGAATTCTATTTGTCCGAGTGTAGAGCCTTACAAGGAAAGGTTGCGAGGTCGAACTCTCCGAGTTCGGTTCAATTTGGCATGCGTGTAGAATTGGTAAAAATAAGCGACACGTATTTTTTTATAACTGCGGAACCCGATTTTTAAAGGTTGAAACGCACCCTCGAAAATTGCGGTGTTTTTCGTTTTTCGTCGATAATGTTTGAACGGTACGGGATATGAGAAAATTTCAAATTGCAACAATGTTTATTTTTCGTGTAGGGGAGGCTGAGGTCAATTGGAACGTTTTTTTTTAATCGGTTAATGTGACTTCATTTTATACCTTATCTGTTTGGTAATGGGTTTAAATTATAGCTAGATTATCTGGCTATATGATAGCATTATTGATTTTGCTTCCAATATGCCCTCAACTTAGGCAGAAGCTATTTACAAACTCTTGGAAAACGTTTTATTTGACGCTGTGTCGGAGTCAATCGAAACGGTACCTGGGGTTAGTTGAAACAGGTGTTGTCAGCTGATTGAACTGATGTTTCTACTAAACCCAGGTACTTTAACTTAGGTTAATGAGGTGTATGAAGTGATAAAGTAAGTTTGTTGTGAACAAAATAAACTTTTTCGTTAAAATAATCGGTTTTGTTGCTTTTCATTCCAGTTTTGGTATCACCGAAGGCATATTGAGGTGCTTCAATATTATTTTACCTATTTAGTTTTAATTTACTAAAGATAATCAGTCAGAGAATAATTTTGTTACTAGCGAGGTACTCAATGAGATCGACTTATTTAAAAACAACACTATGAAAAGTTTTTATCTAATATTTATCAACTTCCAAGAAATCAACAAAAACCTATTGGTCCAAACACTCAGATATAAACATTATTTGGATTCACAATTATGGCACAAATAAATCAGATCGCCTGCTGTGCAAGCTACGTGTGTCCACGGCCTGCACCCAGGACATTGCCCCAGCCTTCTCCTGGCCTGCTGCGGCCCTAACTTTCCACGCAAACTAGAGAGAAGAATTTTTTTAGATTCATCATCTGTAGACAACTCTCCATTTCGACGTTTATTCTTGTTCTTGCTTTTTTCTTTATTTTTTCCCCCGAGGTTCTTTGTTTACTCTCTTAGTCTGTTTTCTGCGGTCTTTCTCTTCAGGCTCTTCTTTTTCTGGGGTATCGGTGTATATTAATGACTTTCTCTTTTTCCTACCGCTATTTAGCGTATTGACATTTTTATTTTTATGTAAATATATTTTTCGGCATCTATATATGCCTTTTTATCATTTTCGAGATCGCAGCTTCCGCGGTTTGTAGTTTCGACGTTTTCTTAGCATTTAAAAAAAGCAACATTTGAAAAACTTGCTTGCGTATAAAATATTTGTTCGGGGTCAATAGAAACACGTTTCAATTGACCCTGAACCGTTTGTTTCAACTACCCCTATACCCTTGCTTCAAATAATTTATCAAAGAACAAAGAACCTAAATGTTGTAAGTAGGTGCTAAACACAATAAACTCACTAGGATATCCATAGTAATGATGATTGTACCCCGGAAAAATGGCCATATATAAACATAAATAATCATGTATGATCTTGTCATAAATGATCATGAAAGAATATATACGAATATACATATCTGATTACATGTTATCATTTATGGCTATATTACTATACATAATTATATAGAGACAAATTTCGTTCATGATCATTTATGACAGGATCATACATGATTATTTATGTTTATATATATTCATTTTTTCCCCGGTATACAGATACAAATGTACAAATACTTTTTTTTATAATACAAGTGTAAAATATGATTATATGAAGAAGTACAATATGTGTTGACCTATTTCTGATATTATGCAGGTAAATAAATAATACCGGAAAAAAATATTTATAATTTGTATATATATTAACAATTATTTAAATCACCATTTTAGTACGTTTATAATAAAACAATAAAATATTATCAGCATCACCTGCTGATTTTGCTGCTTATAGACAGTATTATATGAAAAATGACACGCAGTATACTACTGTGTCCAAAAAATAACGTGACATTTGAATTTAAACTGCGCGCGTCGAAGGATTTGGAGAATTTTTTTTTTTTGGGTTGGTAGTACTGTCAGTGACATCTATGTCAAATTTACATGTCAAAATATTCATTAGTGTTTTAGATACGCGTCGTTTTGTGAGCTGCTAAATGGGAGTTTTTCGTTTTTTGCGATGCCTTGGTTTTTACACCACGATGATGCACCATCCCATATTGCACTCGTAATTCGTGATCATTTCGCCAAAAATAAATACAATGTCACCTTATTTTTTGGACACAGTAGTACATGATCCTATATGATTGTATATGACACCAAAATAGTTTGTACATCATATATAGGTTCATATACACGGTCTCATATACAATTGTAAATAATGTTGTATATGGGTATAAATAATTATATATGTTTATATATGTCCATTTTTTCACGGGTAAACAACGCTGAAGAAGGAACAAGAGTTTCGGAGCAATACGCAAAATAATAGTAGTAAAAAACTTACTTTTTGTGTCGAAAAAGCGATGCACCTACATCAAGTGTTCGGCGCTCTCGGAGCGGTGGCGTGAACTAACAAGGAACATCCCTCAAGTGACACCCTTCGATTTCGTTGAAATTTGGATATGTTATAAAGCACCGAAAAGTAATCGATACGTTTTTTTTATCGGCGGAAAAGCGGTTTTAAGGGCTGAAACGCACCCTAAAAAATAGGGATGTTTTTCGTTTTTCGTCGATAACGTTTTAACGGTACGAAATATTAAAAAATTTCAAACTGCAACAATGTCTATTTTTTATGCACTATACATTGGAGATGAGAACGATAACGTTATCGACGAAAAACAAAAAACACCCCTATTTTTGAGGGTTCGTTTCACCCCTTAAAACCGTTTTTCCGCCGATAAAAAAAAGTACGTATCGCTTACTTTTCGGTGCTTTATAACATTTCCAAATTTCAACAAAATCGAAGGGTGTCAGCCGAGGGATGTTCCTTGTAAGCGACAGGTTCCGATATGCAGAGCGGTTCCTTCCCCCCTTGGGGCCCCATCGCTATCAATAACCATCTTCGAGTTATTCAACTTGTTTCATTTGACCCATGTTTCTATCTACCCCAACCTTCCCTACTATACATTGGAGATGAGAACGATAACGTTATCGACGGAAAAACGAAAAACACCCCTATTTTCGAGGGTGCGTTTCACCCCTTAAAAATCGGGTTTCGCAGATATGAAAAAATACGTGTCGCCTATTTTTACCCATTCTACAAGCATGCCAAATTTCATCGAAATCGAAAAGATCGACCTCGCAACCTTCCTTCGTTAGTAAGTTTTTATTTATTTTTCTTTGTTCTCGAATGTTGCAAAATCCCTTGAATGTTCACCTCTCAGGGATATTACGACACGATGGACGCAGGCTACGTGGACGAATACGGATATGTATACGTGACTGCGAGAGTCGACGATGTAATCAACGTGGCCGGTCACAGATTGTCAACTTCCGCCCTCGAGGACGTCGTTCTCGGCCACCCCGACGTCGTGGATGCAGCGGTCGTGGGTGTTCCCGAGCACACGAAGGGTGAAATTCCTCTCTGCCTGTACGTGATGCGAGACGGTAGGTTTTCTTTTCCTCGCGCATTGTATTTGAAATTTCAAACGCGAGAGAATTGTAACTCGCGAGAGTGCCTGTTAAAGGGGTATACCAGTGTGAACGCTGGAAATTTGGGTGATTTTCGGGATTTTTTTTGAAGAAAAGTACTCAATTAAATGTTTCGGAAAATTAAGAATATATTTGGCTATATTTGACCTATATTACATAATTTTTCATAGAAAAATATTGAGATCCAAGCGACTTATGCGCTGCCTTCGGAGGCGCAAAAAAAAAAGTTCCTCCACTGCTGACATGATTCCGGCCGATTGAGTAGCTGAAACCGAAAAAGGAAAAATGTCGTTAAACTAGAAGGTATTTCCAGTACAATGACGTAGGATTTTTGAAAAATATCAAAATCTAACAAAATGGCGTAGTTATGAAAAAAAAAGTCTGTTTTCTTGCCTATAAAATGGTCGTTTTTTTCAATGCCAAATCGTCAATTTTCATCCAATCAAAAATATCCTACGTCATTTTAGAGTAAATATATTCAAAAGTCCTCGGTTCAAATTTCAAGTCAATCAGATATATGCTCTTTGAGTTACAATGTCCGAAAATTTGGAAAATCTCATTTCGAAAAAAAACGCATTTAAAGATTTAACTATCGATTTTTGCAGAATCAAATGATATTGATATAAATGATATGAATGATAATGATATTCTTGAAAGTATAAACTGTCGAAGCAGGCAAAAAATCGTTTTTTTCAACGTGTCACACTGGTATAGCCCCTTAAGTCGTGGGAAAGTGGCGTGATTGCCAAAGTGACGAAATCTTGGATAGAACTTCTCCGTCATATTCAGATACGACGATGAACGAGCAAACGATAAATCAGGAATTGATCGAACGGGTTAGGCAGCTGATCGGACCGATCGCTTCGTTCAAAGTCGCGGCTGCAGTCAGGGGGTTGCCCAGAACGCGGTCAGGTAAAACCTGCCGAAAATCGATCGCTGATCTGGCGCGTTCGAGGACAGTCAAGGTGAGAATATCATATGTATTCGACTTTTTTTTCACTTTTCGAAGGCAGTGGTATGACATTCCCGACGCGCTTATTGCTATCATTTTTTTTTCTCAGTAATATTCCTGTCGGAACAATTTACCCCCGACACTTTGAATCCCGTGCTCCCTATTAAACTGTAATACTAGTATCCAATACCCATGTCTCGTTTATTTAAAAAAAGAACGCAATATTTCTGTTTTCGACAAATAATCAACAAAATCTTAGAAAGTCATTTTTTTTAAATCAATGAAATCTTAAAAAACTTTCATTCTTATTTATTATGAAATTTCACTTAATTAACAGTCTTTATACTCATTACGTATTTTTAAACATTAATCAACTTTCATAGATTTCAATAATTTGTATCAATTATAGAATTGAGTTCAATCAACTAACTATCATTTTACAATAGGAATTTAAGTCTTTATTCAGTCTCATAGAATGAACTTTGGCAATAATTATCACTATTTGAAAGCTTCGTCGTCAGAATTGCAATTCTAACAAACATAAGTATGAACATCGTCCGAATCCAAGTATCTTAAATGTGCCCAATTCTTGCACAGGACGCAATCAATCCATATTTCTCTTGGGTGTGAATTTGAATAGGAATCGCAGCAAATTATACAATACCGTTCCAGATTATTATTTTCATTATCACTTCCAGAATTATCGTCTTGAAGGATTCTCCGTTTTGCAAGTTCTTTACCATCCGTTGATTTTCGTTCAACTTTACCCTTTCTTTAAGATCTATTAAGCCTTTTTAAGCCCTTTCTTCCCTAAGTTTTAAAAAATAAGAATGAAAGTTTTTAAAAGATTTCTCATCTTTTTGTTACTTCTTAGAGATGGATATTTGATACATGGATCATTTGATACCAGTATTACCGTTATAAGACATGGATATTTGATACCAGTATTACCGTTTAATAGGGAGGACGGGATCCAAAGTGTTGGGGGTAAGTTGTTCCGACAGGAATGTCACCGAGAAAAAAAAAGCAATAAGTGTGAAGCGCGTCGCGAACGTCACACCATAGAGTGATATTCTCGTCGGAACAACTCACCCCCGGCAGTCTGAACCCCGTCCTCCCTATCCGCCTTTGATTTTGTTGAAACTCATACACGAGACGAAACTATTAGACACGTATTTTTTATAACGGCGGAAAAAAACGGTTTGAGAGGGAAACCACCCCTCAAAAAAATGCGTGTCACCCCTTAACTTAATAGTTTTTTAATACTTCTATAATGCATTTTTCATCGCTTTACATTAGAAGAATTTAAGTTTTGATTTCATTCGAATCGGTGGATTTCTTGTGGGTGGGACTGCAAACCCCCATGGAAATTTATGTATGTAAAATATATGCAGAAAATATATGCTACATATATATATATATCGGTCGCATATATAGTGACGAAAAATAGAATAATACGTTTATATTCAGTATATATGCACCAAATATATGACGCATATATGACCCATATATTTTCGATATATTTTTCTGACCAAAACATATATGCTACGTATAGACATTATATATGATGCATATATGAGGCATATACGACGCATATATTTTCGATATATTTTCAATCTATTTTTTTGTCAGAAAAATATATCAAAAATGTATGCGTCGTATATGACTCATATATGTGTCATTTATGCGTCTTATATGACGCATACATTTTTGATACATATTCTTGACAAAAAATATATGCTGTGTATAAACACTATTACAGTTAAACTTAATGAAACTTAAAACTTAAACTTAAAAAAACTTAACTTACAGTTAAAGTACGCTATTACATATAAACACTATGTATGGCATATGTGTACCATTTATACAGTATATATGTGGTATGTACGCAGTATGTATGCAACATATATGCTAAATATATGTGGCATATATGCAGGGTAAATGCTACATATATCATTGATATATGATACATTGATATACAGTAATATCACGCATATACATCTCATATATAAAAACGTTACGAAAATTAGAATTTGGCACATATATGCAACATATATTTTCAATATATGGCATACATTTCACATATATTACAATTATCAATAAAATAAATTTGCAGTATATTTTTGCGTATATAAATTTCCATGGGGGAAACCACCCCTTGACACGCCTTTCTTTGAGAGCGGGTTTCCCCCCTTAAACCCATTTTCCTCCGATAAAAAAAATACGTGTCTAATTGTTTTCAATGCTTTATAACATACATGAGTTTTAACAAAATCGAAAGCGGGCACTAGAGTGATGTTACTCGTAAGAAATCGTTACGACATCGAGACTCGTCGCATTTGTGAAAAGAAATTTATCAGATTATCTTCTGAGATGTGGTATCGAGCAAATATTTTAGGCTCCATTGTGTTACATGTGGATTTCGCTATTAAAATCTCAAAATGCAAATAATTAGCACGAAGAAGCGAGAACTTTCCTCTACACGAAAAAATAAAAGTGGAAAACGCACTGCTCGCGCGGAATCGAAATCGTCACTTTGAAATGTATATAATATTCTCAATGGTCTTGAACATCTCTTATTCAATGACAAGGTCCACATGAATACAATTTCGATATAACGGGCGAATCGTTCTTACCTATGGTTGTGAAATACTGACTGGGACATAGGCAAAATGTACTCTGCACTATAAATGCATAATGAGCGCATGGGCCGTATCAGGCCGAGCGAATGGCCAAAAATCCATTGACTGTCCTGCCTTGTTTCCCCTCAGGAAACATTGAGAAATTGAATTTACGATTTCTCGTAGTCCGCAGATCACTCAACCATTTTTCAAAGAAAACGAAATTCGTCGACCTTGCCTTTCCTTCGCTTCCTTACTGCATAAGTTTGCACGGAAAAATATAAGAAGCTGGAAACTACACATCGCTTCTTTGTTATTTAATGTCGCTTAAATATTTTCCGGTGCATAAGTCGTTCCTTTAAGGGGGGATTGTCTTTTTTTTTCGCAAAAATTACCGCTTTTTGGGAATTTTTTTGTGAAGAAAGTATACAACGGAAAACTTGTGAAACTTGGCATATAGTTTTATTGATCTGTTTACTACATACAAAAAATTTTTTAAACAATTTCATCAAAAAATCCGCCTCCCACCCCCCTCGACGCGCGATGGTCCTTTTTTGATGGTGTGCACGATTACAGCCTTCACGTTCATCCTGCAACAAAAACCCAAAAAGCATTTTATTTTAGACACATATAGCTATCGTTCGATGAAGGGAAAAAAAAATTGACGATTTGGTGACGTTTTGAACTTGAAGTATCGATTTTTCGAAAAAAATTCATCGATTTTTTGTTATAAATAAAAAACTATTAAACGTATTGCTTTTTTGCTTCATCAAACGATAAAAGGATGTCAGCTGAGCATTCTGTCCAAATTTGAAGGCAATCGGTTGAATAGTTTTTGAGAAATCGTGCACACCATCAAAAAAGGACCATCGCGCATCGAGGGGGGTGGGAGGCGGATTTTTTGATGAAATTGTTTAAAAATTTTTTTGTATGTAGTAAACAGATCAATAAAACTATATGCCAAGTTTCACAAGTTTTCCGTTGTATACTTTCTTCACAAAAAAATTCCCAAAAAGCGGTAAATTTTGCGAAAAAAAAGACAATCCCCCCTTAAGGGAAGTTTCTGCCTTGTAGTGCCAAAAAATGTTCGATTTTCCACCAATTTTGAATGCGAAAAGTATTAAATATAGAATGTTGATATTTGGTATGTTGACTAAGCGGTCTTCATTGAAAATGAAAATATTTTTTTAAGTTCGACAATACATGGTGGTGGGAGTGGGAAGAGCCACGTATGTCGGTGCGCGGGCGATGACATTTTTCGCTTGCGGAAGTCCTAAGTCCCGGACTGATGATCTGAAGCAAAAAATCAAACATATTTTTACTTCGTACACTATTGTGTATAAGTTGAACAAGAATCAAGACGAAAAGTTGAAAAATAAAAAAATAGTGAGCGATCGGAAGGAAGTTTGTTTTTTTCCCTAAAATTTTCGCAGTTTTTTGTTCATTCAGTAAAAATTTTTACATATTTTTGGATAATTCTAGTTCAACTTATACCCAATATTGTACAAAGTAAAAATATGTTTGATTTTTTTGCTTCAGATCACTTGTCCGGGACTTAGGACTTCCGCAAGCGAAGACTGTCATCGCCCGCGCACCGACATACGTGGCTCCTCCCACTCCCACCACCATATTTAGTCAAACTTTAAAAAATATTTTGATGCTCAATAAAGACCGCTTAGTTAACATACCAAATATCAACATTCTATATTTAATACTTTTCGCATTAATAATTGGTGAAAAATCGAACGTTTTTTGGCCCAACAAGGCAGAAACTACACTGTATAGTGGCTTCCTCGCAGAGAACTAAACTAATAACTATTCAATAAACAAGTTTTCAACTGGCACGGCTTTCTCGTTATAATAGCTCTCAATTAGACTCTATGATAGAAAAATACCCCGAAATCTTGCAAACGTACACCGTTTACTTAATTTTCTGAAGATTCGAATGTCTTCAACATCCAAATCCCTCGATTTTTGGAGCTAAATTCAATACCAACGAACCACGAATAACACTTCTATTGTGAATAAAAAATCAGCCCGATATCTCAAGACTCGAGTAACTTGATGTGTTTAGTGAATCCAAGAATTCCAGATTTTCGGCAACATTTAATTTGCCCAGTGTCTTCCAGTCTTGCGTGTACAAAAAAAATACATTCCAATGTCTCAAAATTCTGTAAAGTTGAAGCATTTATAAATTACTTGAATTTTTATTTTTATCATATCCTAATCGTTCAAACGATTAGGATATGATAAATACATAGATGACACAATGTCATCTATGTATCTCAAAATTTCTTCAATACCTAACACTAACGAAAAGAAAATCGTCCACGCACACATGCATATACTTTGGAAGATTTTCTCCCAAATGTGATGTTTACGCTTCTTTCAACACATGGAACAGATCTTCAATGGAAAAGCAAATAAATGTTCACCAAAATGAAGCTTCCGCTATGAGGAGGCAAAATGTCTTGACAAGCATGGCAGACGTTTTTGAGCCCGCAAACTATCAACGAAAAAACAACTTTGCTCATAAAACGGTTAAAGCTTTGGTGAGCTCTGCATTTTGCAAATGAAACATACTGACACTGAGATATTATGTACTTATACGTGAAACGTGATTTAAAAAAATTGAATTGTGGATCACTAAAAAAATTCAAAAGGAATATTCCTACCAACAAGGTATTTGCTTGATCAAAGTATTTCGTTGAAGCGAATGACACGGCTTCGTAAAAGCTGAAGTAGCGATGACCCGGAAGTTGTCCGAAAATGTGTATCCTAGGTATCACTCGTATTCTGTTTGAGGGTCAAGCGTTTCACCGATGAATGTTAGTGGATGCTGATTTTTTCTCAAAAGGGCCGGGTTGAAATTCCGAACTTTGAATGATCAGAACGCTTAAAACTCCGAAATTATACTACCCCGAAGGATCAAAACTCCGAAAGAATTTAACACGAAAGACCAAAACTCCAAAAATCTGAACACCGTCGATATAATTCGGCTATGAAAGTTTTAAAAGTTTCAAAATTTTCAATAAATCAACGAATTATTTTAAGAATTTTTTTTATTAAAGAGTGATTTTACGTCAATTTTGAAATTTGTCTAGACAAATTCCAAAATTGACGCAAACTCACTTCTTAATAAAAAAAATTCGTGAACTAATTCGGCGATTCATTGAAAATTTTGAAACTTCAAAAACTTCCATAGCAGAATTATTTTGACGGTGTTAAGATTTTCGGAGTTTTGGTCTTTCGTGTAAAATTCT
Organism: Ophion ellenae; assembly: GCA_963210295.1. NCBI lineage: Eukaryota > Metazoa > Arthropoda > Insecta > Hymenoptera > Ichneumonidae > Ophion > Ophion ellenae. Next base: position 52,753,605 of record OY723386.1, on the reverse strand, counting down.
TTCGGAGTTTTGATCTTTCGGGGTGCTATTCTTTCGGAGTTTTGAGCGTTCTGACCATTCAAAGTTCGGAATTTCAACCCGGCCCCATCTTGAATTTCGGAACATTAAAATTCGGAATTTTAAACCGTCGGAGCATTCAAAGTTCGGAGATTCAACCCGGCCCCGTTCTTAGACATAGATAATACGGCCAATAAAAGTTCAACTTCGACGTTCCGGTAAGTTTCACTACATCGTTTTGAGAAAAAAGTATATATTGATCTGATTCTTATGGATGATATGGAATATTCTTATGGAAAACTGGGAATTGAGCTGGGATTTTATTGACGATGAGCGCGGGGTATATGTCAGTCAAAGATATTAAGGGGTTAGGCTACAGTAATGGGTACACAATCATGTGCGAATTCAACAATTTTTTTTTGCATGGAAAAGTGATTCGCTCATTACATTAATTACACATCTATTAGTATGAATATCAAGCTGTTAGAAAATATATATATTTTTTTTCGATGTACAAAATGGCCGACTACTCGAAACTTCTCGAAACAACTTTTTTCCAATTGGCGTGACAAATAACTTCGACAATTTTCACTCAATTTACTTCAAATTAAGAAGTTATGTTCCTACTTGCATTTCGCAGAGAAGTGCGTACGGAATTTCTTATTAATCGAGAACTTTTCATTTTATGAGCAGGTACAACGAAATTTTTCACTGAAAAATCGTTTCTTAAGTTCAAATACCTAAAACTTTTGAATAAAACAATATTTTTTAAATTCCGTACGTACTTCTCTAGGTATTCTAATGTAGATTGACGAGAATTTTTGTTTTTTGTTCTAGGTAAAAAATTGTGGATGCTAAATGTCAGGCCGCGGTGCGCCTAAAAAAAGATAACAAAAGAAAATGTAGGTAGTCGGCCATTTTGTACATCGAAAAAAAAATCTAACAGCTTGATATTCATACTAAATAGATGTGTAATTAATTTTATGAGTGAATCACTTTTTCATACGAAGAAAAATTGTCAATTTCGCACATGATTTTATACCTGTTAATGTGGCCTAACGCCTTAACTGCGCCTAAATTCACGATTTTTTACTTATTGCTCAGATTTGGGTTTTTTTGTTCCCGAAAACGATGAAGTGGAACTTATTAAAACTTTAAAGTTGGAGTTTCAAGAAGTTTATTGGGCATATCCATGACTAAAGCAAGTACGTGCGGAACACTCGACCCTTCTTTAAAAACGAATTCAACGATATCTTGAACGAACCAATGACAGAACAAGTGCATGTCAGAACGTGCATAAAATAGAGTGCCGTAGTCATTTGTTCGTGCAGACATTTGAAACATCAATGCTTAAGGTAGTTCCTCTGCGAAAATCTCAACCAAAAGTTTACATACTATGTTCATGTTTAAAAGATTGATAATTGGTTCAATTAGTGATAAATAAAATTAAAAACTACGCAATATTGACTCGGTACAAGTAGATAATACGATGGATATAATTTATTGCCGTAAAATATATTTTATATTGTGTTTTTGATCTACCATTGCCAGTAAACTTTTTGCCGGGACTGTCCAGGCTTTGCCCCAATTGTTTTTTTTTTCAGGCTTTGCCGGGCTTTGCACAAAAATTGTGAGGGCTTCTCATGGTTATATCTTGGAAACTAGATGGTGAATCATTCTCATTTTTTCACATTATTCGTGATATCTTACTCTACCTTATCCTTGTTTTTTATCAATTTCTTAATTTTAGTTTTGACGGTAGAATTAATGATGCTCTGTTTGCCAATCATAACGCATTTGTTACGTGTAAACCAAGCCAACTTTAACTGTAACTATCTCAGGTTTGGGGTGGTCAAACTTATTCAAATTGCACAGATGTTTGGATAATGTATTAAATAACATATATGTCAAATTTCAACCATTTCTTAATTCAACTCTTCTGTGGAGGTACTACCTTAACTAATATGTGTAGGATCCGGAAAATATGGAAACAGGGAAAGAATAATTCGAATCACGAGTTGCGAGACTGATAAAAGTAATGAACCAAAATATTTATTACGTGTAATACGAAAACGCAAATTATAATGCATGCACGCTAATATAACTAGCTTGCGGGTTCGTTCTTAGCCGGTTCGCCCGCGTCTGCTCTCTTGTCTTGAAAAGTGGCACGTTACGAAAAGACACGATCGCATAAACAACGACTACTCAAATTGCACTCAAAATTGACTATTGATAAAGTGCACTGAAAAAATCCCTCATATTATTATTATTATTATCTATGCTGTACCACAATTATTTATTGCACGCTAATTTCGATTTCGTTTCTCAATTTGTAATCATAATACTTTATTCGAACAGGCTGGATGAAGAGAAGGGCCTCTTTGCTTGATGTACTTCATTAAGGGAGGTTTCTACTTCATTGGGCCAAAAAGTGTTCTCATTTTTCACAAATTTCTAATGCGAACAACATTAAATGTAGAATGTTGATATTTGGTATGTCTGCCAAGCCGCCTTAATGACCATGATAACATTTTTTTTTATTTGCCAAAATATGGTACTGGAAGTTCGAGAAGCCATATATGTCGGTGCGCCGGCGACGATATTCTTCGCTTGCGAAAGTCGTAAGTCCTGACCAGGTGATGTGAAGCAAGAAAAATTAAACATACCTTCAATTTCTACAATATTGGGCATAATTGGAATTAGAATCAAGAAAAATAGAAAAAAAAAATATAATTTGCGCTCAAAGGGGTAGTCTAGTTTTTTACGAAAAAATGTTGCAGTTTTTTGTTCATATAATAAAAACGTCTGAATATTTTTGGATGATTCTAGTTCAACTAATGAAGACGTTCGTTGTCCACGTGCTTGCCAAATTTCATAATGATTGCTCATCTAGGACGTATAGGTGCACTTTCGCAAACTTGGAAAAACGTGGTTTCGAGAAAAACGCTTTTGAAGTTAACCTGAAGTTTGCGTTCGAATAAAATGAAAAGTTTCATACTTACACCTAATTTTCTATGCCAGGACCATAGAGTACACCTTCCACTTCATTGGCTCATTCCGATACAGCGAAATAAATAAAAAATTGGCCCAACAAAGTGGAAACCTCCCTTAACGAGGCTTCAAATAGCATGCGACAAATTTATATGTGAACTCGTCACATGGAGTTTTCATGTCAACTTAGCGATAACTTGGCTTCCCATAGCTCGTAAATTTGTTGGTGTAACTTGCGAAATAATGTTAATTGAAAGTTCTAATCAATTGCTTGTACCTATCTAAAGTTTCTCAGATTTCTCAAATCACCGGTCGAAAAATTGGAAGGGGGGAGGGCACATGGCACATCGATTTGAAGCTTCATATTCCGCTCACGGGGCTCGAGAGTGAAAAATGGCAAATGGTGCCATTTCATGTTGAAAGACGTATATTCCTCGACTACGCGAAAAAATACCTCCACTTTACACATAACGAAAATCCTAGAATAGTTCTTCCAAGATCTTCATATTAAGGGGTAAGGCCACTGTAGCGGGGAAAAAATTCGTATATTTCGGGATTTTTTTAAGCGGGACAATGGAATAATTCAAAATTATGAAAAAGGTCCTCTACTGTACATATCATAAGCTGTATAAAGTATTTTTTTCAAAGTAATATAAAACAAAATGGCGGCTGCGCAGCTTTTCTTCGACGAAGCCTTTTTTTCATAAGCGCGCGGCCGGACCAACGGCACCTTCCATTTTTTAATTTACAGTGAATGAAATTTTTTTTTCGATTATACATGTGAATAGCTACAGAAGTACGTAGGATTTTTCTCATATATCGATTTTTGCAAAAACAGCGCGTTTTTGAAAGAAAAGTTCAAAATTCTCAAGAAAGCATCGTCCGAAAATTGTTTATAAAAAAAACTATGCAATATATCGAGAAAATCCTGCGTACTTTTCTGCAGAATGTAATTGTGAATATACAGTTAAAATTTCAAGACAATCGGTCAAGATTTGTTTGATTTATGAGTCCGGCCGACTTGAAAAATGTATTTTCGAGAAAAACCCGTTTAAAGTTTTCGGTGCGGATTGCATCGAACTGAGACGGGCTGCGCCAAAACTCAAAATATAAGTATTTAGACATTTTTCCCACCTCGATACTTTGAGTATGTCATTTTAAAGATATTAAGGCATCTTTTAAGAGAAAAAAAATCGATTTTTTGAAATTTCTAGTGGCCTTACCGCTTAATTGGGATCCCCATCGGCAAAAATTTTACGAATGTAGGCTTAAAACTCTAGACACTGGGGGGCTGTGAAAGACGGACGAACGGGCATGACGAAGTTATAAGAGTTCCTTGTTCACTACTGAAGCCTAATTATCGCTTGAATTTCACAGATACCAAGCACAATCGAGGATCCAACTGTTTACCGGGACATCAAGGATGTACTGCAAAAACTTGGTTACGCAAAAACTGCTTTGGATCCTGAGTTATGAGAGCGCGTTAAAAAAAAAAGTGTACATGCTACGCACGTCCGATGTAACCTAGTTTTACGGAGTAGTCCAACTGTTGTAGATAAGAATGCCGAGGTTATTGAGAGTATTGAGCGACGCGCAGACCTTCAGAGATATCTAAATTGTTTGTATCGGTGCATGGAACGCCAGCGACGAGAGATATGACTGATATTCTCTTCGTTTACTCTATTGTATAATCTACTATTAATCATTCCGTACGAGTAACGTCTACTATTTGCGACTGCACTATATAGGTTCCGATATTTTTTCAGGTTTTATTTAAGGGGGGATTGCCTTTTTTTTCGCAAAATTTACCGCTTTTTGGGAATTTTTTTGTGAAGAAAGTATACAACGGAAAACTTGTGAAACTTGGCATATAGTTTTATTGAACTGTTTACTACATACAACAATTTTTTTTAACAATTTCATCAAAAAATCCGCCTCCCACCCCCCTCGACGCGCGATGGTCCTTTTTTGATGGTGTGCACGATTACAGCGTTCACGTTCATCCTGCAACAAAAACCCAAAAAGCATTTTACTTTAGACACATATAGCAATCGTTCGATGAAGGGAAAAAAAATTGACGATTTGGTGACGTTTTGAACTTGAAGTATCGATTTTTCGAAAAAAATTGATCGATTTTTTGTTATAAATAAAAAACTATTAAACGTATTGCTTTTTTGCTTCATCAAACGATAAAAGGATGTCAGCTGAGCATTCTGTCCAAATTTGAAGGCAATCGGTTGAATAGTTTTTGAGAAATCGTGCACACTATCAAAAAAGGACCATCGCGCGTCGACGGGGGGTGGGAGGCGGATTTTTTGATGAAATTGTTTAAAATTTTTTTTGTATGTATTAAACAGATCAATAAAACCATATGCCAAGTTTCACAAGTTTTCCGATGTATACTTTCTTCGCAAAAAAATTCCCAAAAAGCGGTAAATCTTGCGAAAAAAAAGACAATCCCCTCTTAACGCTGCGGCTAGCCGTCCGGTTATCGGACGAATAAGCGTATGTTATTCGTCCGGATAGCGGCTCAGTTCACGCAGTTCACGCTGTACAACGCCCTAAACAAACAAACAAAGCAAAACTAGCAAACCCAAACAAACAAACCTAATCATACAAACACACGCCAACAAACAAACTTAAACGAACAAACACACCAACAAACAAACCCAAACAAACAAAACTATACAAACAAATCCAAACAAACCCAACCAACCCAATCCAAACAAAATTATAAAGATTTCATTCGGACGAATACGTGTAGATTATTCGTCCGGATAGTTTGTTTAACTATTTAACACGTTCTAGCCGGACGATTATATATATGTTATTCGTCCGGATACTAGCTGACACGAATCACAATAATATGTACGTCTACTGGAAATACGGCGTGAACTGAGCCGCTATCCGGACGCATAACATACGCTTATTCGTCCGAAATCCGGACGGGGAGACACTCCGTTTATTTAATCGAAAAGTCAATTAACCCTCCGCGGTCACCCGGGATAACAATGACCCCAAGCGTAACCGTGAGCCAAAAATACTATTATAAGTCGTTGGCGGCCAAAGCGACTGGCCTGCCTTCTAACGGTGCTTTGGTGTGCCCTTTGTAAGTACAGACTAGCGTCGGACATGAAGCCATTTTTTCCCTTAAACTATTTCCCACTATGGAGCTATTGTTTCCCCTCAACGGGGTCGTCTAGTGTGATAGCCGTTTTTTAAATGCTTTTTTGGGGAATTTTTTTTGACAAACCATTAAAACAAAATAATTTATAAATTGTATATCATTTTTATGAACATTTAAACAAACTTTGTGAATTTTTTGGAGTCATTATATAGAATATAGTCGGAGATACACCGCCCAACAGGAACCACATATACAGGGTGGATCAATAATTATTAGCACCTTGGATATCTTCGAAACTATAAGGTTCACAGAAATATTTGCTGAAATGAAATTGCACAGTACGAAAGGGGCCATCCGATAGCGATAATAGTTTTTTTGCAGATGGAGGTACTTCGGACATTTGAAGGTCAACTCCATTTTTTTTTTATGGATCGGTATGTTTTTTTTGTGTATCATGAAAGAGGAGCTTAAAACAAGTTCAACGACCTATAGCATAAGGTCATTGAAGGTCATTGAAAGTATAGAACAGGGTTGGGCATATTCGAATTTTTTTTATTCGTGAATAATAAAGAAACCTATTCAAAATTCGTTCCGAAAATGAATGAAGCATCCCACTGGATTCAGTACTCATTCCGAAAATGAATAATGAATCCAACTCAATTCAGTATTCGTTCCGAAAATGAATAATGCATCCTACTGGAATCAGTACTCATTTCGAAAATGAATAATGAATCCTACTGGATTCAGTATTCATTTCGAAATGAATAATGAATCCTACTGGATTCAGTATTCATTTCGAAAATGAATAATGAATCCTACTGGATTCAGTATTCATTTCAACATATGTAATGAATCCAACTCGATTCAGTGTTCATTCCGTATTCGGATATCATCAAATTGAATAATTTGGAAAAGTGGACAATGGAAATGGGACAAATATAATGTCCCATTTCGACCCCCATTTCTACAGTTACTAGATACTAAGAGCGCGATTTCCCTTGGGTAAATATAATGTAATCGGACGATAATGTTCCAATAGAATAAACATGTTTTCTGTCAATTTTTCCAGATTATTCAATTTGATGATATCCGAATACGGAATGAATACTGAATCAAATTGGATTCATTGCTTATGTTGAAATAAATACTGAATTCAGTTGGATTCATTATTTATTTTGGAATGAATGCTGAATCCAACTGGATTCATTATTCATTTTGAAAAGAATACTGAATCCAGTAGGATTCATTATTCATTTTCGGAACGAATACTGAATCCAAATGGATTCATTATTTATTCTCAGAACGAATACTGAATCGAGGTGGATTCATTATCGAAAAAAATGAGTATCCATCTGACATGTATTAGGTATTACTTTCCTTACTTATTAGGTATTACTTTCCTTACTTACAGATACTTACAGTTTCGGTAGTAAATAAAATTACTACGTTTATAGTAAGTGTTCGAAATGACGACCATCAATATCAATGCGTACGTTATTATGCACGTTTACACATTTTTTAGACAGGTACTGAAAGTAGAGAAAAGCGATAATACTTACGGTTTACTTCACTGAAAGTAAACACTGTTTCAAGGACACTTTAATGAGTTTGCAGGATAAGATAAACATGATAAGATTAGTATCGATAAATCGGTCAATCGAGTACAATGTATCCGTTTGAAGAGCAAGTCGATATGCTTCTTATTTATGGCGAATGCCAAAAAAATTCTGTAAGGTCAAACACCTTGTATGGTGAACGATATCTTGAACACTTACTAACCGAAACTGTAAGTATTATCGCCTTTTTGTACTTTCTATGACCTTCAATGACCTTATGTTATAGATCGTTGAACTCGTTTTAAGCTCCTCTTTCATGATACAGAAAAAAAACATACCGATCGATTTTAAAAAATGGAGTTGTCCTTCAAATGTCCGAAGTACCTCCACCTGCAAAAAAAACTATTATAATACTAACTATTTCTGTGAACCTTATAGTTTCGAAGATATCCAAGGTGCTAATAGTTATTGATCCACCCTGTATAAAAAAAGGGGCTCCACTGCTGCCATGATTCCGGCCGTTCGGCTTATCTGATATTAAAAAACCAAACGCAATTTTAATCGTGAGACTTGAGGCTCTACATGGAACTAAAATAAAGTTAGAATTCCAAAAAAAGAATTTGTTTTACGCTTTATAAAAAAAATTCGATTTTTCGTATTTTTTGTGGGTTCTATATAGCTGATAAAAAGAAAACTAACGAAGCAATCTCAATTATTTTTGTTCAACTTGAGGTTATACATGTACTAAAGATGCTGTATTAATTTGAGCAAAAACAATCAAATAGTTTTTGAGATATCATGGCAGCAGTTTGAAAAAATCGTGTTTTGAGAAAAACGCGTTTCAAAGTTGTCGTATATAATTCATAATAAAAAAAATAGTCTCACCATCAATCTGCTATGCCTGGACCATAGAGTACACCTTCCTCTTCTTCAAAGAAGCCATGCAAGGCCGTTTTCTCTTCTTTTGATCTGACACACTAGACGACCCCCTTAAACTATCATATCTCAAGAGTATCACCCTTAAATTTTATGAAAGAAAAAATGAAAATTGCAAGAGTTATGATATCTTTTAGTCAAAAAGGGTTTTTTCACATTGACCCCTTGCTGATTTTTTCCCGCTATTTTGAAATTCGCGTAAAATACAATATCGAGAATGCCACATTCTAGAATGATCAAACTAATGTCTTGAATTATTGTGAGTCATTCGGGACGATCAACGCGGCAATCGTTTGAAACATGGCTGGTGTCATTGCGACCCCCTATGACCAGCGTGTTACAGCCAGCACGTGTAACCGCGAAGATTTAATAAAACAGAGGTACAGTAGGCTACTTGAAAATACTATAATTAAATTATATAATATAATGGATAATAGGTAGAGTATTGAACAATTAAACGAGAGTTGCTTTACTTCCAAGGTAACACGAGTTACGGTCTCGTAAATGCAAAATACTATTTTATGATATTTCAGTATATGCAGTGACGTGGTCCTGCGTATGTTTAAGGAAAATAAATACACGTGCGTATATATATATACTTGTGTGTGTGTGTATATATATATATATATATATATATATATATATATATACTAGCAACTCGGACCGGCTTCCGCTTGGATTTCAATTTAATTTGTACACAAATAAATCGGTCGGCTATCTCAGCTACAATATTTCTTCGTAAATTTCTTCTCCCCGGACACTTGTATAAAGAGATTTTTTTTTTGACGTGACACGAGATAGGGCTACGACAAGTTCATCGTGTTGGAAGCATGGTTCATTCAAATCAACTATAGGCATAGTATTCTTTTCGCGGAGGGCTGTATTTTGTGGAGGCATAAGGAGGGCTCTTTTGAATCATTGGTGAATTACAATGGCGCTTAATAAAAATAAGTCACAATCAATTATTATACCCAACGATATACTGGACTAAAAATTTTCTCGCAAATTTAGTAGATCTGGACATTTTGACATTTTCTCTGAAAAGTCGCGGCTACGAAAGTTCTTTTTCTAGATACATTTTTCTAAGTTTTATCGTAAATTCCATTACGGGCTCCTCCCCCTTATTACGTTTCCTGCCATATTCCACTTCCTCATCCCCAACCCCACATTTTTCCAAGTTTTAACAGTAATATTTTTTTCAAACATTCGTTGAGCCCCTGTTTTTATTGTCGTTGCGGAATCTTTATATTTCTGTACACGAATGAGCACTTTATACCAGGTATTTAAAGTTATTTAGTGTACAAATTATTACATAGAAACGTGGCCAGCGTGTAATCTCCATAAAGCGACGTATAAATGAGACGATTTTGAGAGGCGTAATTTTTCGTTAAAAGCTCGGTAACTTGGCTTGAAATTAAAAAAAAAATAACTTTTATTTGATTATATACCATACCATAAACATACTCTTATTGGGACCAGAGCCAGTTAGAATAGTACCTTCAATCATGTAACCTTATAAACTCTTTGTTTGTAATCGAGGCCTTGCATAGTTTGGGTGGATTCAGAATTCGCCATAATGCAATGGTAGCCCCAAACTTTAAAAAAAGTCAATTGGTGCAGTGAAATTTCAGAAGGATTTGAAGAATTCAGAAAATTCTGGAGGATAGTGAACGGCCTCTTCACTCTCGAGTACTGCATCTGCTGAGTCATATACTTGGATTTCTGCATTGAATTTTGAAAGCACCAAGTCATTAATTTTTCCAACTTGTTCATCAGTTAGCATATAGTATCGCTGTCTCCTGGAACGTCTGTTTTTAAGGCGTTACCCCCACTTGTAGCGCAAAAAAAGGCCTTTTTCATGAATTTTTTTAAAGAGAACTACAAAACTTTTTTAATCGATCAATATACCATCTTACAGAACACATCTTGAAGAACTTTCAGTAATTTTTTTATTGAAAAATATTACATTGTTTAGTGGCAAATGGCCGTGAATGAAATAATGTTTTTATATACACGGTTTGCGGTGACCAACATTGCGGCGAAGTGGATCATCTGAAAAAAAAAATGCGGATGGATTTAGTCAAATATAAGTATAAACTAGTCTTTAATCAAAGGATTTTAAAAAATATTCATTTTTCACAAAATGTCGGACAGTCAAAGTTAATGGTTCGATTTTAACGAAAAAAAACGGCCGTTTTTTGGCTATAAAACGGCCATTTTTTTCGAAAAAAAAATCGAACGATTAAGGACTACATATTTATGTATTAAATAAGCCTGCAAAATTTCAAGAAGATCGGTTCATTAGTGTTCGAGTAATCTTGGTCACCGACTTCAGAAATGCCATTTTGAGAAAAACGCGTTTAAAGTTTCTCTTTCAACGCTCTTTCAACGCGGATTCTTCTCTTTCAACGCTCATATCTCAGACAATTTTGTTCGGATCGACTTGAAATTTTCAGGACATATTCTCAGATACTTATACTTCAAAAAAATGCAATAAAAAAAATCGATTTTTTCAAAATCGCAAGTGGGGGTAACCCCTTAAAGGTCCTGAATTTCAGAGTATACGTTATTAGTTGTTGGTGGTCGTTGACTAAACCACATAAATCAGCGTGAGAGGAATCTTCCCGAGTCAACATTTTTAGCCTACTCTGAACCCTCGCAGGACCCACTTCTACTGTAATACATAAGCCGCCTGCCTCCGTTGAACCGATGATACCGCATTTGTTGAATAAATGTTGAATAAATACTACACATTTAATAAAAATACATCGTCCCCTTATCAAATTATTAGTGCAATATTAATATGCGAAAACACTCGAATTTGCTCAATATTGATTTATTATTATTTTATAGGTGATTCATAAAAGAATGCTCGTATATACAGTCTTACTCCAATTCTATCAGATTATTGGGCGTCACAAATTTTCCTGTGAGAAAAAATCTCACAGGAAAATTCTTTAAAAATGCCAGGCTATCCAATAAAAGCTTACGCGACGTTTTTCATCCTTGGCATTTCTTCTTAAACCCTCTAGTTCTTGAGTTACATTGCATTATCTAGAATTAGTCTTTTTTAGTAAAAAATGAAATGACATTGCGAAAAAAAATGGTACGAAACTTTATAAAAAACGAAAATGGAGCTCCTGCTACCCCGTTCAAGTTTATCATGGATAAACGTAACAATTTTTTTTTTGCATAAGTCATGCGCGCAATTCTCGTTGATCGAAGAAAGCCGAAAAACAGACAGGTACAAAAGTGCGTACCGGGTAGAAATAAGAATCATAAAAAAATATTTCAGAAAAGCAAAATAAAGCTGAATTTGTTCCGGTCTAAATGCCGTTCGGTAAATTTGGTTATCTTTTTTTTTACGAAGCTATGTAACTTTTAGTGCAGCAAGAAATATCGACTGGTGTATCCAAACTTTTATATATATATATCATACTCGAAATTTGTGGTTGCCTTAATATATTCGAATAAACACTACCAGTCAAAAGTATTCGGACACTTCAGATAACTGCAAAACTTAATATCACTTTGGATAATTGCAAACTTATGGTAGAATAATTATTATTTCACGAAGATACTATAAAGCTCTGTATAATTAATTAATTATATAGACCTTTAAAGTATCTTCGTGAAATAATAAATGATATAAATTATATTACTCTAACATTATTTGGCAATTATCCAGCGCTCAAAAGTTTTGCGATTATGTGGAGTGTTCGAAAACTTTTGGCTGGCAGTGTAGATCTAAATAACATATAATGTTGATATCTATATGAAACGTTAGGGTGTTAATTATAGTCTATTTCATGTTCTAAAAGATTGAAATTTTCGGTTTGGAATTCAACCTCATTCAATTTTTTCTTAATTTTTTCCTTTTGTTTTTGTTTTTATTTGTTCATTCAATAATGAGTCGATAAATGGCGATGGCTGATTACCGTCGATTTCAAATAAAATGTTTGATTTTTCTTTGTTTTCATTTTTAGCACGTCGAAAATTTAAAAAATATTTCCACGTGTATGTATGAAGCATATTTTTATTTCTTTCCGCTAAATATTATGATATTGGCTAACCGCGTCTATTTGATTCTTTTTTATTTGAATTAACTAGATTTTTCATAGAACCAAATTATTCCTATTGCATTCCATTATTAAAGTTATTGATTTCAAATATGTTTATTTATTCAAATCAATCTATTTGATATCGTCCAATAACAAAATATTTTATTTGATCTTAATAAATCTGTGATTTGGTTTCATCAGTTCAACATTTTCATCTGTTCAAAAAAACAATTTAGTCAACTTCCCTGAATGGATCTAGTTAATTTTTTTTAATTTACCTTAAATAGGATTTTTGTAGAGCTAACCATTTTTCTATTTGATTGAACTAATGGTCCATCTTTATTGCAACACTCAGATCAAAGGGTCTTGGGGGTAGAGAAGGTGGAGAGAGAGGAATTATGTGTATACACACACACACACACACACACACACACACACACACACACACACACACACACACACACACACACACACACGCACGCACGCACACACACACACACACATATGAGTTTGTTTGAAAAATAGCATGTTATTCGATCAAACTCTCTAATTATCACAATGATATTAACTAATTGATATAGCTTATGTGGTACAACAAATAGCTATAGGTATTCATTTGGTCTCTTATGCCATATCAGCGATGAAAATGTTATAAGCACTCGGTAGCATAGGGGCAGCGTAGCTCTGAGTAGGTAGGTACTAGGTTCGATTCGCATATAGGGCAAATATTTTCTTCGAAAGAAATCATTCCTAAAGGCCAGGGAATGACGAACTACGATGGAAAATCCTTGTGGTAAAGCTCTCAATTAAGGGATTTATTTTACTTTCGATTTATGAAATATTTTATGCATATAGTACACTTAGCTTTACAATGTACATTGTAAGCAAATAAAGATTCATTTGAATCTCATCTTTATTAACATATATAAATATCTTTGAAACACATATGATCGTAGTAGGCTGTAACACAAGGAAAAAACCTCTTTTATTTAAATATATAGATCCTATATAAATTAATTTTTTCTTTTAGCAGTGTACAGTAGGCCGAAAGGGCCTAGGGGCGTAGGTTCTGCGGGAGCGCTCGAAATAAGCCCCCCTGAGGTTCCGTAGGTTCACTTGTGATCCTCACTGACCTCCTTTGAGTCAAAAAGTCTACTTTCTGCCATGCCGGAGGTTCATCGGAGGCCCTAACGCATGGTATTTTCAAACATTGTACCCTCCTTTAGATACCCAATAATCCGTTCTCGCCGATTTCTGATCGGGGACGGAAGTCTTCATTTTGTGGGTTGAACGCGGCTCGAAAATTTCGACTCGGGTCTCCATCGTCAACCGTCAGTAGTACGGCAGCGACATCGCTATTATCGTCGGAAAACAAAAGGAAGTCCCGTACCGCCGGATGGTACCTTGTGTCGGACACTCGTGCTATCACGACAATGTAGCAGCGCGTTCGCGTAAAAAACCCATGAAAAGGGCGCCGGGGAACTTAGCGGTACACATTCGCGGGACGCGGTTTGCCACTGACGCGCAAAGCCGAAGTGACAACGGTCTAATGCTGCGTTTGGCGGGAATACACTGCGTCGGGTAAGATTAAGTGGTTATGTCAATGGTTATTATACATCGTGTTCCGCAAATATTCGAAGTTTGTGAAAGTTTTTCTTGGTTTCCTAAGGGGCTTTGGCATAAAACACGTAATTTTGAGGATTCTCTGTCCCCTGGTACCGGACACAAAGTGGTCCCTTAAAGCCGGACAATAAACATGATGTTTTTATTATCGTAAGCATTTACACTTTTGATTATAACTGTTGTACGTTGTTTTACGGGATAGAAGAATGCAGCGAAATCAAAATGGAAGAGAAGAAAAAGAAAGGACAATGGGACCAAAAAAATTTGCTAACTGAGTTTGAGAGAAGCTTCGCTGCGCTACGATGTTCCGGAAAGCACTCTACATGAGAAAACATCGTTATTGAGAGGCTAAACCAGTGTGACACTTCCAAAAAATCGATTTTTTTACATGTATATCTCATAGGTGCGGGGTCCTTCCCCTTTTACCATCCCCTCCTTTATTCCTTCCATTCCTTCCGACATTCACAATCCTTCCAGAATTCCCCCCCAGAGTGTTGACCGCAGCCACTCTTTCCTAATGCACTACTGTATCGCATTTGCACGAGGGCCCAGGAAAACTGCGGAAAACCTGGGCCGATACAGGCGGCTATATTTGGCTGAATTTCAGTTGTATTACCATCAGAAACTCTTACTTTTTTGTTTGCCTTCTTCGACAGTTTATACTTTCAAGAATATCATTATCATTCATATAATTTTATCTTGCAAAAATCAATAGTTAAATCTTTAAACGCTTTTTGCTCGAAATGATATTTTTCAAATTTGCTGACATTGTAACTCAAAGAGCAATTATCCGATTGAGTTGAAATTTGAACTGAGTACTCTTGAATATATTTACTCTACAATGACGTAGGATATTTTTTATTTTGACCATTTTATAGGCAAGAAAACAGACTTTTTTCATAACTACGCCATTTTGTTAGATTTTGATATTTTTCGAGAATCCTACGTCATTGTACAGGAAATACCTTCCAGTTTAACGAATTTTTTTCCGTTTTCGGTTTCAGCTACTCAGTCGGCCGGAATCATGGCAGCAATGAAGGAACTTTTTTTTTGGCGCCTCCGAAGGCAGCGCACAAGTCGCTTGAATCTCAATATTTTTCTATGAAAAAATGATGCAATATAGGTCAAATATAGCCAAATATATTCTTAATTTTCCGAAACATTTAATTGAGTACTTTTCTTACAAAAAATTCCCGAAAATCACCCAAATTTTCAGCGTTCACACTGGTATAGCCCCTTAATAAATGTGTGGTAAAAAGTTAAAGATAGTGTGTTTTAATGGTTCATGCAAAAAAAAAATCCAAAAAATAGCTGTCACATCGCGGGAAAAAATGGACATACATGAACATAAATAATCATGTATGATTTTGTCATAAAAGATCATTAACGAAATTGATCTCTATATAATCATAGTAACATAGAGATAGCTGAAATTTTCGAACAGATATTTCTCAGAGATGAATAATATTTAGGGCAAAAGGAAAACATCAAGCTCTGCGTCAGGGTATTCTCCAGAGCCTAGTGCTTTGTTTTTCCTTAAAAATTCAACCATCTTTGAGAAAATAGGGTTGAAATATCTGTGAGGTTATGTTGACCTTGTTCATTACCCTTACATTAGCCCTTAATTGTACATTAGCTCTTGTACATGAGCCCTTGTACATTAGCCCTTAATATATGTATTCAAATGGAGCCCGACACTCGTCGAGTCGTTTTTTTTTTGTCACCGAATCCTTGTATATTGTATTATAATATTTTTTTTTTAAGTTTACACAATGATTACTTTACATTCTCTTGATTTGTTTCTTCAATCAATTCTCTCAATAAATACAAAAAGTTTTGGACCCATTGCGCCGGAACTCAAAAACTTGTGATCAGCGAACAGTTTAGCATTGTTAAAGGTGTCGCCGACGCAATAGAACTACGGAATTCAAATTTACCCCAACAGATTGGGGTCAGGAATCAAAATCGGTCCGGCTACATGCTCAGGCGTCATGCTGGGAAGACCCTCCGCGTCGCGCCAGAAAAGGCAGATACACGCCTGTGCACTGCTCGACAAAATATAAATATATATATGCTATATATATTTATATTATATATATATATATATATATATATATATACACACACACACACACACACACACACACACACACACACATATATATATATATATATATATATATATATATATATAGAACATATAAATGGTCTAACCTTTAAGGGTAAAATTTCCAATTCAGAAGGCTGAGACGGGAGAAAAGGATTATATTTCATAAATATTTAATTGAGTAATTGAATGAGGTTACATGGACATGAATTTAACCGGGTATCGCAAAATGTTAACAATTGATGAGCCGATATTAGCCACAAAATGGAAGCTTGGTTTCAACCACGGTCTACATACTGGTCTTGAAACGACGGTAGTGGGGGAAGGTTCACTTAGCGTTCAGTTTTTGATTCAATTTTCGACCGCATGGTGCGCTAGGGAAAGGGGTATCGTGTGCAAAGAAGCCAGAAGCAATATCATGTCTCTTTACTGCATACAGCGCATGCACATTAGACTGTAACGTCTCGATATACGGGTTCTCGTTTCTTTTTTGTAAGAAATATCCATTACACGGAAAGTAAACGAAAAAAGTATGTATTTGCATGCTTAAATGAACAAATCAATACATACATGCTTAAAAATATAACCAAACGTATATTAAACGCGTGCAAAACTCAAGCGACAATGATAGAAATGATTGATATTCTGTTCTTTGTATTGCGATAGTAGTTGAGCTGAATTGTTACGCTGCGCACTCGGAACCCGAAAGTTCTCGATTGTCACTGAATTAAGTTGTCAATAACAGTTATTTAGATATATCCAACTTTTTTTATACGCGTAACGATTTTCAACTGTTATACGCACATACGTCTATACGACGAAACATTTTATGATCGGTTTAGGTTAGTCTCATGACACCCCCCGATCACAACGACACACGGTGGCGACGATAAGAAAGAAAAAAAAGCTTGGCCACTAAGCTGCCGACTCGCCACCTATCAAATACGACCGTCGTTTCAAGACCTGTATGTAAGACCGTGCTTCAACCCATTCATTTCGAGTCATCGAAAAATCGAAAAACACGCATCTGCTATTCTTTTATCATCTACACATCTGTGAATTCACATTTCGACCTAACGAGACCTCTCATTTTTATGCATTGGAAAATTACTTTTTTCAAATATACAATATACATTTATTGTTATTTGCCTCGCTCTCATTAAACGTGTATAGTACTCCAGTGGCTTGGCGTGGGGGGGCAGAGGGGGCCATGGCCCCGGGCGGCGCCGGTGTGGTGCGGCGGCGGTGAGCGGCACTTAGTTGCGAAAATAGGGAGGGGGCGGCAAATGTAGGGTTAGCCCCGGGCGGCAAAAATCCACGCTACGCCACTGTAGTACTCGAAAAATTAAACATCATTGCACTTGAAATTCTTTCGTATCTTGTTTCCTTGAACGGTCATTACCAACAGACGAAAAATCTCCGTTTTTGAAGGGTGCATTTAACCCCTTGAAAACGGGGTTCCACCGATATGAAAAAAATACGTGTCACATATTTCAACCTACTCGATGAACGCGCGAAATTCCACCAAAATCGAAGGGAGACACCTTGCGGGGTTTCCTCGTAAGACCTGATTTTTCTCAGTCTCAATTTACATATGCAAATTTTTAAAAGTATCGCATAATCTTACGAAACTGAAAAATAACATACGGTCATGGCCGAAAAAAAAAACTACTCCGACAGTCCTTACGTATTGAAAACAGTGACGTGTTTATTATTTTCACTACAACTATTTATGGTATTATTTACCGGGTCGGGATCGAAAATTCGAACGATCAATATTCAGAAGGACCGAAATACCGAATTTAGTAATGACGAACGTGCCAATGTAGATAGATCAATCTTATGATAGTCTATAAAATAGTTAATCAAAATTGTGAATACAAAAATCTCGAAGTTGATTTATAGCGAAAACAAATATTAGATTTAACAAAATAATGACATATAATATCGATTCGCCTGTATATACAGGGTGGATCAATAACTATTAGCACCTTGGATATCTTCCAAACTATAAGGTTCACAGAAATATTTGCTGAAATGAAATTGCACAGTACGAAAGGGGCCATCCGATAGCGATAATAGTTTTTTTGCAGGTGGAGGTACTTCGGCCATTTGAAGGTCAACTCCATTTTTTTTAATGGATCGGTATGTTTTTTTTCTTTATCATGAAAGAGGAGCTTAAAACGAGTTCAACGACCTATAACATAAGGTCATTGAAGGTCATAGAAAGTACAGAAAGGCGATAATACTTACAGTTTCGGTAGTAAATAAAATTACTACGTTTATAGTAAGTGTCCAAAATGACGACCATCAGTATCAATGCAACATTGGATTCTTTTTTCGATTGATTGACTTGCAAGTTTTACAGCGTCAGAAGTTATCGATGCACAGGCTGTAATAATTCTTTGTTGCATGTCGTCAAGTGTACTTGGTACAGTCCGACCTCCGAATAAGAAACCCGGCAATAAGAAACTTTCCCCAGTTTCTCAGTCGAGCGCTTCCCCCACTCCGACTCGAACTCCGAGCTCGCGAATTTTGTGCGCGGAACCTCTGGTTAAGAAACCAGCCTGGAAGAAATTATTCGAGCAAAATAGAGTGAACGTTGTACTGTAAATTGATGTGTGCATGCGTGCGTGAGTATGTGTGTGCGCGTGTGAGAATGTAACAAAAAATCTACAAGTTTATTAGACATTTTTTGTATTCATTAGAAAGATACATATATGTGTTGACAAGATTTCATATGAAATAAAAATAAAGATAAGGGCGTTTAAAGATTTTCATATAAAACAGCAAAAGTTTCCGCGACGTAATGAAAAGCGTTTTCGTCTTGTTGCGTATTATTTTGATCCGCAACGCACTCAACTGACGATGGAATATTTTCGAGAGAGTCGAACTCTGCCATTGAAGATGAATCCTCAGAGATATTGACTTCTTCTTATATATAAATGGGATAAAACAATATGGACATAAAGCTCTTTGTCTAAATTATCACCTTGTGGCGCAGATTCTGTAATATTTTCTTCGACTTGTATGCTACAGTCTGATCTCTTACGCTTCTTTACAGTTTCGGTCATTTTATGACAGTTAATAGTAATTCAGATACAGTAGTACACAATAATATTCAATAGTATGTATATAAACGTGAAACAAAAATTCGCGAAATAAATGTCCACGCGCATTCGAAAACGTTTCTGCATGGGCGATGTGAATACTAAGTTGCAATTCGTTCGAGCGAGTTTCTTGTTGAGAGGATCGCATGCGGAAAAGAGTGAGAGAGACAGACAGAGGTAGTGAGCGCGGAGCGCGCGCCTGGTGGGGGTATGCGATATATAAGAAAAACTCTTCCCCTTGGGGGCTTTTGGTTTCTTATTCGGAGGTCGGACTGTACTTTTTTGTACACTTTATCTTTCAGTGTTCCCCATAGAAAAAAGTCCAAAGGTGTTAGGTCTGAGGAACGAGCTGGTCACGATATTGGACCGCCGCGTCCAATGCAAAGATTTCGAAAATTACGTCGATTTGCCTTCGTGCAACCAATGAATAATGTGCTGGACATCCGTCATGTTGATACCACATGGTTTGTCGTGTAAGTAAAGGCAACTCTTCGAGCGAAAGACCCAATGTATCTTTGATAAAATTACTGTAGATGTTGCTATTCAAATTGTAAATTTTATTTACTACCCAAACTGTAATTATTATCGCCTTTCTGTACTTTCTATGACCTTCAATGACCTCATGTTATAGGGGGTTTAACTCGTTTTAAGCTCCTCTTTCATGACACAGAAAAAAAACATACCGATCCATTTTTAAAAATGGAGTTGAACTTCAAATGTTCGAAGTACCTCCACCTGCAAAAAAAAACTATTATCGCTATCGGATGGCCCCTTTCGTACTGTGCAATTTCATTTCAGCAAATATTTCTGTGAATCTTATAGTTTCGAAGATATCAAAGGTGCCAATAGTTATTGATCCACCCTGTATACACCCAACAATTCGAGGCGTCAAATCGTCGAATTATAAATATTACGACAGTTTACAGTTTCGAATTCATTAAATCGAAGGACCAAAAAGTCGATCAGTTAAAATAGAGATGGGCCAAAATGGCGAACGGTCCGGATAGCGCAAACTTGGGATCGAGCATTACTACATGCGCTTCAGAATGAAGATGGCAGATGGCGTTAGTGGTCAGTTGGGTCAGGCATCCATGCCATGTTCGCCATTTCGGTATTCGCCATTTCGGACCATCGATCATTTGCGTTTCTAAGATCTACACATTCGAAGTTTGTAGTCTCCATAAACGGCTTTTTGCTATAGTCGGTATTACGAATATTAGATACTCACTTTTTTCTATTTCGGAGATATGAATGTTGTAGATTGTTCGAATCTGTATTTGTATGACTCAAACTGCAGACTATCTGAATATATGTTCTCAAATAAATGAGCTCTCGATTAATAATCCTTTGGTGCAATAGTTATTCGATTTCGTCATCGGTCAAAGGATAAAATTTCGAATAATTTAACCTTCGTTATTTTGAGAGTTCATAATTCTGTCGTTTCGAAATCTTTGTCTTTCTATATTTGGTCATTCGACATTTTGACCCCCACCCTCATTCACCAACATCGATCGATGTGAATATATATGGTATCCAAAAATACTTTTTAAGCAATGGCGTACAGTGAGTGTAAAAAGTATTTGTACATCCTAAATATACATGGTGTCTGTTTACAAAAATCTTGGGAAACTGACAAAAAAAATAAAGCCAAATTAACAACAGTTTTTTCGTGTGAGATTTACGAATACTTTTTTTACCCACTGTACTTTCCCCTTTTTGGCGAACACAAACAACATCTAAACCAAATTTCATCGTCGTTAATACGAGCGACATTCAATAATCGGATATTTCGGTCGTTTTTTTTTTTCATCGGCTCCGTCGCGTACACCCTAGAAGGTGCAGAGAATAAGTGAACGAGTCTGCATTGATAATTCGTATAAAGAAACGTGGCTTTATTGGTAAAAGTATTAAGATTATTCGTAAGTGTACACGGATTTAAATCTGCTATCTCATTAGCTTGACATTACTTTTATTCCTCTTTTCCAAATTAAACCCGCGTGGACGCTCGTTTCTTGCTCATACGATGCTCATACCCCGTAAAGGAATTATTTTGTACATTATTCGCCGACGAAACGTTGCGTTTCCGGAAACGACGGTGTGTGATGATAAATATGCGTAGGGATTAGAAGCCATCGTTGGGTACTGACAACGTCTTAAGGCTTGTTTCTCTTCAAAGAAAATATGTACACAAGTGACGTCGCGAAATGAAAGCGTACCGCGTATCGAGAAGAAAAAAATCAATAACACGGTTCATTACTAAAATGCGAGGGTCGCAAAGACCGCAACAGATAATCGTTCGCTCCTCTCTGCGATCATCCTCCACGGTTCCCGTTCACCCTGTGGTTTAGCCAAACAACGTTTTGACCGGTGCGTCGTGTCTTCGCTTCAAAACGAACGGATATTTCCTAGAGGTTGGGTGATTTAATTTTGTCTCGACGACAAAGGGAGAGCTTCCTAAGATATCTAATCAGTCTTCATAGCTTTGGGCGTTGGCTCGCTATTTTGCGAATTCGAATCTTCCGAGAAGCCTAAGTGAGCTGAGAAATCCGTCATTCCCTGGGAATCGCTTACAGTGGAAAAACCTGTCGAATATAATTTTCAAATATTACTTTCATTCATTCAACATTGAAATTGTAGTCTTTCTTAAGGGGTTATATACAGTTAAAACTTTCGAAAAATCGATTTAAAAAACATTTTTCGTAATGTACATATACTTAAGTACACACACGGACAATTTCTTGTTAATCCGGCGAATATTCTCAAAGTTACACGCACATTTGTAATGACGTGTCAGAGCGTTCGAAAGTGCTTTTGAAACTTTAAAGGCGTTTTTCTCAAAACTGTTTTTAAACCGATAATCTCAAATTTTAACACAATCTTTTCAAGTATATGTTTTAGTAATTAATCGGACGTTTTTTCTCACCGATAACTATTTTCCATTTCATAAAAAATTCAAGGCCTCATTTTTTGGCAAAAGTCGATTTTTTTTAGAAGCCGCCATTTCGTCAAAAAATATTATTTTGCTTATTCCTTCGATCAATTAGAAGATAATCCATTATATTAACGAAATATTTTTGGTTTTTTCATTTTAGATGATCCAGTCCGGAGATATCGTGCTCACCGCAAGACGCCTTTTTTTAGAGGTGCTCCCGGAGACCAGCTATAGCAGCTTTCAAAATAATCATTTTTACAAATAAAAAATGTTAAAATCCAGTTAAAAGTTACCATAATATATGTACAAATTTTTACGTTAATAGATTTGAAGGTCTTCTCAAGAAAAATTCTTGAAAAATCGATCTTTTTAGGCCTCCTGACTGTATATAACCCCTTAATTAGTAGCCTCGAACTAGTTATTATGCAGTTTCTTCTTTTAGAGATCGTCAAAATTTCATAGGGTAATCTGTGCACTACAATTATACATTATTATTAATATTTAAGTTCTTCTTTCTTTGTTCAAAGGAAAACCAGTGTCGATATTTGTTACAGTTTTTAGTTCTTTAAAAGACTAATAATGTGAGCCTTTACTTTTACGGACTCTTTATGAAAACCAAAAGTTAGCACCTTTCTCATTAGTGAAGGCGAATTTTTGGTGCATTTTTTAAAACCGTTTTTTTTTCTCAGAAAAAGCACATTGCCTTTCAAATTGTTCACTCTTCTTCCGACAACTAGTGTAAGTTGGAAGTTGAAATAATCATGAACTATATCCTGCTTGAGGGGTCTTCTCACGTTAGACGCTAAAAAAGGCTATTTTCATGATTTTTTTTGATCGGTTTATATTATAGATATTGATAGAAAAGTTGTTATTCTTAATAAATACACGATCGAAATAAATGTTTTTTATTTTTAATTTATTCAAGTCACTATTTCTAGACGAAAAAGGTAGTTAAAAAAATGTCCTAAAAAATTGTAGGTCTGTGCTGTTGATGAAATCTCGGAGATGGATCATCCAATACAAAAAAATCAAACGGTCTTAGATTCAGTATGTTAATGGCTATAGCGCATATCATACGATTTTCTATATATGCAAAAATAACAAAATGGCGGACATTTTTCGAAAAAACAAAAAAAGTGTTTTTTTTTCACCGTTTTTATATACTATACCTATAGTTATAAAGAATATGTGGTTACAATTTTATAAGGATCGGTTCAGTAGTTTCGAATATTTTATCAACAAGCCGTCGAAAAACGTTGTTTCGAGAAAAACGCGTTTCAAATTTGTTTGGGTTACATAAATACATAAAAAAAATGTTTTAATGTATTTCGGAAGTGTATTTATTAAGTGTAACAACTTTTGTATCAATATCTATAATAGAAACCTATCAAAAAAATTCATGAAAATAGCCTTTTTTAGCGTCTAAAGTGAGAAGACCCCTTAAACAGTGAAAAAAAAACCGAATTCAAAGAAGAAGATTTCAGGAAACCGAGCTTGCAATTTTTTAGTTCCAGTGCGAATTTTATCTATACCGATTGTGAGCAACGGGAAAACCGAATGATCTCTTCTGGAAAAACATAATATCGACTAGCTGGATTTCATATGTTTCGGCAGAGGCATCATTGTTTACAAAATATAAATATTAATGCATGCAAATGAAAATACCGAGTCCAACTGGTTGATTGATTTCTTTCTGATCTCAAAAAATAGGTGCACTCGAACTGGGTTTGGCTTTTTATATGATTCGAAAACTCACACGTATTAGAGTCTTCGGTGAGACCAAAGTTTGAATTCGAGGTGTCCATACCACTCTTGCGTGCTAATCCATTTTCCTTGTCCATCATTGACTTTCCTTTCTTTTTCTGTAAGTAATTTCGACGAGTGACAAAAAAGTTTTATCAATTATGTACACAGATACACCGAATAAATGTAAGAAAAACAAATGTTCTCTGCTTACTTGATCCAGAGTAGAAATTGGAACCCATTTGTAAATCTTCATAGTGGTTTCACCTATTGTTACCCATTTTTTTTCCCTTCAATGAAAACAGAACGAATCAATTTGCATTAAAAAAATAACGCGCTGCTTACTACGGAAACTGAGCTCAGGTACGATAAGGTAAATATTTGCCATCTGAATGCCGGAGTACTGAGCTTTGCACAATTATTCGACAAGACTCTATCGCTAGAAAATATAAAAATGCTGCATATCCATTTTTTGGACAATATAATTATCCTAATGCATTATCAAGAATGAAAAATTATGCAAAAAAAAAATAGGGTTTCTTTAAATAGCCGTATATAAATTAAAAAAATTGGAAATATTATATATCAACATGAGATTGGTAAAGGATGGAAAGAATGCAGAAGTATGGTCTCGTTACCAACATTAACACTAATGACTTTTCATCAGGTATTAAGATAAGTAATTGTAACTAAAATATTAGCTATTCCAAAGAAAATAGTTATAATAACATATTGGAATATTCCACCACGTATATAATTTTCAAACCCAGAGAAAGCCCTGAGGTTTATATTTCAGTCTGAGGTTATATCTAGAATAATAAAATATTCATGGTAGAAAAACAGTAGCGAAGCAGCAGAAAAAATTAATTGCTTTTCATTTTTTTTTAAACAATATAATGTGCATCTCAAAATTAAATGCACAAGTCGAGTACCTAAATTCCATCATGTTCGAAGTTTTCGGTCGGGTATTATTATTATCATAAGGTGCTACTTTTATCCGTGTATATTAAATGTATGTGTATATTAACATGTATATTATGTAAATGAAACAAAACAAGAAGTCAAAGCCGATGCACCTTTATTCAACATGGTCGGAACATATTGTGAACGTCTGGTTTACACTGCGTGGCAATAGGGTAAACCAACCAGTGAATGGACGAAAGCTGATTTATGTCTAAAATACGTAAAGAATATGAATCGTCGATAAAAACTCGAATCGCTAGACTTAAAAAAAAAAATCACAGATGTCGTTGAAATTGATTTCTCACAAGGAACATCACTCAAGTGTCCGCCGTCGATCTTGTTGAAACTCATATACGTGATGAAGCATTGAAAACTATTGGACACGTTTTTTTTTATCTGCGGAAAAACGGTTTTAAGGGGGAAACCACCCTTCAAAGAAAGGGGTGTCGAGGGGTAGTTTTGCAGTTTCACCCACAAGCCACCGATCCGAATGAAACAAAAACCAAAATTATTCTAATGTAAAGCGATGAAAAATCCACTATGAAGTAATTTAAAAAATGAAATTAAGCGGAGACAAGCCTTTCTTTGAGAAGTCGTTTCCCCCTTCAAGAACATTTTTCCACAGATAAAAAAAAACGTGTCTAATAGCTCTCAATGCTTTATCACATATATTCAACAAAATCGGAGGTGGACACTCAAGTGATGTTCCTTGTCAGTTTAATATTTTGACACCACACAGAATTTTTCTAGATTGTGGTACCCGCACATGATCCAACTCAGCTACGATACAGCATTGCATAGTAGGTACTCTAAAGGTGAAAACAATACTTTTCATAAGTTTTGGCAGTAGGTATTACTTTCATTACTTGTGATAGCATCAATCTTCAATTTTTTGCAAAATTTCTTAATAAATTCGTAATAATAGGTCAGAATTAGACATATTTATTCGTCGGTGCTGTATTTTAATCTCTTCCAAGTAAATAGGAAATCGGGCTCTGCTCTGATAATTCTCAAAGCAAGGTAAAAAATTTAGATCCGCTGAAAATTGCCAAATAAATTACTATTAAGAAAGGACAATGTACATTCCATTAAATGTTGTCATAAAATGATTTCATTAGTTTTTAAAATTTTTACAAAACTTTATTTTCTATTTTTTCCCGAAACAAACTTTGATAGTTTTTTTGAGAACTTCATGTTAAGATGCTAAAAAGGTTTGTGTATTTTCTACAAAATCGTAATAACGAACATAATTCTCATACGTATGAGAATATTGTAATTTTTGTGCAACACAGTGATCTCAAAATCTAGCATTTAATAAAAATAAATACTAAATCATTGTCCTTTGCAGCGTTTATCCACACTACACGTCCGTTTCCAGGTGCTCAAGTGTCCGTTTATTGGTAAATTAATCTATTCACTGACGATTTAGTCATTTCGCTATCCCTTTATCAATTTCTCCGATATTATTCTATGCAACTACTTCGAATATTTTTTCCAACTATCACAATAATGTCTTTTGTTAGCTTTAAACCTTGAAAAATTAATTTTCATATTTTCATTTTACAGTCCATCTGAATCCTAGTGTGGTTATGCGTCCATTGACCAATCGGTTTGTCCTATATGATCGTGTATGTCTTCGAAAGGATATACAGTAAAGCGTCGATTATCCGAATCAATTGGGATCGGGCGCCTTTCGGATAATCAAAAATTCAAACAACTGAACAGCAATATTCCATGGGCGACAAAAACGTTGATTCTTTCAATATAATAAAATATATATATTTGAAAATACAATGAACATTAATATGTTAATAATACAAGTACATTTTTGGTGAATTGCAAACAACCATTGTATCGTTTAAGGATATGGAACGAAGTTCAATATGTATTTGTTAATAATCAACATTCTTGCATCTTTAAGTTCTAATCTATTTATTTTTTGAAAAGTCTACAATTTTCTTCTGCTTTACAACGGAAGCTCGTTTCTTTGCTGCCAAATCTCAACTGCTAGCGGAAAGCAAAGTGAAGCACGGAAAGCAAGCAAGACCGAGAAAGTAGAAAAGACGTACAACAATCTATACATCGTGCAATAATATATAGGGTGAATCGTTTGAATAACTGAGCATTCCGATGAACAAAATTATTGTTTAGAGAATTGATATTTTGGATAACCCGAATCGCCATACGGATAATTGACGTTTTGGATAAAGCAAATCGTCTTTAGGATAATTGACGTTTCGGATAATCGACGTTCTACTGTATTAAAATTGATGTATAGTCCTTTCAAGTGAAGCAGTTTTGCACAGATCCCCTGACAACAAAATAGACAATGAGACCGTTTAGCCAGCTTTATCAGCGAGTTTACCAGAAAGGTAGCCTTCAACTTCGGTATGAAAAATGAATATTGATATATTATTCATATATAATAATGTGATAATTTAAAGTCGAGAAGAAACGACGAATCGTACGCGTTGAAAATATCGTAGATCTATCATCATAGAACAGAGAATAAGAAAATTACCAGTGTCGAACTTTGTCAACAACTTGCATGACCCGTTTAATATCATCTTTTGCACGACTACGAGTCTCCGCTCGCACAGAACGTGACATCATTATATTTCTCTTTCACCGTATTTTCCCGTGTTACTTCTTTCACAACGTTCTTCCGGCTATCCTCTGGATCGTCCAATTTCTCTTCGTCAGAGCAGCATTTGCCACAACGCCGCGTATATTTATCGTTTCAATTTCTCTTTTTTTTCCCCTTGTATTCGAGGTTAGGAAAACTGACAGCGGGTAAAAAGCTTCGAACCGCGTAACCACAGAGTCGCGCCGTCCACGCGCATGATTCGCGCGACTCCGGAAACCGGAAGCTGGCCGCGTGGCGACACCAAGCGGCGAGAGTCTTTGAACAAAACGCGCTTCCGTCGCCATCTTGTTTTCTTCACGAATATGTGGCAATAACAAAAGTATATCGGGGAAGCCGGAAAATTTGATTGCGTCTCGAGAAGCAGCGGATTTTTGTGACAATTCACGTCGAGAGTGTTTGTTTGAGAAGAAGAATAATATTTTCGTGAAATTTTCCCATGAGTTCGCCGGGGAACGACGGAGCTGCGGACGACTCGGTCATTTGTTTGGATTCGAGCCTCGATATCACGACCGAGAATGATAACGACACTGACAAGTCTCCGTCGACAGGAACGGTTAATTTCGAAAAAACGCTACCACCCGGCGTCGCCCCGGATGGATTCATCATCATCGACGAGGTCGATGAATCGGAGAAGACTGATGTACCTAGGGATACGGCGGATGACAGTATAAAGGACGAAGACTCGGCCAAACCCATGTTCAAAATTGTTTTCAGAGACGAAAACGTATCAAGGTATCGAAGAGAATTTTCTCGCTTCTCGAAATTGCGCGTTTAGGACCTTTGCCCAATTTCAAGCCAACGCTTGCTTTTCTCTCACAAACTGTATTTTTCCTTTCACCCTTTTTGCAGAATTTACAAAAAACGCGTGCAGGAGTTTTTCCGTCGACTCGTAGCGGCCGAATGCAGGATCGACGATTCGACCTCTGATAATCTCGTTTTAGAGGTACGGAGTAAAAGAACAAGCCGCAAACGCAGCTACGATCATTTGGAGAGCGAGAGCGTCGATAGTCCAAGCAAAGAGGAGGATCCGGAGATCAACATGTTATTCACAATTGAAAAAAGGCCGATGCTACAGAACGCGCTAGACGTCCCCACTTATGGAAAGGTTTGACAAAAGCTGGAGCAAAACTAGCAATATTAACTCTAGAACGGTACACTGGGTAGTTGCGACCCGGCCGACTTCAGGATATGCTGGTTTCGGCTGAAATGGAGATTTTTTACCACGTTTTTATTAACTCCCTTTTTTGCTTGTCTGTTTGTCTGTTTGGTACGAATTTTGCAATCGATTTTAAACTAACGTCCGGATGAGCTGGAGACTTGAAACTTTAAACATAGCTCAGAAGTGAATAACGATGCACTATTAACCCGCTGTTTTTCTCTGTCCGTTTGTTCGTCTGTTCGGTACAAATTTTCGGACGCATTTCGTCATGCTCAAACAAGAGTGATTGAGACTACTGTTTGTTTGTCTGTTCGGTACAAATTTTGCAATCGATTTTAAACTAACTTTCGGATGAGCTGGAGACTTGAAACTGAACATAGCTCAGATCTGGATGACGGACAAATAAACAGACAGGCGAGTCTGTCACAGAGAGAGAAAAAGAGAAAGAAAATGGTGAAAAAAATTAATAGAGAAATAAAAAATATCGTTTAGTGAAAGAGACAAATTTGTTGAAATATAATAATCATATTAATAGTGAATAGTGCATTAGCGACAATTTCTACGATGGTCAAGGAGACAGCCCCCCAACGTAAGCAACGCCTAGAGAAGGAGAAGCAAAATTTCACACAGACAAGACTAAAAAGCAGAAAAAAAAATTATTCAAGGGGCTATACCAGTGTGAACGCTGAAAATTTGGGTGATTTTCGGAAATTTTTTGGAAGAAAAGTACTCAATTAAATGTTTCGGAAAATTAAGAATATATTTGGCTATATTTGACCTATATTACATCATTTTTTCATAGAAAAATATTGAGTTCCAAGCAACTTATGCACTGCCTTCGGAGGCGCTAAAAAGAAAGTTCCTCTAGTGCTGACATGATTCCGCCCGATTGAGTAGCTGAAACCGAAAAAGGAAAAAATGTCGTTAAACTGGAAGTTATTTCCTGTACAATGACGTAGGATTTTCGAAAAATATCAAAATCTAACAAAATGGCGTAGTTATGTAAAAAAGTCTGTTTTCTTGCCTACAAAACGGTCGTTTTTTTCCATGCCAAATCGGCAATTTTCATACAATCAAAAATATCCTACGTCATTGTAGAGTAAATATATTTAAGAGTACTCAGTTCAAATTTCAAGTCAATCGGATAATTGCTCTTTGAGTTACAATGTCAGCAAATTTGGAAAAATCTCATTTCTGCAAGATTTTTGCAAGATTAAATCATATAAATGATACTTAGGATATTAGGACAGGATATTCTTGAAAGTATAAACTGTCGAAAAAGGCAAAAAAATCGATTTTTTTAAAGTATGACACTGGTATAGCCCCTTAAATTAAAAAAAAAGTTTAAACCACGTTTTTAAAACGGAGTAAAAAGTATAAAATAATATCTCCTAGCCCCATACAGATTTATAACCCAATACAGATTGTCCTGAAAATTCATGATTGTGAATTTTGAATAGCTACGACAATACTTGTATGTTTTTAAACGAAAAACGTGGGTCGCATGCAATAGATGAAGCGTAGGGAGTAGCTGCCGTTGAGAAAACTCACCCAACAGTTCATATCATTTGCAGTGTAATAAAATTGTTAGTGACTTGGGTGAACTATTTATGCATCAATTATCTATTGCATGCGCCCACCTTTTTCGCTTCAAATCTTACAAGTATTTTCATAGCTATTGAAAATCCACAATCACAAATTTTCAGGACAATCTGTATGAGGTTAGGAATCTGTATTGGGTTATAAATCTGTATGGGGCTAGGAATAAATATTTCATACTCCTCAGTCCGTTCCGAAACAGTGGTTAAATTTCTTTATACATTGAAATATTCATGATCGCAACGCAGAATTGCTGTTGCAAGATTGAGAATTCGAGAGGGTCAGATAAAGTTTAATTTCGCAATGATTTTTTATAAGTAAATCATTTTTTTTCAAAGGAATTTCATTTTAATCATTTTAGAAAGGAGGGTTGACACTCTTGACAAAAACTTTGATATCGCTCCCTAAAGTATAATTATTTGTAAGGATGAAGGTGACTTTTTATATCAGCAAAATGTGAGTCTTTCGTTGGAAAATTCATAACTTTGAATTTCTGTTCTTTTTTGTTGTTTCTGGTGGCATTATAAATCGATGCGGTGCCACTATTTGAAGGGAAAAAAATCACGTGGTCCATAATGAACGATAAACAACTATCGGACAGCGTCAAGGAAGGGTTTTTTTTAACGATGTTGAAGTTTGCATCATAGGGATGCAACGAGAATGATTCCTTTTTAATTTCCTAAATTTACTTTGACACTTGGGCTTTGAAAACAGTGCTTCGAGAAAAACGCGTTTGAAGTATGGTGCTGCTACCTCTCGCCGGGCCGACTGTTAGAAGCTGTAGCTCACTTGATTTTAGGAATATTTCGATGAAATTTTCAGGGAATATAGCTAAAAGGTGATATAAAGGTGAATACAATTATTTTCGGAAAATGCAATTTTTTTACCCACCTAAGTAGATATAGCCCGTTAATGTTCAACTAAGCAGAGTTTGTTCACTCGAATTAACATCTTCGGGTCTTTATTCACAAAATTGTTGTGGAAGCTTCGTTTCTCAAATTGCAACGGAAAGAATACAAAATACGAATTACGGAGTTAAAGGTCTCGGGGCTTTCAAGTAAGAGAAGCAGAGCAAACAAAATCTGCCTTATAGAGATTTTGCGTTTGGCTTTGGATTTCCGGACTTTTGGGGGTCAATAAACAATGATTCATTAGTTACTATACATTGTACCTGGAGAATCGCGCGATGCTCTGTAAAGCAAGGCTAGCATACAGCTCTACAAATACTACTTTGGATGTTACTTCCAAAGATTATATTTCTAATTCGAAATTATCAGGATGATCAATGTAAGACAGTCAGGTACGAATAATGGTGAAGTTTGAATCATTGGAATGTAACGAAAAATAATTATTTTCTCTTGTTCAATTCTTTTTTGCCGTTTTAGGCTGTGTAAACCACTCAAACGTTTTTGCGTATTCTTATCGGACATTCAGGACCTCAATTAGCAAAAAAAAAGGCTTTCGATCATTATAAAAATGACGCAATGAAAAATGAAAAAAAAAAAGATCGTAGGATTCCAACGATGTAAACTTCAACGTCATCAGGTAGGAATTAGGGTCATCGTTGGTATAATTCTAGGCAGTAGGAATCCATCATATTGATTAATCCACTAACAATTTTCTTCTGTTGTAACTTAGCTCAATCAGTTTTGGGCACCTGAAAATCCTGAATCACCCCGACGTTTTAAATCCCTTTGGCGCTCTTTCTATTAGGAGTAATCAATGTGGTTACTCTACCCTCTTTGCTAAGTCTCCACAATGCCGAAACTCTGCCAGATCCTTTTTGACACCCAACAATAGTAGATTTCAAGCATACATGTCTTGCTCGTTCAAGTATGTGGGGAAGAGGATAGGATAAGTATTTATTAATCGAAACAGTGCAGATACATTGATATCAGAACAACAAAATTCATAACTACGCTCAAACAGAAGTTTTACGTAACTATTAAAAAATGTTACAGTCTCGCAATATTGATATTTAAGAAGGTCTGTTATTGACTTTCGCCGTATCACGGGCTGACGGTTAATTCGTCATTAGATTAGCATGAAGTTATAAATCACTTCCAGTTATGAAGGCGGCATCAAAATTTGATGATTTAGATAGGTACAATTTGAATGATCAAGTTCTGACAAACATGAATTTTAGTTGATAGATCAAATATGTTTCTAGTCTTCTGTTTTAAAAAATCGAGGTACAGATAGTTTGTTTTAGGATTTACAGAAGTTTTGGCACCGGTTGGGACGGTATTGAGCAAACACTTTGCAAAGTAATATTGAACGCGATTTTAGCTTCCTCACAACAAGTTTCATTTCAATAAAACACATAATGTCTCAAGTTTTTCATGGAAATTTAAGGGATAACACCACTGTACGGCAGAAAATAAGGCCTAGTTTTGACAATTTATTCTGGAAATATGAAAAAAGGAATAGGATTTCTTTCGAGAAGGTATATTTACCACAAATCCAAGTGTAAAAAAAAAAATTTATTGCAATTTTTATACAAAACGGTGGCGACAGAGCCCATCATGCAAAACGTGTTTTTTTTTACAAATAGCTTCACGGAAGGACGGTTTTCTCGTGAAGTATAAGACCTGGAACAGAAACCAAGAAAAAATTATAATATAAATATGGCAGCTATGGGGAGTAGGGATTTTTTAAATCAAATTTTGGAAAAATGGCACCTTTTGAAAGAAATAAATCGATTTTTTGCCCAAAAAATAAGCGGTAAATTGTTTATAAAAAGAAAAGTTTACATTTAATAAACAAAACGGCTACGTACTCCCATAGAGTATGTAATTGTGATGCTACTATCAAAATTTCAAATCGATCCATTAAAAAGTGTTCGAGTAATCCGTCCTCCCAGTTCGAAAAAAGTGGTTTCGAGGAAAACGCGTTTAAAGTTGTACAAGGCGCCTGAAAGAAGTACGAGGCGCTGCGGCAAAATCGATAATTGAACCTTCAAAATTTTTCGCCGCAAGACGAATTGCATATTGTTTTTATAAAGCCAAAGTATATTTTAAGCAAAAAAGGACGAATTTTCCAAAATCCTAGAGTGGTGTTATCCCTTAATCCCCAAATCGCGAAACACGAAAAATGAGAAAGGAAATATCCAAAACTGCGTTTGCTCCATTTTGCGAAAAAAATGTTCGTATCTGTTAGAAAAATAGCAGTTATTTTCAGGAAATAACGTTTCCTGTTGTAGTTGTTTTTATTTTCACTCAGTAATTTCGTTCTTCGTTTTTTGATGAACGAAAGCAGCTTGGACGGAATTAATTTGCAGATTGGGTTCATATTTGGTACAGATGTTTTCATTATCAAAAGATAAACACGTTTTTTACTGCCTAAAACCGTTGGCTTTACTGAATAGGTTCACTAAAAAAAAAGTTCATTCGCGTATCGGAATTTGCGCACTCATGAGATATTTACTCTTCAAATAAATGTTTTTTTGAGAAGCAAGATTTATAAAATCATTTTTTCTTCACAACATTAGAGGCCGAAGTATAATATACGACAAGAATAATCGAAGAAAATATTCTAGGGGTTATAGAAAATGACAGAAACAACATTTTGATCCGAAAACTTCTGAAGTATAACGATCGCTGTTTCTTTGTTCATCTGCCAGAAATTCGAAGACATATTGGACTCTACAAGTGAAAGTCCAAAACCAGAGGAAAAAGAAGACAAAACGAATTGTCGTCCGAAAATGACTTGCTTCAATTGCATGGGTAATCACTCGATCCGCGATTGTTCGGCACCTCGCAATTACATGCAAATAACGAAGAACAGGAACGAATTTGCCGCGCGTGCGGTGCAAAAAGGTGGCCGATATCATGTGGAGAATGGGGGACAGAAATTTGAGCGTTTTGTACCGGGTCAAATAAGCCGGGACTTGAAGAGAGCTCTCGGTATCAAGGACAATCAGCTGCCTCAACACATATACAGGTATCGCCAGTAGAGACAGAAGAAAGAAAGAGCAAAAATGTTTTAAAATTCCCGAACAACCGCCATTGTACGTTGTCGAATATAATTTGTTCTGAAGTTATTTAAAAGTTTCGGTGGCATGTCGTTGAGTACCTTTTTGCCAGCCTTGTTGCAAGCGCAATTAATTGCAATTGGCTCTTAAGGTGGGATATACATTTAGGCCGGAAAAAATAAGCAATATTGAGGGATTTTTTAAACTAAAAAATAATTATTCTATAATTATCGAACTTCGGGTATACTTTAATAGTATATTAAAGTATACAAAACATTTTTTAAATTAATACTTCGTTAAAATGGCGGTGCTGTGGCACAGTGTTACAGCAAGGTCGCCGCGGGAGTTGCGAATCGGCGTGCAGTCTAGCTTCCCGTAGACTTTGATTTGCCAAAAATTTCAAACTATTTTTCAGTTAGAACATGTATAGTTTCTATGTGGCGGTAATTAAAATGAAGAAAATGCAAATTTAAGAAAATGGCACGCATTGACAAAAAAAATCAATATTTCACGCACCATTTCTGTAAAATGTGGATTGAAAAGTAGATTTTTTTCTCAATTTGTAAGAAAAAAATTCCCGTCAAGTAGAAGGTACCAATATTATGGATATTTCTACCAAGTGTCAACTCAATCGACTTAATAGTTCTTGAGTAATCCTGCACGCCAATTACGATAATGTAGTTTTGAGAAAAACGCGTTTGAAGTTCACAGCATTGACGGGCTGTAACGTTTGAAGTTTTTCGAATTTCGCTTTGAAACTTTGGGAAAATATTCTACATGTATAGTTCTATCGTTTAAAGAAGAAAAAAGAAATCAATCTTTTGATCGTTGTAAATGTATATCCCGCCTTAAAATGCGCATTTAACCTTCCATGGTCACATCTTCGAAGAATTGCACGGTTGATACACCGGTACGGGGATCGTGCGAGCATCCCTCGATCTTGATGAAACTGCGGAATTTTTTTATCCATTCGCAATCTTCGTAGGAATTTAATGTTTAATAACGGGGGATTTCTGTTTTATAAAAATTAAATATGATGAATTTTCACAAAAATTAAATTCGATTAATATTTATGAAAATTAACTTTCATTAATTTTTATAAAAAATATATATATATTTTTTAAATTGATACATTTTAATAAAACGCAAAAAGGTGCCACATACTATTTCACCGTTTGCAAAGTTACATTCCAATCTAACGAAAATCGGCACAGGCAGTCATTTGAAAAAAATACATTTCTTCAAAAGCAATACGCAAGATTTTGCTGTGTTTCGTTTCATCGTCATAAATGTAGCCGAAGAACCCAATAGCTTCGCCATTTGAACTTTATCTCTATCTCGGGCGTTTTACAAGTTATAGGCGAAAAACGCAAGAAAACAAAAAATGTTTTCAAGAGTGCGCTCCATGCCTTGAAAATCACGTTCTACAACGACATAAATATACCCGTCGAAAATGTTTACCCGCTTTACGATCCTGCGAACTTTATTCATAATATTGGGAGAGGATGGGTGAGGTTCCATAATTTAACACGGTTCGAAAAATTATGAAACACTTTCGGAATCTTGCAGAATATGGAAAAAGCGAATAAATTCAAGCCACTCGAATGGTAAGGCGTTAAATAAAATCGCGGAGGACGTAAAATATAAAAAAAAATAAGTCCTTTTTTTATTTGACAAAACAAAATTTGCATTTTTTCTTTACTTTTATGTACTTAACTTTTTTTTAAATGTCCATTTATTATTGTTATCATACTTATCTTTTTTTATTGTAATAATTATTAGGATTCCTCGTACCAAAGTTCAAAACAAGTCCTTTTTTCTTTGGAAAAAAAACTTGCCCTTTTTGTTTTAAAGAAACAAAACTTGCATTTTTTCTTTACTTTCTTGTACTTGATTTTTGGAAAAGTGTTCATTTGTTGTTGTTATCATACTTATCGTTTTTTTTAATTATAATAATTATTAGGATTCCTCGTACCAAAATTCAGCAGTTAAAAAAAAATGCATATGTAAAACCGAAGTTAGAGGCCGTGAGATTTGACTTCCGGTGGCCATGGAAGGTTAAATACCAATGAATAGCGGTCATAATCCATTCTATTCCGTTTTACAAATGACGGAAGATTTTCCTTCGTCATTTTGCTCACTTCGCGGACACAAGTTTTATGGGATCAGGATCCTTTTTATAGTTTCCGTTTCTTGTAATCGTTCCGCCTAGAATGAGAATACTTGGCTACCCTCCAGGGTGGTTGAAGGAAGCAAAGGTTCAGCACTCTGGCATGAATCTCTACAATTCCGAAGGTGCTCTTGAAAAAAATTCGGCGGATGAACCTGGAGAGATCGTCGAGTTCAGCGATCGGTACCAATACGACGTAAAGAAGATTCAGGACTTCCCGGGCTTCAATATGCAAGCCCCATCTGGAACGAGAGAGGTAGCATCCAAAAAAAAAAACCCTCGTACGAAGAGTAGAAAACGAGAGTCTATATTGAAGGTCACGATTTCTTTTTTGTCTGCGTTACAACATTGCGACGATAGGATGATAAAAAGTATTGGAAATCGCACCGATACGCCGCAAACAGCAAGGAATCTTTACTCGAGATGATCAGCGAGAAAAAAATTGATGGGTACAGGAAGAAAAAATTGAAGCGCGTCGAAGATACCATTGATGCCGAACAACCCACCGTCGACATGGACGTCGTGGAATGTGCGGATGGTAAGCCAGGTATTCACTCGTGTACGGTGCAAGTTAAGGCCTTAGGCCACAGTAACGGGTATAAAATCATGTGCGAATTTAACAATTTTTTTTCGTATAAAAATGTGATTCACTCAAAAAATTAATTACACCTCTATTTAGTATGAATATCAAGCTGTTAGAAAATATATATTTTTTGTTTCCGATGTACAAAATGG
Source organism: Ophion ellenae (assembly GCA_963210295.1). Classification (NCBI taxonomy): domain Eukaryota; kingdom Metazoa; phylum Arthropoda; class Insecta; order Hymenoptera; family Ichneumonidae; genus Ophion; species Ophion ellenae. Next base: position 52,716,176 of record OY723386.1, on the reverse strand, counting down.
CCGACTACTAATATTTTATTTTGTTATCTTTACATTAGTATACCTAGAGAAGTACGTACGGAATTAAAAAAATATTGTTTTATTCAAAAGTTGTAGGTATTTGAACTTAAGAAATGAATTTTCAGTGAAAAATTTCGTTATCAATGCTCATAAACTGCTCATAAAATGGAAAGTTTTCGATTAATCAGAAATTCCGTACGTACTTCTCTGCGAAATGCAATTAGGAACATAACTTTTAAATTTGAAGTAAATCGAGTGAAAATTGTTGAAGTTATTTGTCACGCCAATTGAAAAAAGCTGTTTCGAGAAGTTTCGAGTAGTCGGCCATTTTGTACATCGAAAAAAATATAGATATATTTTCTAACAGCTTGATAATCATACTAAATAGATGTGTAATTAATTTTATGAGTGAATCACTTTTTCATACGGAAAAAAATTGTTAAATTCTCATATGATTTTACACACGTTACTGTGGTCTAAGGCCTTGATCACTTTGAGTATTTCGCAATGCGATAAAAATCTGGGAAAATCAAGCATGTGCAAGATGTACGGTGCACTCGCTCGAAGTGATAAAGTTCAAAAATCTTCAATTTATTGTTTTAGGAAAAGTGGAGAAATATTTTTAAAAGAATTACGAAATAATCGTCCATGAAACATGAATTCTACATACGAAATTAATATTTCCAAATGCATGTCAATTTTCTTCGAACGGCCTGAATATTTCGAAAGACCATTTATGAAACGCGTTTGTTCAAAAGCTCGGAAACTTCTGAAGCGTAATGCAGAACCGATGCGCGAAAGCGTAAATGGAAACAATTGCCTTGGACTTTTTCGAATTGCTTCCTCTTTATTTGATTTCGATCAGGTGTTCCTCATGGGCAAATCATTTTTTCAGCGACGACTTCCTCGCTGTCCAAGAGGACAGGCTTGGAATTTGTCCAAGAGCGCATAAAAAATATGCACACCCGCACATACAGCCGGACAGTTGCCAATAACGTAATTTTAAATGTTTTTACACATTTTCATTGCAATCTGGAATAAATTATCCAAAGTCTCTCTAGGAGGATGCGAAAAACTTTTCGAAAAGTGAATATTCTTTGAAACTTCATACACCCTCGGAAAAACCGTTATGTCAAATGACAAAAAATCGTTTTTTTTGTGATTTGTTAGACAGATGCTATTTTAACCGATTGAGTAATACATTTCTGACATTACCATTGAAAATCGATGTCCTTGAAATCTTTAACATCTTTGATTTTATCCAATTTGTCTTACGGTGAAGTACACAATACTCTCACCGAATTTTATTCCTGGCTCGGAATGTATGACGTAATTGTTCTTAATTCATTGCCTCGATATTTCAGATGTGATCGTGGAGAACGTGTCGGCCAACGGTTTTTTCATTCCTCCTCTACCGAAAAGTCCCGCGAAGCCTCCATTGCCGTCTGATTTGGAAGACGCCACAATTAATTCGCCAGCACCAGAGAATCTGGACGTAAGTATCCTCGCACTAATGATAGACATTTCGGCCGTTGATGCCAAAAGAAATCAATGTTCTTTTATCGTTCCTTGCGATCTGTAAAAAAAACAATTCACCGTGCCAAAAAAATGTCGAAAGTCCTCTGTAATTCACCACGACAATCCACAGTTGACCAATACTTTCCTTGATTACGATAGAAGAAAAGTTAACTTAGTTTCCATTTACGATCTTTAACATTATTATAATATAATTTATTTCAGTGTTTGAACTAAGATTAATGATTGATTAATTAGTCATAAGATTATAACCCGGTGCATTGGTCTAGTGGTTAGCGTCCGGTCGGAGGTTCGAATGCCAAATGCGTCACTTTCGTCGTGAAATGTTTTTCTTCGACATGTTTCGGCGAAAGACGACTAGTTCCGTGATTGGGAGGCAAACTTGGGACTGGCTGTATCTGTATAGGTTTTCCACTATTTCCCTACTACTAGGGAGAAGTCGGCGGCGGCCGCAAGGTGGGGGAGGGGAGTTGTGGAATGGGAGATATAAGGGGGTGGGGGTAGTGGAATAGGCGGCAGAGCGGGGATGTGGAATGGGAGATAGAACGAAGTTGAGGCGGGTTGGGGCACGTAAAAAGGGGAAGACCATGTACGGCTGGAACAAAGCAATGAACAAAATAATAAGATTATCCCAAATAAGACTCATGTTTCAAATACTTATACGCGTGTTGAGAGGGTCAAGAGGCGTTGACTAATAATTGGTAAATTATTATTTGTAAATTGAACAGCTGTGACTATCCAATGTTCATTTCTTGTAACGCGTCCTAATGTTGGGAGGTTCTTTACAATTACAGTACAAAAGGTTTCGTATATATTTTCCCATATTCGAAGACGCATTCAACGAAATTAAACAAGTAAAAGTAGGCGTTAAGGTCTTATATTCCTTTTGAAAAAAGATCGATTTTTTTTTCAATTGGCTTAAATGATTTATCAACATCCCAAGAATCGTATGGTTCGAAGAAAAATGGTTTTAAAACTCTAAACGCGTTTTTCTTGAAACCATGCATTCAAAATTGGGCGGACTTGTAGCTCCTACAATTTTCAACCGATTGACCTCAAATTTCAACTGTAGCTTCTTACAAGGAACGTCACTTAAGTGTTCGTCGTCGATATTGTTGAAACTCAAGGCTTGTGGAGAGGGGTGGTTTTGCAGTTTCACTCACAAACAGTCCACCGATTCGAATGAAACAGAAACCCAAATTCTTCTAATATAAAGCGATGAAAAATACACTATAGAATAATTGAAGAAAAAAATGAAATTAAGGGATGATGGGCCTTTCTTTAAGGAGTCGTTTCCCCCCTTAAGAACGTTTTTCCCCAGATTAAAAAAAACGCGTCTAATAGTTTTTAATGCTCTATCACATATATGAGTTTGAACAAAATCGGAGGTGGACACTTAAGGGATGTTCCTTGTTAGATAGATTTTATAGCGAAGTACACACGATTTTCATGATCGATTAACAGTTACGATTTATATCCACAAATTGAGACCGTTTTTTAGAGGAAAGTGCGACTTTTTTTAATGGTGCCAAATTTGCAAAAATGAATCATTTGCCGTAGACTTTGATTTGCAAAAAAAAACTTTTCTTAGTTAGAACATGTATAGTTTCTATTTCGCAGTAATTAAAATGAAGAAAATGCAAATTAAAGAGAATGGCACGCATTTACAACAAAAAAATCAACATTCACGCAAAATTTCTGTAAAATTTGGATTAAAAAAGTAGCTTTCTTTCTAATTTTTCAAAAACAATTCTCGTCAAGTAGAAGGTAGCGATATTATCAATAGTTTCACCAAGCTTCAACTCAATCGGCTTAATAGTTTTTGACTAATCCTGCACGCCAATTTCGAAAATATAGTTTTGAGAAAAACGCGTTTGGAGTTTACGCCCACTCCAAATCCGAGCGGTGAGGCACATCGTTGACGGACTGCAACGTTTGAAGTGTTTCTAACATTGGGAAAATATTCTACATATATAGTTCTATCGTTCAAGGCGTTATATACAGTCAGGAAGCCCAAACAGATCGATTTTTCGAGAATTTTTGTTGAGAAGACCTTTAAATCTGTTAACGTAAAAATTTGTACACATATTATGGTAACTTTTACATGTATTTTATTTGTGAAAATAATTATTTTGAAAGCTGCTAGAGCTGATCTCCGGGAGCACCTCTAAAAAAAGGCGTCTTGCGGTGAGCACGATATCTCTGGACTGGATCATCTAAAATGGAAAAAACCAAAAATATTTCATTAATATAATGGATTATCTTGTAATTGATCGAAGGAATAAGCATAATAATTTTTTACAAAATGGCGGCTTCACAAAAAAATAATCGATTTTTGACAAAAATGTAGGCCTTAAATTGTTTATAAAATGGAAAATATTTATCAGTGAAAGAAACCCTACGATTAATTACTAAGAAATATACTTAAAGAGATTATGTTAAAATTTGAGACTGATGGATTCAGTCGTTTCCGAGGAATCTTGCTCACCCACTTCAAAAACACAGTTTGAGAAAAAAGCGTTTAAAGTTTCAAAAGCACTTTCGAATGCTCTGACCCGTCACTACAAATGTGCGTGTAATTTCGAGAATATTCACCGAATTGACCAGAAATTTCCTGTGTGTGTACTTAAATATATGTACGCTACGATTTTTTTTTAATCGATTTTTCGAAAAATTTTACTGTATATAACCTCTTAAGAAAGAAAAAAGAGATCGGTTTTTTATCGTGGTAAATGTACATCCCGCCTTAATGTGACGTGAATTCGCATATTCATTAAAAATCAGCTGGAAAACCCGAGATCGCCCGGCCACGCGGATTCTCCGCCTTTGGAAGACTTGGAACAACGTAAGAAGCAACTACTGGCGGAGCTTGACGACTCGAGTGAGCCGTCGCCTCCGTCGACGCCCATCACGAGCAGATCGTCTAGCCTAGCATCTCACGGTTCGTGCCTGGAACAGCAAAAAACACCGGCACCGAGTAACGGTGAAGCGTCAGAGACCGGAAAAGCGACGTGTAGCCTGACGACACCATCTCGCGGAATGATCAAATCGGTCGATTTGGGTACTCCGATACTCGAGAGCAGCTCACCGTACAGCAAACTTCCGTCGGTCGAAAATTTTGCCAAAGACGTTTGTGACCTTATAAACTTTGAAAATTTACCGGACTCAACTGGTAAGTACGAAAAAATGTCCGGAATATTGCAAAAAGTTCGTACAGCACTCGCAACGAGTCAGCAAGAATGACAGGGACAAAATTAACGAGACAAAAAAAAACATAGTAAATGGACGAATTTTTTTTACCGTCGCTCGGTCGTTTTTTTTTTTATCGTACGTACGATACGTGGCAAGGCAAATCCGTTGTTTGGTCAAACTCGACGGAGCGAGCGTTTTACGAAATATAATTCGTGCAACGTAGCTAACATTACTTTATATTATTCTCTTTTCTAATATACATCGATGAGTCGATGATATTTGTCACTTTAGACGACGATTTTTTTTGCCTCACTTACACCTTTTAATAAGTTTTTTGCGTCGTGGCACATGAGCAATGTGCAATAAAAGATCCGACGAATAAATCATTTGACGTTCACTCGAGGAACCAGCAATAAGTACGGAGGGTCGGAAACTTGGGGTTGTCGGTCGAAATCGTTCGTCGCACGTTGTGAATCGTCACAACTCGCACGACGATTGGTAATCGAATTCAATCTATCGTCTCCTAGCTGGAGGCCACTAGTTCATCTTTTTCGCCAGAAAATGTCGGGTCTCGATCGAGACCGTTCGAGACCGTTTAATCGTAGATTTGGACCGAAAAATGTATATTTACGAGTGAAAGGAATTCACGATTGGAAAAATAATGCACTTGTTTATAAGCACGGACGCATCAAAATGTACAAGGATTCGAATGGATACTCGGCTAAATGTCGTTGAATCATAGCGATATTGACGCATCGCACTTTCATAAATTCATGCATTGTATATTAATGAAGTATAGAATACAGAACCTTTAACAAGAAAGAATACATTTAACAATTATATATACGTAGAAATATTCGAAAATTGGTACAAATTTGTAATACCGTTAAAACCTGAATCAACGTGTAAATTCCGGCGCACAAAGCCATCTTCGTTCGAAGATGATCTATCTACGAAGTTAGGTGCGTTTTTCGTATGTATGTGGGTACATACATGCTTGTATATATGTGTAACTGGATCAATGGATATTTTTTAAATAAATGGAGAGTATGAATAAAATTATGTCGCAATTGGTCAAATCGATGGATGTGATGTTGGTAAAGGCGTTAGGCTACTGTGAAAATGTCAAAGCTCTCGGTCGCTTGAGGCGTCTCAAATTGAAGAGGAAGGTCCAACGTGAGGTCCAGGAATCGCAGATTGAAGGTAAACTTATGATTACAGTCAAATCTTGATATAACGAATCTCTAGGGAAGGTCGTTATATCGAATTTTCGTTATATTGAGGTTTCATTATATGGAGATCATATTCCTTACAATGTTCTTTAAACGAAATATATTAGTACTATAAATATAGGGATATTTTTTTAAAGAAAGGAAGGTTTATATTAGCGCAATTTTTACAAGCAATTAGCAATTAGAGCATTATATATATATATATATATATATATATATATATATATTTGTGTCAAGGTTTCGGGTGTCTATCGGAAGAGAATGGACAAATCTTCGTTATATCAAGGATTTCGTTATATCGAGGTTCAACTGTGCAACGATAGAACCGCTAGTGAAACGTTAAGGGTTCATTGCAGTGTAAAATTTAAAAAAAAAATCAACTTTTTTGCATTATCTGATAGTATAGACGGTTATAAACATGTTGTTCAATTTTCGGGGTGGAATTCGAATTATTCCGGTTGCTACAGCCTTTCTCAGAAAAAGGGAGTCGACCATCTGCGTGAGAGCTGGCGCGGACGGACGGCTTATTCTCGAAATGTTGTTTTTCAAAACGGTGTACACTCTCAAAGGAAGAGTTTTCAAGCTATCCGTCTCAAATTTTCACACAACATTCTTCACGCTATTATTTATCTTGCTATGGAACCTTTTTTTTAATCATATTTTTTTTTTAACGAAAAACTGTCGAAAAAATAGGCTAAATTCGATACTCTTCTTTTTCAACCACCGCCATTTCGTCAATTTCGATCTCAAAAAAACCTCCGTAGCAAGATAGCGGCTTTCATACTGATTAATAATCTTTTTACACATTTTGTTAGACAAAATTCTTTTCGAAGACATTTTCAACCGTTAAAAGAACGTGAAAAAAATAAAAATAAACGTTTAACATTTTATTTTCTGGTCATCGTGAATGCTTTGATTGTACATAAAAAAAATCAGACTGATTAGCGTGTTTTAACCAACGAAAAAAAAACGCGAGAATCAGCTATTTTTCGACCCGTTACACTGTGATTATCCCTTAAGGCGGGATATACATTTAGACAGGAAAGAAAGCAACATTGAGGGATTTTATGAACTAAGAAATAAAAGTTTCTATGTGACAGTAATTAAAATGAAGAAAATGGCACGCATTTACAAAAAAAATCAACATTTCAGTCAAATGTGGATTTGAAAAGTCGTTTTTTTTACCCAATTTTTCAAAAACAATTCTCGTCAAGTAGAACGTTACCAATATTTCTACCAAGTGTCAACTCAATCGGGTTAATCGTTTTTGAGTAATCCTGCACGCCAATTTCGATAATACAGTTTTGAGAAAAACGCCTTTAAAGTTCACGCCCGCTCCGAATCTGAGCGGTGAGGCACCGCGTTGACGGCCTGTAACGTTTGAAGTTTTTCGAATTTCGCTTTGAAACTATGGGAAAATATTCTACATGTATAGTTCTGTCGTTTAAAGAAAAAAAAAAAGAAGTCGATTTTTTTATCGTTGTAATGTATATCCCGCCTTAAGGGATAACACCACCCTAGGATTTTGGAAAAAATCTTTTTTTTTGCTCAAAGAATACTTTGGGTTCATAAAAACAATATGCAAATGGTCCTGTAGCGATTTTTTTTAAAGGTTCAATTATCGATTTTGCCACAGCGCCTCGGACTCCTTTCAGGCGCCTCGTACAACGTTAACCGCCTTTTTCTCGAAGCCACTTTTTTAAACTGGAAGGACGACCACCTTTGCATGGATCGACATGAAATTTTGATAGTAGCTTCACAATTACATTTGCTATGGGAGTACGTAGCCGTTTTTTGATTAAATGTAATCTTTTTTTTTTATAAACAATTTACTGCTTATTTTTTGGGCAAAAAGACGATTTATTTCTTTTAAAGTACGCCATTTTTTCAAAATTTGATTTAATCAGTCACTACCCAGTCCCATGGCTAGTAATATATAGATCATAATTTTTTGGTTTTTGTTCCAGGTTTTATACTTTACGAGAAAACCGTCTTCCCGTGAACATGTTTGTAGTAGTATTTATTCTTTCACATGTACACCCTTGTGGGCTGTTACAATCTTATAAAATTCCCTGACCACCTCGCAGAGTTCTTCCACTATTTTCTCTCTTTTTAGAGCTCTGCTCCATCCCACCGCTATTTCTCCCACCTGTTGTTCCGCCCATCGTTGATATTTCCCTTTCACCTCTTCGTCCATTTGCGCCTTTGCCTCCCGCGTTCCCCTATGTGCTTCAGTGTTTCCTCGTTCCTGTTGCGCACTCTGCATCTCGTGTCCTTGAATCCTTTTTTTTTCTACTTCCCTACACTCCCACACCTCATCCTTGCCCCAGTTTCTCTAATTTCCTCCCGCGTTGTTCCTTTCCTCCAATACTCCTCCATCACCACTTCTGCCTTCCTGTCTTTATATTCAACGCAAAACCCTGATCGGTCGATCTTTTCCCAATTTCTTTATATTTCTTGATCCGACAAGTTTTGCACTGCTCTTCCTGTCTTCGTTTTCCACTCCCTCCTGTTGCTTCTTCTTACGAGGAACATCGCTCAGGTGACACCCTTCGATTTTGTTGAAATTTGGATATGTTATAAAGCACCGAAAAGTAAGCGGTACCCATTTTTTTTTATCGGCGGAAAAACGGTTTTCAGGGGTAAAACCACCCCTCGAAAAAAGGCATCTCTAGGGGTAATATGGCAGTTTCACACACAAGGAGTCCACCGATTTTAATAAAACAAAAACGAAAATTCTTCCGATCCGAAGCAATGAAAAATCCACTATAGTGACATTGCAAAAAAAAATTATGGGGTGATCCATGCCTATATTAAGGGGTGGTTTCACCCCTTAAAACCGTTTTGCATGCATCCTTTCTAGACTCTCTTCTTTTCCACGCCCACACTACGACCCCGTATAACAGTCCACTCCTCGCTATTGTCTGTTATACGCAGTCTTTCCCTCAGGTCTCCTATCTTTGCCCTTTTTGCGATTCCTCATGCCGCATTAATCGCCTTTCTGGTCTTCTCTTCAATCAGTCTGATGTGTTTCTCACTGGTGTTTCCTATCGAGAATCGCACTCTCAGGTACTTGTATTCCCGTATTACCGCGAGTCTTTTCCCTTCACTTTCCATTCTTTCTCCTTTTCTCTTCCCCCTTTTCGAAATCTTCGTTTTTTCCGTGTCGATCTCCAGCTTGTTTTTTTCCACGTATTTCTCTAGTCTTCAACATTTCCCTTAACCCTTCCCCTGTATCTGCTACTAGTACCACATCGTCTGCGTACTTCAGTGCATATATCTTTTCTCCCCCTATTACTGTCCCGCCTTCCTTTTTTCGCTGCCATTCTAATTACATGTCCTCGATGTACCAATTGAATAGCGTTGGGCTTAGCGCGCAACCTTGTCTCACTCCTGTGAAGCTATTTGTAAAAAAAACACGTTTTTCAAGATGGGCTCTGTCGCCGCCATTGTGTATGAAAATGATGATTAATTTTTTTCTTTCTTTAATATGTGCTAAATAAACCCTCTCAAAAGGAATCCCATTTCGTTTTTCATACTCTCAAAATAAATAGTCAAAGTTAGGCCTTATTTTCCGCCGCCAGAGTGGTGTTATCCTTTAATATCGTGCTTCACAGCCCAGACTTAGTAATATTTTCGGCGCGGGAGTTTCACACGATTACAACATTGTTGCTTTGTGATGCGTAGGCGTAATTTTTTTCTTTTAATGTTCACAAAATGTTACAGGAATGTACAGTTGTAGGATATTATTTTCATCTTCCCTCCTATAAATGCAGGAGGTTCTTACAATTATTTCGGTACATCACTTTCTGGTTGTACAGTGTAAATTTAACAAGTTTTTCTCATTACAGATACTCGTGTCAATTCGCAAATTGCTCGTTTCCAATGGGTCTTCCGTCCCTTCTGATATTTCAAGATATGCTCGAGAACGGCGATTTTTTTCCCTACATTTCGATACTTTGACAGATAAATCGTGTTTGTGGCTAAAAATATACGGTACAATGAATACCGCGCTGTAGAAAAAGAAGACTCAAATTTTTATCAACGCCGGATGGTAAAATCGAACACTGATGCGTATCAGTGTACACTTTCACTTTGGAGTACATTATGTTTCGGGTACAGCCTACAAACAGCCAAGATGTTGATTCAAAACAAACATAATTGACCCTATCATTTTTTCCACGTGGGTTAACCGTGGTTAAAAAAAAACAAGCACTCACCATGCATGCAAGCATGTATATTTTCATATAGCATTATTCTTTTGTGTATGACTAAAATTATATACTTATCGGTTCCCATAAAAATTTGCGCTAATTCGATAGTACCCAATTTCGCACATATGCGTATGCCGCAAACGCCTAATATCTACCATATCACCAGTTAAACGCCAGCGTATCATATACAGGGTGTATCTCAACTACTAGTTTTCCATTCGTGAGCATATAGCGCGTCTCTTTCCGAGCAAAACGCTTTTTTGTTAAATGTCGTGCGACAAAAATTGGTCGAAATATTCACGAGTAAAGTTCGACGCTGAGTAAACAATGGCCCAGTTACGAAACACGAACCGAAATTATTTTTTTTAATTTTTTTTTTTCAATAATGAACATCTAGTGAGTACGAAAATTCCAAACAAGAATAGAAAAAAACCAACACCCAGAATGAATTAAAAATAAATAAAACGTATTCAAAGAAAAAATGAAAATTATGGAACAGTATAATCCGTTTGTAAATAAATTATTCGTGTTTATTGTGCAACAAAAGGGAAAGAAAAGAACTTGCCGTAACGTCGATTCGAACCCGCGCCCGCTCTCGCTTGGACGCTAAACTACTGTGTGATTGTTCGCTCAGCGTCGGTCTTACACGTGGATGTCTTGGCCATTTTTTGTCGCACGATATTTGAAGAAAAAAAAAAAGCCTTTTGCTCAGAAAGAGCGAATGCTATATGCTTACGAACGAAAGTCTAGTAGTTAAGATGTACCCTGTATATATGTATATATTCATCTCTGGTTTCAATACTATTTTTGGAGCAGAAATGCCGACATCTTGTCTATTATCGCTTTATCCTCCCCTAATCGGCCTCTCTCTCTCTCTCTCTCTCTCTCTGTCTCTCTCCCTCTCTTGAATTTCTTTCTCGCTGCTATTCCGTACATTTTGTCTCCAAATTCGTCAAAGCTCGTACAGATCTTCAATTTCATCAAAGCATCGATTCGAGGGCAATTCGTAGTTCTCAGTTGGCTGCCGGAGGCGGGGCCGGTGGATCGTCGTCCGAGTCCTGCAATTGAAGAAAGAATGAATATTCTACGCTTTTTTTGTTGTTGTAGATATAGGAAGTGAAATATGCACATTCAGAAACGATGTTCGGTCATATCAACTTTTGCTACGTAATATCAACCCGCTTCTTTATAATTCAACAATGATCATTAATCGTAATCGTCGTTATAGTTGTGTATAATTAAATTCCGTTTTTTCCTCATTAATTCTTGGGAATTATTTTGTGACGAAAAATATGACAATGAGAAATAGTTTTCATGATTGTAGCAGCAGTGCATTGAGAAAAAAATGTACGCGAGGAAAAGGAGCTTCTCTGTTCAATAAATTAAAGGATTCGACCTTATGTATTGATGAAGAAATTATGGAAAAACTCTTTTCCATTTTAGGTGGACCAGGTCTTCCAAATATATGGGGAGAAAAAAATTCTACGATGAGTTAAGATACAAGCAGCGATCACCACACAGTTCATTGTCAATGTTCTTTCACTGAATAAAACGTGTATTTATTTTCGTAGAAGGAAGGTTTTTTGGGAGACTGTGAATGGGTAGTAGATAAATAGATAAATAGATTTAGCCATTATTACCTCTCGGGATTAAGGCGGGACATACATTTACAGCGATCAAAAAATCGTTTTCTTTTTTTTCTTCGTTAAACGATAGAACTATATTTGTAGAATATTTTCCTAAAGTTTCAAAGCGACATTCGAAAAACTTCAAACGTTACAGCCCGTCAACGCTGCGCTTCACCGCTCCGATTCGGAGCGGACGTGAACTTCACACGCGTTTTTCTCAAAACTGCATTATCGAAATTAGCGTACAGGATTACTCGAAAACTATTAAGCCGATTGAGTTGAAACTTGGAAGAAATATTGATAATATTGGTACCTTGTACTTGACGAAAATTGTTTTTGAAAAATTGGAAAAAAACGACTTTTTTCATCCACATTTTACAGAAATGTTGCGTGAAATGTTGATTTTTTTTGTAAATGCTTGCCATTTTCTCAAATTTGCATTTTCCTCATTTTAATTACCGTCACATAGAAACTATACATGTTCTAACTGAAAAAATGTTTGAACTTGTTTGAAAATCAAAGTCTACGGGAAACTAGTCTGCACGCCGATTCGCAACTCGCGCGGCGACCTTGCTGTAACACTCTGCCACAGCTCCGCCATTTTGCTTATGAATTAATTTAAAAAAATTGTTTCGTATACTCAAATGTACTATTAAAGTATACCTAAAGTTTGATAATTGTAGAATAATTATTTCTTAGTTTCAAAAATCCGTCAATATTGCTCATTTTCTTCCTGTCTAAATGGGATGTACCGCCTTAAGAATATTCCATCAAATTACAGCAGTTACATACTTTTCTCTTATCCTACGCTCAAGTCTAGATATAATCTTCTCTTTGGTTTCAATTACTCGCTTTTTCTCTATTACTACATTTCCATTACAACTTATCGTCTTGTACCCTTTTTACCTCTTGTTTTCTCTGATTCGCACATTTTCCTCGAACCTCCTCACGTATTCACGGAGTACGGGCCTAATTTCTTTATTTGGCAGTTCGTGCAATCCTATCTGCTTCTTTTGCATTCTATGAGGAGTTCATCGACGTCCGTCCTCACATCTATACTTATCATTTTTTCAAATGCCTCACATTGCCTGATGTGCTCCAAATTCTCTTTTCCTTTCCCGCACAGTCTGCACGACTCTTCTTAAAACCCTTTATTTTCCTCCCTCTCCACGTTGCCGCACCTCATTCTGGCCCACTGTTCTTTCTCTTCTCCTTTCATTTTTTTCCCGATCCCAATATTTTTGCATCCTTACATTGCTTACACGATATTTATACTCTATACAGTATTTCGAGGTTTCCATTCTCCCTGCATCCTTTGATAATTTAATATTTCAGTGAATGTGTAGCATTCGAGTATTCGTAGCACTCACTGGAGCATTGTCGCAAGGCTTGGCAGCGTCTATACTCCTCTGACGAAGAGAACTTGGCCGGAAGACGTAGAGAAAAGCTATCATGCCGCACATGAGAGTCATCAAAAACAGATCCGTGTTAGATTGGTCATTTTGTGGTCCCGGAACTGAAATAATGAACGATATTGCAAATTTTTAATTAATCATTCATGATAGCATAAAACAACGAAGAATGGAAAGAGTAGCTATTATCGAATTTGCTATTGTTTACTTTTAACAAGTATCACAATTGTATCATTCACAAGCATCACCAACAGAAGAACATTTACGTTAAGGGGTTACCCCCACTTGCGATTTTGAAAAAATCGATTTTTTTTATTGCATTTTTTTGAAGTATAAGTATCTGAGAATATGTCCTGAAAATTTCAAGTCGATCCGAACAAAATTGACTGACTTATGAACGTTGAAAGAGAAGAATCCGCGTTGAAAGAGCGTTGAAAGAGAAACTTTAAACGCGTTTTTCTCAAAATGGCATTTCTGAAGTCGGTGACCAAGATTACTCGAACACTAATGAACCGATCTTCTTGAGATTTTGCAGGCTTATTTAATACATAAAAATGTAGTCTTTAATCGTTCGATTTTTTACGTTAAAATCGAACCATTAACTTTGACTGTCCGCCATTTTGTGAAAAATGAATATTTTTTAAAATCCTTCGATTAAAGACTAATTTATACTTATATTTGACTAAATCCATCCGCATTTTTTTTCAGATGATTCACTTCGCCGCAATGTTGGTCACCGCAAACCGTGTATATAAAAACATTATTTCATTGACGGCCATTTGCCACTAAACAATGTAATATTTTTCAATAAAAAAATTACTGAAATTTCTTCAAGATGTGTTCTTTAAGATGGTATATTGATCGATTAAAAAAGTTTTGTAGTTTTCTTTTTAAAAAATCATGAAAAAGGCCTTTTTTGCGCTACAAGTGGGGGTAACGCCTTAACGAAATTTCGTAGGACGCGTTGACCATGCCAGAAAATCCATCCCTTATAATTACCAATATTTATAAGTATGATAATTTTGGTACATCATTTTTTTGCTTAAAAATACTTTGGGGTCATAAAAACAATATGCAATTGGTCCTGCAGCGAATTTTTTTGTTTCAAGGTTCAATTATCGATTTTGCCGCAGCGCCTCGGACTTCCTTTAGGCGCCTCATACAACATACATACAAAACGCGTTTTTTTCGAAACCACTTTTTTCAAACTGGGAGGACGGATTACTCGAACACCTTTGCATGGATCGATTTGAAATTTTGATGGTAGCTTCACAATTACATTCTCTATGGGAGTACGTAGCCGTTTTTTGATTAAATGTACACGTTTTTTTTTTTATGAACAATTAACTGCTCATTTTTTGGGCAAAAAATCGATTTATTTATTTCAAAGAGCGCCATGTTTTCAAAATTTGATTTAAAAAATCCCTACGTAGTCTCATGGCTAATAATGTATGGATTATTTTTTTTTTTGTTTTTGTTCCAGGTCTCGTACTTTACGAGTAAACCGTCCTCCCGTGAAGCTAATTGTAAAAAAAACACGTTTTTCAAGATGGGCTCTGTCGCCGCCATTTTGTATGAAAAGTATAATAATTTTTTTTTATACTTCAATATGTGTTAAATAAACACTATCAAAAGAAATCCTATTCCTTTTTTCATACTCCCAAAATAAATTGTCAAAGATAGGCCTTATTTCCTCGCGCTAGAGTGGTGATATCCCTTAAGGGGCTACATCTACCTAGAGGCCCGAAAAAAAAATGTCAAAAATCCAATTTTTTTCTTCTGGGAAACAGTTGGTGGAAAAGAAACGCATTTTTTTTCAACACGAAGCTACATATGTTGAGCCTTTTGAAAAAATCCCCCAAAAATACAGCAAAACAACAAAAACATGGCCGTCGGCAGATGATACTGTTTTAAAAATCGATCTTCATTTTTTTAATCATCTAAAAATGACGACTTTTTCCATAGATTTTGTATGCTTGAGTTTCAATTCGCCGTCACTTTGTTAAAAAGAATGACTGAAAATCGACGGTCGTCAACGACTCGTATTTTTGTTAACATAAACAACCCGTTTGGTTTTTAGATTTCAGATGGACCGATTTTTGTCATTTTTCTGTATTTTTTTTGTTTTTTTAATGGTTCAATGTACCTTTGTGTTTTAAAAATGCGTCTCTTTTTGACCAGCTGTTTCCTGGAAAAAGAAATCGGAATTTGGCCATTTTTTTCCGGCCTCTAGGTAGACTTAACAATGCTCAAAATCATTACAAAGTACATTTCTTTTTTATTATAAAATAATTGTACATATGTAAAGTCTCAAACTCTTTCCCTTGCAATGATAAAACTATTGTTGGAAAAATCGAACCTATACTGTTTTCCAACAGGTCTAGAATTTTATTTCATAAAATTTGGGTTAAAATAAATCAACATCTGGAGATGAGTTTATCTGAATGTACACATTTTTGGATATGATGCTTCTAATTACAAGGTTCATTGGAACTTTTTAACGCTGCAGATTTTGAGGTTTTTGTTAGTAATTCTGGTTTTTTTTAATCGAGACAATTCAAACTAGACAGCATTATAAACAAGCTTGGTTTTCCTGCCCTAAATATCGGAAAGTTTAAAAATCGGAGTGCCTCCAGCGTGGGTCGGATGTTTTACACAATAATTTCTGTCAAGTGACGAAGACGCGGACAAGGAAAATAATCACGAATCGACAACTGGTTGTTATCTCAAAATAATTCATCGCTGCCTTGCTCCGATAGAAGAGTGTATACTCACGTCTTGTTGCCGGATAGCATTCGTTTTCCGTACAGGTGGATTGCGTCTGACGTAGCTGAAATACGAAATTTCCTTCGTACATTTCTTTCTCAAAATATTATTGCCTCGTACGTGACTTTCACGAAATCATAGCAGAGTCGGATAACAACATTTCTTGCATTTTAGTTGATACGAAAGGAAATTCTTATCCCACGCTGAATATTCAAAATTTCAGCATATACATAATTACAAAAGTCTCGAGAACAAAACGATCTATGCGATGTATATAGTCGTGACTCAAACTTTACAATATGAAATGTTTCTCTACATTATTTACGGGGTAAGGCCACAGTAGAATTTTTTTTTAAATCGATTTTTTTTTCGCTAAAACGGTGCTGTGTCATCATAAGAATAAGTTACTATTCGATTTATAGCAAGACATTTTTTTCTTTCACCGACTTTCACCGTATAACGTAAGCCCACCTCCGACACGGCCATAGAGTACCTAAAACTTTAAACGCGTTTTTCTCGAAACAGCTTTTTTCCAATTCGCGTGACAAATAACTTCAACAATTTTCACTCGATTTACTTCAAATTTAAAAGTTATGTTCCTTATTGCATTTCGCAGAGAAGTACGTACGGAATTTCTGATTAATCGAAAACTTTTCATTTTATGAGCAGTTTTATACGTAATTTTTCACTGAAAATTCATTCAAATACCTACAACCTTTGAATAAAACAATATTATTTAAATTCCGCACGTACTTCTCTAGGTGTTCTAATGTAGATTGACGAGAATTTTTGTTTTTTGTTCTAGGTAAAAAATTGTGGATGCTAAATATCACGCCGCGGAGCGCCTAAAAAACGCCTTATATACGTTAAATAGGGTCTAGTAGGGCAGAAACAATAGTTTTGTTGCCCGAAATTCTTTGTACAATTCGAATGACGTTAGAAAATAAATTCGGACACAGAATTAGAACAAATTTGGACGATCTGTGCTCGAATTCCGATTCTTGCTTCCGGGAACCTCACGCCTTGCAACATTACCAATAACATTCTGTTTGTTTAGATGACATATTATATTTAAAAAAGTAAGTTGATGACAGTTATAATTTTAAACAAAAGCCCGAAGCGAAAGGCTTAAACACCATGCATTTGAGGCAAAACATCTACTTTATTTGGAAAATAACGTTTTCCGGGGAAAAAAAACTGTCTTTTCTTAAGGTCTATCTCTTTATTATGACGTTGAAGTTTGTATCGTCGGAATGAAACAATAATTATTTCTTCCTAATTGCTTGAATTTGTTTGGCCAATTCAGGCCGTGAAAATTGTTCAAACGTTTCTACGTATTCTTATTAGAAATTTATTACAACCTCAATTTGCCAAAAAAAAGGCTTTGGATAATGATAAGAATAAAGAAATGAAAAAGGAAAAAAATAGCGCTGAATTACAAAGATGCAAACATCAACGTCATCACTTACTTTTGTATTTTTTATTATTCCTGATCTTTTGTTATCGAAATATTGTTTAATCTCAGGGTTGATATCGTCCGTATGGTCGACAGTATTGTGAATCGCATTTCAAGGTGAAGTACTCGGATTCTAATGAAATCAGAGAGTCAGGTCTGCTCGTTCGAGTTGCACCGAGTCACAAAAAAGCTACTGTGAAAATGACGAACGCTCGTTCTTCGCTTGTGGCAATTCAAATTGAAGAGAAAGGTCTAACATATGGTGTGGGAATCGCAGATTGAAGGTAAACTTATGATTGCAACCATAGAACTGCTAGTAAAACTATAAACGCGTTTTTCTTGAAACTATGTTTTTCAAAACGGTGTACACGATTTATCAAGACCTAATGAACGAATTGACTTGAAATTTGGTGCACTCATTCAGTGCAATAGTAGTTTAGTCTTGACCGACGTATTTCCTCAACATTTTTTTTCTTCAGCTATTAACTGAAGAATTAAAAAATGTTTATGATTGAAACACCATAACGAAAAAAGCTCAGTCAAATCTTAGCCATGATGTTGAAGTTTGCATCGTTCGAATGCAACAGAGCTTCATTTTTTTCTTCTATTGTTCACATTTATTTCACCGGTTTAGGGTACGAAAATCACCCAAACGCGTTTCCTTATTCTTATTAGAGATCCACGACCTCAATGTATTAAAAAATTATAGACCATAATGAAAATGAACAGATGAAAAAAATTGAAAAGAACTTTCGTGGCATTCCAACGATGCAAACGTCAACGCCATTCTTAAACAATATCATCTTTTTTAAGAAAAATAAAACTCCTTTTTGTTTCAGATCGACCGGGTGGCCAAAATCAAGTACACCGTTTGGACCCCTCAGGTCCAAAGATCCTCCATAAGACTACTTATAACTTCTTTAAGGCGGGATATACATTTAGATGGCAAAAATTGAAGCAATTTTGAGGAATTTTTCAAACTAAATAATTATTCTCCATTTACCAATCTCTAGGTATACTTAAAAAGTATATTTACGTATACAAAACAATCTTTTTTAAATTCATTTATCATCAAAATTATCTGCCGAAAATTTTCACTTTCCAAAAATTTGCCTAAAAAATCGTCAGATAATTGTTAATAACAAATGAACTGTGCAATATAAAAAAAATCCTTCGTACTTCCATAGACAATGTATTTTTCAAGATATATTCAACATTTCAAGTGAATCGGTTGAAAAAGGTCTGGGTTATGTTTCCGGCCAACTTAAAAAATGCAGTTTTGAGATAAACGCTGCACAGCCGCCATTTTGAAATTAAGGACTTCAAAAAAATTATTGTATACAGTCACTGATATGTATGACAAACCCCCCTTTTGGTAATCTCGATTTATTTTGTAGTTTTTCTGAAAAAAATCCCCAAAAAGCCTAATTTTCGGCCTCTAGAGTGGCCTAAGGCCTTAAAGAAGAAAAATGAAATCGATTTTCTTATCGTTGTGAATGTATAACCTGCCTTAATTATTAATTTTTTTTCATGAAATTCGGTACACAACATCGTTAAGGGGTCTCCTCACTTCAGACCAAAAAAAGGTTATTCTCATGCATTTTTTTAATAGGTTTATATTATAGATATTGGTATAATAGTTGACACTTAATAAAAACACTTTCGAAATACATTTTTTTAAATGGTTTATTTATTGAAGTCACGATTTATAGACGATAATGGTAGTTAAAAAAAAGTCCTAAAAAAATTGTTGGTCTGCGCTGTTGATGAAATCTCGGAGATGGATCATCCGAAACAAAAAAATCAAACGGTTTTAGATTCAGTATGTTAATGGCTGTAGCGCATATCGTACGATTTTTCATATATGCAAAAATAACCAAACTGCGGACATTTTCCAAAAACGATTAAAAAACTTGTTTTTTTTTTCATCGTTTTTGGGAAACAAATAGTAAATATCAAAATTTTTGAAAATCCCTGATATGTGTTATAGCTATACTTATAAAGAATATGTGGGTAAAATTTCATAAGGATCAGTTCAGTAGTTTCGAAGATTTGATCAACAAGCCGTCGAAAAACGTTGTTTCAAGAAAAACACGTTTAAAGTTTGTTTGGATTACATAAATACATAAAAAAATATTTTTTTATGTATTTCGAAAGTGTATTTATTAAGTGAAACAACTTTTATATCAATATCTATAATATAAACCTAGCAAAAAAATCTTGGAAATAGCCTTTTTTAGCGTCTAAAGTGAGAAGACCCCTTACTGTGGATACAACTGAATCCCGAAGCGATTTTTCAATCTTAATTATACCTTCAAAAATGAGTTTTTCAAACAAGCCTGATTTCACGGTCATCACAGTAGCCCCCCCCCCCCCCCCCCCCCTGACCGAAGATGATGTTGAAGTTTCATTGCAACGAAACTTCATTTATCTTCAATTGTTGACATTTTTTGCGGATTTAGGTCACGCAAATCACTGAGACGATTTTTCTCATCCTCATTATAGATCCACGACCGGAATGGATAAGAAAAAATATTCATTATACGAAACATAAAGGAATAAAAATTTGGTTGCATTTCAACATTGCAAACTTCAACGTCATGACCGGAGAACAAGTCCACTAGAATATAAGAGATCCGCCCTTGTCCCTGCTTCTAAAATTACTCACAAATGACAAAAGTCGCTGCATGGCATCGTTGACCCAGACATATTCGCACACGTTGAATTCTTCGTCCATCTCGATAGCGTCTTTTCACCGGTGCGCAAAGCTGTTTCTACCTGCAAAAGGGATGAATTCGTTGGAGCCATAGTGGGTTCTACGCGCTTGAATTCGCCAATTCTACTAGTCCATGATCCCTGAGTCTAGGCCTAGATATATTTTTGCCACGTATCTAGAAGAGAACGTGCTCGAATACGACTGGTGGATATTTCGAGCACAGACTTTCAAATACGAAGGGCGAACAATCTCCAGCAATGGCAGCTCTCGTTTTAATGGAAGCTTCAGCTTTTGTTAATGTGTTTAACGCAACTTAAGCCGTGGGATGTTCTTAATACGCCAAAGGATCGAAAATTCGTTTCTAGACTCGATTAGTTTTGGAGCACAACGGGGCGGTGTCATTGGCTGGGATATTCTTAGCATATGGTAAACGGAACACGATAATTTTCTCGGAACGAATTACACACGGAGAATTCTACTTGAACGCAATTTATTTCGTAATACGATTTTGATTATTAATTTCTTCATCACGAAAACAAAAAAAGAACAATAGAAGAGAGCAAAATGTACATAGAAAAATTCCAAACCTGGCTGATCTATTGTTATCTTAAATGTTCTAACGAACGGAAGAATTTGTGGTAATTGTAGACGAGAACGTAAATACGTGGGCTTTTTTATGTAACGCTGCTAGCGATGTCTCTCAGCGACACTTATGAAGAAATGCAGATAGGTAAGTAAATTCAAGTACTTAATAGTTTCTCCGTGTCTGAAACTTTGAAACTTGTGATCTTTGACAGGCGGATCAAAGATTTGGTTTGCAACGTCTTGAAGTCGACGAATCCCCGTCACAATACACTCCTGTCACGATCCTACTTTTCACTGCTCACAATATTTTTGCACTGGACGCTTATCATCTGTATCTGCTTGGATAAAACGTCAGCAGCTGCAATAACACCCCATCGCGTACCCTCGAAACACAAATTTGTCATTCTGTAATTGGCTGGTTTTCTCAGCCTATCAGCATCCACGGGATTTCGTGTGTTGAAAAGAGCGGGAAGTTTTCGCGTATTCGAAAGTCGTTTCTCGAACTTTGAAAATAATTTCTCAACAGTTTATTCAAGTGTTGAATTGCGTGCATAATATTTGCTATAGAGTACAAGCGTATGTTTGAAATGACCACTTTACATTTCACAATATTAGCTCTCAGCTTAAGATTGTATAACGTGACGCCAAGGTCGAATGGCGAACTTTTTATCTTCTTTTATAGGCAATGTGACATGATTCTTTTCAACTTAATTCTCGTGCTACAATAATACTAAAGTTTTCCTCACAACAGATGTTTGAATATAGGGGCAGTCAAACGGTTCGATTGAGCGTATACTCACAAGGAACAACACTTAAGGGGGAATACATCTTGGTGAGGGCAAAATCAAGGGTCATTTTTGACAATTTATTCAAGAAAAACAAAACAATATTTTTAAATTCGGTTTTTTATACATGTTAGTACAAGTCTTAAAAGAATTTTCTTTTTTTATTATTTCGAAACAAAATGGCGGCGCAGTAGTCGATGAAAGAAAAACCCTTTTTTTCGTGGTTCTCTACGGGCGTATTCGCACAGGTCATAATGGTCAAGCTAGAAGAAAAAACGAAAAATATTTTGAAAGTACATATAAAAAAACTAGTACAGTACGTAGGGGTTTTTCAAAATATTTATTAAAAAAAATGGCGTTAATATGAAGAAAAAAAATCGGTCGAATATCGATCATAACATTTTTAATTTTCAACTTATCAACAAAATCCTACGTGCTGGACTAGAAAATGTTGTCAAGAAGCTACAGTTAACATTTCAAGTCAATCGATTTAAAACTCGAGGCGCTACGCAGACGCCCGTGTCTAAAAACATTGTTTCGAGAAAAACGCGTTTAAAGTTTTAACGCGGTCCTCTAGTTTCTCGGCTGTTTTTTTACGGCTTTTTCAATAATTTTTTACGAGCAAAGCATCGAAATAATCAATCTCATTGTTTTTGCATAATCTTTATTAACATTTAAATAAGCTTTACAAATTTTTTGAAGTCAAAATATATAATAGAATAAACGTTATAGTGGCCGACAGGAAGACATCAAGTAAAAGAGGTGCTTGACGGTGACCAAGATTGCAGCTGTTCTGCTTATCTGAAATCAAAAAACCGAAAGGCATTTTTATCTTCATATTTAAGACTAGCGACTGAACTAGAGTGAATTCTAAATTACAAAAATTGACTTTTTTATACACTTTTGAAAATTACATTCTATTTTTTACTCATTTTTAAAAATGTTTTTCGCTCGTACAAAAAAAAACTATCGAAGCAATCATGATAATCCTAGTTCAATCGCTGGCTTACAACATATTAAAGATGCTGTATAAATTTGAACAAGATCGGTGCAGTAGTTTCTGAAATATCGTGGTCACCGTTTCGAAAAATGGTGTTTCGAGAAAAACGCGTTTGAAAGTTCGCGCTCCCGGCGCGCGCTCCGTATACCTGCTCCGTTCCAGGGCCGTAACTTGTGAACCACTTCGAATATCGAAAAATCCTTTGGCACACATTTTCTACACATGTTGTAGATGTGATTTATAAAGAAAAAAAAATCGATTTTTTCGACCTGAGAAACTAGAGGACCGCCTTAAGTACTGTAAAATCATGGAAATTTCGTGTTTACCTTTAATCGGCGAATCCTGGACTATACAATTATCCTCCTAATTCAACATTTTTGATAGTTAAGGAACCTTTTAAGCCAATTAAAAAAATGCAAAAAATGTACAAAGGTATATTCCCCCTTAAGTGTCCGCTTTCGATTTTGTTGAAACTCATATACGTGATAAAGCATTGAAAATTATTAGACACGTGTTTTTTTTTATCTGCGGAAAAACGTTTTCAAAGGGGAAAACGACCTCTCATAGATAGGCGGGTCACCCCTTAATTTAATTTGTTTTCATCTATTCTATAGTGGATTTTTCATCGCTTTACATTGGAAGAATTTTAGTCTTGTTTAATACAAATCGGTGACTGCTTGTAGGTGAAACTGCAAAACCAGCCCCCAACACGCCTATCTTTGAGGGGTGGTTTCCTCCCTTAAAACTGTTTTTCCACACATAAAAAAGGTGCGTGTCTAATAGTTTTCAATGTTTTATCACATATATGAGGTTCAACAAAATCGACGGCGGACACTCAAGTGATGTAATATCAATAATAGTCTAACACTGAAACTGCCGAGTTTCGAATCTATTTTCAATGCCGAAGTTTCGCCTAATATGGACTTGCCTGCTGCGGAAAGTAGGAGACGTGTGAGTTCTGAATTATATCGCGAGCAACTATTTATGAATAAGAGATTTTTTAATAAATAATGAACTTGTGTGTCGCATCATCGTTGCAGAATACGATGACTTCTGAAGAGGAAGAACAAATAGAAGTGGCTTTTGAAGAGAGCAGAGGGACAGAAGTGTCTCATTCTGAGGGGGCAAACGATATAGGACTAGTTGCTGATGGGGAATGACTGACGCGTGCAATTTAGAAATTCTGGAAATCGACTTGCAACTTCTGTGGGAGAAAACCGTCATCCGCATGTGGGGAAGTTCAATCCTCTTCGGTGGTCTATTAATTTCTTTTCTTGAAGAAAACTCAAAAGTGGCCACCAAAAGTACATTAGTAAAAGAAGATATGAGTACGGAGGTAATTCTCTTATTTTCATCTATCGTTAACCCACCCGGCAGCGGAAGATGTACCTTATGTCGAATCGAATGGAAAAAAACTAAACTGCTTAGAGGTCGTCCATTAATCACGTGAGGCTCAAATGGGGGGGGGGGGGGAGTTTGGATAACATCACGATTGATCGCGCTGGGGGGTGGGGGGGGGGGGGGGGGTGTTGTGACATATCACGTGTATTTTTTTTGTAACTGCGCGGACAATGCCATTTAAATATGCTGACAATACTTTTATATTATTTCGTTTTTTATTATAAAATACCGCACTCTCTATCGCTTGTGTTGGAGGTTTCTTAACAAAAAATACACGTGATGTGGGGGGGGGGGCTGGCTAGAAACCTCACCACATATCACCATGGACGAGGGGGGGGGGGGGGGTTCAAAAAGTGGCCTAAAAAACCTCACGTGATTAAACCTCACGACCCCTTACTTGTGCAGACAAGTCCTCAAAGTGTATGGGTCATGTGTGATTTGCACGGTCTTATAAACAGGTCTGGGCACAGAGGCTAAAATCTTGTGACACTAAGTAAGACCAATTGAGTTCCAAATTCCGGCACGTCGCTAGCGTCGGAGCGGTCGATTTGCTTATATATGCTAGTGTTGTTGTGTTTGCTAGTATATTGTGTATAACCTCATCGCCACCTTACTACTCCGTACACCGACGGCAAATGGAAGTGGAAATGTTTATTTTATTTGAAGTGTCTTTTATTGAAGTGAACCGATAATTCAAGTGAATTGATAATTGAAGTCAAAATTTTGCAATGCCTGAAAGATCCTATATTGTGTGAAAAATGGGTGACGGCAGTATCGCCACTCATAAATGAATTAAAAACAACGCACAAAATATGCGAGAAGGATTTTATTTAATCCGACATTGTGCGCCACTTCATCCATAAAGACGGAGATGTACAAATTATCGCACAAGTAAGTTTCTATGATAAATGCTATATGTAATTATGTAAAGGATGTATTCTTATTACAACCATGAAGACTACGCATGTGCTAGTATATCGCTCTCTGTCCCACAATCGGCCGCTCCGATACTAGCGCTCCAAGTGTGTGGCCCGTTTCGGAACTTAAATGGCCTCACTTTTTGTCACACGACGGCCTATGCAAAGTTTATGGGAGTGCCCAGACCTGTTTATAAGACCGTGAACGAAGCCATATTTTCGTGGTCGGGGTAGGCACGCTTATCGGCTTCACTTTTCGATTCACTAGGCGCCGCTACGCATCGCCACTAGCGAGGGCAAGTGCATTCCCCCTTACCTCTTACCCGTAAATAGAACCAAGGTGTTTACGTCTGTTTTTGTGGCGCGGTTGTCGAAATAACCTTTATTTGCGACCATATACCACGAGGTTCTACGCTATTTACCGTGATACATTTTTTTATCGTGTTTTTCCGCATAAATGTGATTTTTTTTGGTAGCGTTTTCGAAAAAAATGCGAAATGGTTAAGGGTTGCGTGGTTCATAATTGGAAAACGGGGTACAAAAGTTTTAAGCAAAAATGCTCCGTGTTTCGACTGCTCAGAAACGTCGAACGATACACAAAATGGCTCGATGCTATTCCGGGACTGAAAGAGTCTCAGTACGTGTGTGAAAAACATTTCGAAGTACGATGTATTGTGAGACATTGGAGAAAAAAGGATGTAAATGGTCGTATTATCGCTTTTTATCGGTTTCGTATATTATGCAGTTTACACGACAGTACCGTACATTAAGTTGGGGCAAACGGCGCATGCGCTCCGGTCAGGAGGGAAAAGGACAGAAGAGCTATTTCTCTCTTCGTCGCACCACTACTTCCCCTTGCCGTCACGCACCAAGCGGCAGAAATCGGAATAAAAAACAGAGCCGCTACGGGTGCCTACCCCCACTACCGCCGTTGTCAGACCTGTATGCAAGACCATGGACGGGGCCGGGCGAGCAAGCCGGGTACATGACTCCCAGCGCCTCTAGCGGCCAGCGACTTTTCATAGTCCACTGAAACTGCTCTGTCAGGGGCCTGGTTTTGCCTCGAGTAAAAAATAATGATAGACCAAGACTTTGGCCCACCCGCTATATCGATAACCTCGTTCCGGCCATAATTGTACATTGTGCGCAATCGAATATGGTAAAGTCGTCACTGGGCAGACCATGATCTTCATTGTATTGTGATAATAGGTTCGTTATAAACTTTTCTTTGTCACTTACGTCATCATCGTCTACACGGAAAATCGAACATTGCGGTTTTGA
This sequence comes from Ophion ellenae, assembly GCA_963210295.1. Classification (NCBI taxonomy): domain Eukaryota; kingdom Metazoa; phylum Arthropoda; class Insecta; order Hymenoptera; family Ichneumonidae; genus Ophion; species Ophion ellenae. Next base: position 52,690,055 of record OY723386.1, on the reverse strand, counting down.
TTTGTATACGAGGATGCGCGTACACGAGGTAAAAGTCGACGAATTTGTAAGAGGAAAAACGTGAACGTAAATTGTCAAGAACTTTTATCAGTTAAAGAAATATATATGATCGCACATTTTTTGTCTGGCAAAATGGACCCAAACAGGTTCGTAAACAATATAGCGGCCGTGAACACGTGTGTTTTTTCACCGCCGGGATAAAAATATATGTTAGGAGTTTTGGCACTAAATTTATGAACTTTGTATGCGGCGAATTTTCCAAATCCAAACAAACAAACTCATCAGAAACTCGACACGCGAGAATTCCTATAAGTATTGATGTTAGACAAAAAAAACACGTTGGCAAAATTCGACCCCTTTAGCGAAAGTCCTCGGAAATAATTACATCAGAATTATGTTTCATGAGACGAAGATACATGCGTTCGAGCCTACGTTAAACAGGTTTTTACTACAGTACACATGGTATTGAAAAGAGAAGCGATGATAATGGGGCGGTCAAATCGTGAGTTGAGTTTGTTTGGGTTAGTTCAATGACGAGCTTCCGGCCGCACCGTCGCTTCCGGTCGCGCCGTCACTGCTGGATCGCACAGTCGCTTCTGCTCACACAGTCAGTTCTGGTTGCACGGTCACATTGGGCCGCACGGTCGCTTTCGGTGGTAGAGGGAACAGGCGTTCCCACTCGTTCATCCTATCAGCGTGGAGATTCGTCTTCATGACGAGCTGGTCACCGATCTCCAGGTATTTTTTGTTTTCCACGGTGAACGGGGTCCAAACGACATTCTCAAAGCTCGAGTCGTTGCTGGGTATCGGTTTGCCGGTCTTTGCGAAGCTGGCCCAGATCTTGGTCATCCTTTCGACCGTTGGGATTTCTGGTGCGGCCTCATCGAAGTAAGGGTAGAAACTGATGCAGAAGAGGTACAGGAGATCGTCGTGATGGACGACACCTGTGTAATGCCAAGGCGAATTTTTAGTCGTCAGTGTACGAAGCGGGAGGTGCAACAATTGTGCGATATCTGATGATGATAAGTCTTCTTTTGTTTACTGAGGACGATTTGTTAGCCTTTGGTAGTTATCAAAGAGAGAGAGAGAGAGAGTTTTGTCCTCACCCCAAGTTTCGTTCGTGCCAGGCCACCTGACGTGACTGTAGCGACCTTGATACCTAAATTCGTAGTAATAGACGGGCTCATTGCTGGCTTCAGCCATTAGGTGTACGAAACGATGAGCCGAAAATCCGATAACACCATCGCCGTAAAGCTAAACATATGAGTTTGTGTCATCCTGAGTCGAGATGATTCAATAACCGTTTGGGGTTAAGGTCGAAAAGGATGCGATCGTAAAGGCTGGAAGGTGGTAGGGAAAAAGAAGGGACATGATCAGCGGAGGGACCAGAAGCAACCAGGCAAGCAATGTTGGATAACATACCTGAGCAACACCGATATTATTGGTTAGGCTGATCGGTTTGTCGTCAAGGTAAAACTGCTTCAGAGCGGTGCTAATCTCTTTGGATCGCGGGGTGTCCCGCTCGTAGAGGAAAATGATCGGGGCTATCTTGTACCAATTGTCGTTAAGATAGTTGAACTGCGTAGGGTCACCCGCCCGAGCCTCGTCGATCATAACTGAGCAATGAGAGAAAAGACGCAAAGACATGTAATTTCGTGCATTCACTGTGGCACTTGATGGAGCAGTTGAATATAATAAGGAACGAATGAGTGCTACGTATAAGTACTTACACACGACAGCACCGCCAAACTCGTCCTTCGTCACCCCGGCAATGGTCGGCACGTGATGGAACTTTCCTTCCCTTATGAGATCAACTGGTTGAGCCGTCAGGAATCTCTCCACACCTTCAACTTCCGGCTCAACAACTGGTACCCATATAAAAATCGGATCACCCTGCCATTCCTGATTGAAAAGAGAATTACTGCACATCCAGGCGCACTAAATCTTCGCGGAATAGGTAGAGCGCGAAATTCCGAAGAAAAAAGCCCTTAGGCGTTTTGCTCTCTGACGCACAGTATCTTAGATATGAATTAATTAGTTATAGCCAATTCGATGCGCGAGGCGGATCCTCCGCTACGCTCGCGCCTATCCGACAGCTCCTAAGGGGCGGCGCACGCTCCCTCCCCGCGGCGGCTCGCCCCTTCCACTCGCACATTCCACCCGGCGTCACATCGGCTACCACTTATTCGTCAATATCTCAGCAACCGCACTCCGGAGAAAAAAATAGATAAGGACTTTTCTCTTCAGAATTTCGCGATCTGTCCACCCTCTAAACTTCCGAGGCGAATTTTTGCGTGCAAGTACAAACAATGCGTGGTTTATCATGTTGAGTAGTGAGAAGTTACAGGATACGTACGAAAAATTCGTCAGTAGAATTGCTGATCTCCTCGGCAGTTTTCGCTTTGAGGCAAACAAGCATGTTGCCCGTTGTGTCGGTAGGACAGCCAAGTATTTCAGCCTGTTTCTGGGCGAGATGTTTCTGATGGGGTGGCAGGGGTGTCTGATATGTGGCTGTTCCGCTCATCGCTATAGCACGATGGAAGAGACCTTTGCTCATCGGCGACACGAGATGTAAGGAGACGCTCCACCCGCCCGCGCTGTAGCCGGTTATCGTTACGCAGTTTGGATCACCACCGAAAGCAGCTATGTTTTTCTGTATCCAACGAAGTGACTCGACCTGATCCTTGAGGCCTAAGTTACCCGGTGCGAGGGAATCACCGGTGCTGAAAAATCCTTAAACAGTCCACGGACAAATTGTTTCCGTGTAATTTTTCATCATCGTAGACTAGTTGGAGATTTCATTTCCAATCAATTTACCCAAAGACGCGAGACGATAATTAACAGTGACGAGCACGACATCCTGATCCAAAAGGTATTGCGGTCCTTCGATGTAACTCTGCCCCGAGGATCCGTAAAAACCACCAGGATGAAAGTACACTATAACCGGCCTCTTCGGATTTTCCACATCGCTCGGAGTTCCCGACGGCAGCTAGGAACAATTCGTTTAAGTCTAATTCTTTCTGTACATCAGTAGCTCATTTCACGTCAGCCAGAGCCACGGAAAATTAATACATTTACTGCACGTGATAGGGATCATCATTAAGTTCACCAAGAATCTGCACAGCTCCGATCGACGCTCGGATTAATTCTCGATCACATTATTTACCTTGGTGGTGTAGACATTGAGACGCAGACAATCCTCGGATGGCAATCTTCCTCCTGGCTGCGGACACGAGGGTCCTTCCACGCTCGCGTCAAAGACATCCTTCCAAGCGACGACCGGCACTGCTTGCTGAATTGAAGACAAAGAATAAGCAAAATCATGACTGGCCTTCGCGACTGCGCTTACGTCAAATGTATTGTTGCCCGTTGGGAAAATGCGAAAACAAAGCCGTGCTGCGAGGATTTTTTAGAACGCGTTCAGAGTTGCATGCATGGTCTTGAATAATGCACTCCTCACGCGATAAGATATGCAGTCCAGTTATATATAGCACTACTCATCGACGCTATGCTTGATTCACAGACTCGGGAATGTTAGATTTGAAAAAAGAACATTTTTCTCACATCTTCTCCTTGAGCAAAGTAGAAAAGTAGCCAACAGACGGACAAACGCCGTGTAGGTTGGAAAGACCCGGTAAATTGGACAAGTCGATTGTAATAACTAGAGAGACGAGAGTCGTAATTCCACAGAGCGGGAAACGAGTCGTAAAAGTAAGAACCGAAAGTGAATCAAGCGCTTGATTCACTCGTATCAAAGGCACAATGACTCGTATCAAGAAATAAGTATACAGGGTGTCCCTCTTATCTCTGCCACCCGAAATAACTCGGTAATTATCGACGTCACAAAAAGATTTTCCAGTCAAAAGTTGTACGGTGTGAAGGGGACCATCAAATGCGACCAATTTTTAGTTATTTCGGTGGAAACGCTGAGGCACTGTGAAGGTCACCTCCACTTTTTAAAATGGAATGGTACATTTTTTTCAACCATCTTGTGGAGCACCTCAAGCCGAATAAAAAACATCAGTGGTCGAAGACGTTCAAGGTCATTCAAGGTCACCTATTAAAATGAAATACAAATCTGAATATCTCGGATCTCTACCAAATATTTCGTAGTGATCCGAGATATTTAGATTTGTATAATCGGTACTGACCTTGAATGACCATGAACGACTTTGACCCCCTAATGTTTTTCATTCGGCCTGAGGTGCTCCACAAGATGGTTGAATCAAAAATATATCATTCTATTTGAAAAAGTGGAGGTGACCTTCACTGTGCGTCAGCGCCTCCACCGAAATAAAAAAAAATGGTCGCATTTGATGGCCCCCTTCACACCGTACAACTTTTGGCTGCAACATTTTTTTGTGACGTCGATAATTACCGAGTTATTTCGGGTGGCAGAGATAAGAGGAACACCCTGTATAAGTATGTAAGAGAATAACAAGGATACAAAACAATCTAAAAATTTGCTCATTTGCACCCCAACAATCTTTTGTTTTCTTTCAATTTTTATCACCACACAAATTACTGTTTTGCCAATTTAGGGAATTTAACTTAGAAAAAAAACCCCAAAAAAATTGATCAGTAATACTAGTAGCCTAAGAAAAGATTGACCTTAGCACATATTTGGCAATAAAGTTCATAGCCGAATAATTGTCGAATAAAAAATAAATTTTTGGAAAAAAAAAAATTTCGCGCGGTACAACGCTGGAAACCTCAAAATTATGACCCAAACCTTAAAGCGTTGCTGTCCAACAGGGGCTTCGGCGTATCTCAGACCGCGAAAAGAATAAATGTTTTTTCCAAGACGCGTGGTCATGTACGATCCGCGAATTTTTCCATTTTGCGTATCAAATTCAAACGTTTCGGCTGGTCGTTCCTGATTTTCGCCGGCTTCGCAAATAGATATTGAGAACGCGAAGACGAGCAACAAATGCCATGGCATCAGGTGCCGCATGTTAATTCTATGGCGATGATGTCGATGACGATCCGAGAGATATTTTTTTTTCGCCTGTCCTCTTGTTGTATTAATTTTATCAGAAGCTACGACGCGTGACTTTTTATCGCGCGATGAACTTTTTTCTGCGAGGCTAGGACGACACCGGTGCTCTGGCTGATAACTGAGGCGGTACAGACCGGGCGGTATCATTTATAGTCGACGATCTGTTTATACAAAGACTCATGTGTGCATGTGGTGTGCATTATGCTGTGTGCTCGGGTTTAATTTCCTTCGAAGCACATTAGTTAGAGCCGGGAACTCCCCCATTGCGCCCACTACATATTGCAGAGATCATGTGCGTGTGTGTGGATTTGAATAATGTTCGTATGAGCATTTTCCTGATTTTTCTTGTTGGCGGCATGCAATTGTGCAATGCTATATATAGGGTGTCTCAAAATGACCTGACATTTCAATTTATCAATAAAACATTATTATTTTGGAAAGTACGAATATTTCAATTTAAATATAAGGTACAAACATGGAGGTTATGTCTGGAACACAATATCCGATAAATGGCCGCCTCGTCCCTGTTTGCAAAAGGTCACTCTTTTGCCGAAAGTTTGAATAACGATTTGGCATAATTGCGGACCAATTTCATTAATGGTGCGTCCAATTGCTTCCTTGAGCTCCGGAATAGTCTGCGGATCATTGGCATACACGTTTCCTTTCAGAAAACCTTAAAGAAAGAACTCGAATGTCGCCAAATCGCTCGGTCTTGGTGGCCAATTCACATTCCCGCGCAGCGAAATAAAACAACATTGAAACTTCGTCAGCAATAACTGCATTCTCAACCAGAAATGTTGCTACGGAGCAGACTAGAGCTGCATCCGGCATACCGTATTCCGTACCACGGCATGGTACAGGCCGCCGGATCAGAGCTTTACCAGGCGTGAAACGCTTTTTGGAATCCGGCCATGACGCGGATGCCGGTAACGTAACTTATCCGTATACCTTTTCAGGCTCCGATCCGGTTGCCGTATCAATGCCTGAAATAGAAGAAAAAAAAACCACAAATTACGAATAACAAAATTTTGGTAGTATTTTTTGTTTTCCTATGCGTTATTTATGATCTTGCCTATATGATGATTGAAATAAAACGTATCTTGCCTCGTTGAAGTTTTTTACCTCACCTCGGACCTCAATTGAACCTACGGCTTCTAATTCTAGAGCTGAGCGCGCTACCTATTTAGCCATTCCAACACTTGAGTAAACTTTCTTTATTTTTCTTTGCATATTTTTATCATTCTAATTATATTCTAAAAACTGTCAATAATTCTAAAGAATGTCAATCATTTTATTCATGGGGTTGAAGATTGCATCGCTGCAATGCAACAATAATTCTTTTTTTACCGGTTTTTTTGCCTACTTAGGCTGTGAAAATGACTCAAACGTTTTTACATACCCCCATTAGAATGTTATGACTGGAATTTGCAAAGAAAGTATTTGCAATCTGATAATCATTTTGTAAAAAAAAATTTAAGTTGTGCCAAAAAATTCAATTTTTTTTATTTGATTGATTACCTTTTGATGATGATAAAAATAAACGAATGCAAAGGGAAGAAAAAAGCGTTGCATTCCCACGATGCAAACTTTAAATGTATTTTCATTTGTTCTTTGTACCTTGATTTGATGATGACGGCGTCCGTATGGATACCATATTACTATTATTATAATTTTGCCGAAATTATGCACGCAGCAACTCAGTTGTTTACTTTGATGGCACCGAATGAGGTTATCCGGTAGACATGCAGCGCAAATCAGACATACACTTCGAAGTGCATGGCGGATCGGCACCGGATGTCTAGTGGATTAGCCAATCTCGGAGCGCGGATGGGAAAGGCAAATGGATCAGGCCTTGGACAGGTAACCTTAACAGAGCCTTGTGAGGGACGCGTTGCGGGTCGTCTGATGTGGGCCTGATTAATGCTGCCTTCTTACATCGCTATCTTGGTACTACTGATCCGGCAGACATACGGCGCTTATCAGGCACGGACTTCGGCGCCCTAACAAGGTCCTCGCAAGATTACCTGATTCAGGACTGATCTGTTTGTCTTTATGACACCCGTTCTCCGGATTGACTAATCCAGTAAATGTCCAGCACAGGTCAGGCGGGCGCTTCTACGGTATTCCGGACCGTATCTTCAAACCTGCCTGATCAGTGATCCGGCTGCCGAAATAACATTTCCAGTCGGGTTGTTTCGGCCGCAGTGTGTCAGGTTGCGCTATCTTATTGCAAGAATATGTCTTCCAAGTCCACGCCGTTTATGCCATTCATTCGATATTGTGTTCCACATATAATCGCCATGTTTGTACCTTATATTAAAATAAAAATATTCGTACTTTTCAAATGAATAATACGTTTTATTGATAAATTGAAATGTCAGGTAATTCTAAGATACCCTTTATATATATACTTGGGAACGTAGATGTTTAATGCATTCTACTTCGCAGGCCGCCCTAATGGTGGCCTATTGTGCCCCGACTCGATATGACGACAGCCCCAATGATCGTCACATAGATATAATGGGTTCGGAATGTTCGTTTTCGAAACATTCCTAGGTACAGAATCCTAACCGACTCATGGACTTAGAGATAATCGATGACCGGTCCAAACCACTGGGCCTGAAAGTGCAAAATTTTGAAAGAGGCTCCTTTTTAGAGGGCCAGTTCACTTTGGAGCCACGAAAAAATGCTATTTTCGTGCTTTTTTTTTGAGGATTTTATAAAAGATATGAATATAAAAGTTGTTGGGCTTGATAAATAAAGTCTTGAAATACACTTTTTTTAAATATCATTATTTTTTAAGTACAAAAACTATAGTTTAACGTAACGCCTCAAAAATAGGTGAGCTAGGTAGCTCCATCACAACTCGGCAACGGCTTGTGTGAAACAAAAAAAATCAAAGTCCATTAGATTCAGTATGAAACCAGCTGCAAAATGACCCTCGGATATAAGGTTTTGTCAACAAAAAAAATGGCAGATGAAAAACGAAAAAAGTTTTTAAAAACGCGTTTTTCCGCAGTTTTTCGCCAAAAAAGAGTAAAAATAGAAATTTTAAAAACATCGACGGTCATCTTGTTGCGAATCATGTTAACAATATGTGGTTTAAATTTCAAGAGAATCGGTTTATTAGTTTTAAAGATACGATGGAGCTAGATTTTGAAAACGTTGTTTCGAGAAAAACGCGTTTGAAGTTTATACTATGCGCGCTATACGCTCAGGTAGACGAAATCAGGTCCTGACGTTCAGGTAAAAAAAAATACTTAGAGAGCTCGGATTTTCATAAAATTTTGACACAATATTTCTGAACGTATGTACTTTCGAAAACAGTTTAAAAAATTGATTTTCTTTTAATTTTCAAAGTGGACTGGCCCCTTAAGACGTCAACACCTGCCGAAGTAAGATTTTTCGGAATTGCATTGGGAAACTAAAAAGGGGAGATGAGAAGAGGAGTTTGATATCAACTATCAACTACAGAGACACAGCGAATGAGTTGGGCCCATATGTGTATACAAGTGTTTTGCCATATGAGCAGAAGAACAAGATAGTAATAGATCGTTACTCGAATCGCACGATCTTGAAACAAAAATACGGTAAGCGACCGTTGATGGCGAATTAATTTCAACGAATTTTGCGGATGTGTAAGTAGGTGTTCTTATTTGTTGAGTTTATCAGGACTATAAATATTTTCGTTTACACAACTACGGGCTCTTAAAAAAGAACAAATCGGGTGATTGGGCACAGAATTATTAAAAACTCGTAGGTAGATCGCAGGTACACGTTTGAGAGTTTTATTTTGTAAACAACAACGTGGATCTTTGCCACGTGGTATACACATGGATGCAATTAAATTCTACCAATGAGGTTCTCAGTGGTGATGCCTTCATTCGGTTCCTTTGGAGCATGTCTCGGCCGCTGGTGTGTTGACGATAGGGAAGAGACGTTCCCTCTCGGGCATTCGGTAAGCGTACAGGTTCGACTTGATGGTCAGTTGATTATCGATATAGAGATACTACTTGTCTTCCAAATTGTATGGGCTGGCCCGTCTTTGCGAAATTCGCCCACATCGAGGTCAGCGTCTTGACCATTTCGTATTCCGGGTCGCTCGTTGCGAAGTACGGGAAATGATCGTCATGGAACAGGTACAAAAGATCGTCGTAATGGACAACACCTGTGAAGGAATAGTGATTCTAAAAATGTTTATACGGGCGGTTCTAACCGATCGGAATGACCAATGACCTGTGTGTGAGTAGAGCGCGAAATTCTGAAGAGAAAACTCCTAATGCACTTTTCGCTCCGACGCACCGTTGCTGAGATATAGATAAATTAGCCATAACCAATCGCGCGGGCGCAACCAGCTCTCCTCTGCGCTCGAATTTATCTGACGGTAGCCCAGTCGAATTAGATCAAAAGAGGGGCTGACACGGAAAAAAACTCCGCGCAAATCGTTGGCGGGGCTCACTGGCAGTCTACATTTCGGTTTTCGGGATTCCAACCCTGTTGCGTCACCCGCAATCTTGAATTTGAGGGTGAATTTTTGTTTATTGAATAACTCGTTTATTTTCAGTTTTACACGAAAAATGGTCATTACCAAAGTTGTTTGGAGTAGTATTTCCTACAATTTTGATCCTTATCAATTTTTCCCTAGGGTCCATATTTTTCGATTTAGACCCGAAAAGAGGGGGTGAATTTTTGTTTATTGAATAACTCGTTTATTTTCAATTTTACACGAAAAATGGTTATTACCAAAGTTATATGAAATTAAATTTCCTAGAATTTTGGTCCTTATCAATTTTTTTCCTGGGATCGATATTTTTCGATTTAGACCCGAAAAGAGGTGGGGGTGAATTTTTGTTTATTGCATAACTCGTTTATTTTTTATTTTACACGAAAAATGGTTATTACCGAAGTTGTTTGGAATTAAATTTCCTACAATTTTGGTCCCTATCAATTTTTCCCCAGCTGATGGCTTATCGTAAGGCAATCTACGTTTTTTTTTTCTCAAATTCAGAAAATTTGAGGGGCAGACAGCTGTTCGTCCATCTATTTGACGTCGTTTGGCAAAGTTTCGACGGGATCTGATGAGGCGTTTCAGTGATTTTTGGGTATCTATAATTGTTCTACCATACCGACCTAATCGCCGTGTCATTCCGTCTTAATGCGCACACGCGGTGCGCGGTATTACACTCACCTCCCCTGCCCGCAGCGCCGCCTTGCGGCCACAACTTGAGACCATTTTTGGGGCGCGTAGCGAACATCCCCCACCACCATCGCGTCAAACTTGTATTTACGTTCGTGCTTCGCCGTAATCGAGCGCGCGTTTAACCTCAAAATTCGGTTCTCCGCTTGTTGCAGTCGTAGACAAATAAACGCCCGATCGGAATGACAGATAATTCATACGAATCAGACTTGATGAAGAAAGTCGTTGATTCATGACGGAGCAAATTGGCACGAGAAATGTGAGCGTAAAACCAAAGAATCTCGCGAATTCCGAGAGATTCCGTACATGGACGAAAAAATCATGAAAAGCCTGCTGGTCTTTGTACCGAGTCAATTCGACAAGGAGGGACCCGGCTACATGTACGGTAAAGTCACATACGACAGTGAGAATCGTGTGAAAAAATTCTACGTCATTGGTATAAGCAAAATAGATCCTGCCACCGGCAACAAATCGAACGGCGATTTGATCGGTTATTACTCCGGCACGACCGAGCACGATGGAATTCGGGAAAAAAAGATTGGCGATTGGGTACAAGTTCATCGCGACGTTGCCTGGACTCCTTCTCATACAACCAATTGCGACTATCGTCTCGTAGACGTGATAATCGATAACAAACGAATTTCCAGCTCGGCGCCTCGTACAGTCGTAATTGTTTACGACCGTTTGGCTCTCCTGAAAGCCGAACTGTTCGAGCACAGAGTACCGTCGGGCAATCATTTTCAGGAATTGAAGCGCATTCTCGAGAGAAAAATGATCGAAGCACGCGCCAAGGAAGAATCTACAATTGCCCAATTCAAAGAAACGTTTTTCATGGCGCTTATGCTTTTGCAACTGTATCCCGTACTCTTCCTCTGCAAAATAACTAACAAACTGTCGCCGCTCCTCAAGTACTCCACTCTGGGTATGCACCTCCACGGTTGGCTGGAGAACACCAAGTGGACGCTCGTTACTTTGGTACAGGAGAAAAAGTTTAGCCTGAAGACGGGAAATCATCTAGTCGCTACTGTACTCGATATTTATCTGGGTGTTCTACTTCTGAAATTCTTGTTGCACGCTATCGGCGATGTACCACCCTCGCAAATACTGCTGGACAATGCGGAGGTACGGATCCGAATGTCGAGGACAGCCTGATAAACACTTTTTAACTTTTATAGTGCCATTGTACGGGAACCTTCCCCTTTTACGTGCCTGCCTAATTACTTTTTTCCCATTGCGACCACTTCCCCTTTTGTATCGCATTCACCATGGCGTGTCTGCCATAGAGGTAGGGAACCTGTGGAATATCTATACCAATACAGCCAGTCCCAGGTTCGTTACCCAGTTTCGGAGCTAGTCGCGTTTCATCAAGAAATAAATTGCAGCCTACAGATTCATACATACACGACACAAGTTCGTACCAGTCTGTGTGCGTGACGTTCGCGTAAACTTCGAAACCCAATAACGTATGGAATTAATGGGAAATGTCAGCCTCCCCCGACGGAATATCACTTACTATAATGGAATGAACAATGTTCATGGCGGAAACAAAATTTCCCGTCCTTTTCGGAAAAGTCCTCATACTGCATAATTACCGAAACGCATTTCTTTAAACACGAAGGTACATATAGTGTGAGCCTCTGAAAAAATCAGAAAAACCACAAAAACATGGCCACAGGCAGATGATAAAAAAAAATTCGCAACATTTGTCGATAGACTCTAGCATAAACGATCCATCCGAAATCTAAATACCAAACGAGTTATTCACGTTAACAATAAATACAGTCCGACCTCCGAACAAGAAACCAAAAGCCTCCAAGGGGAAGAGTTTTTCTTATATATCGCATACCCCCACCAGGCGGGCGCTCCGCGCTCTGTACCTCTGTCTGTCTCTCTCACTCTTTTCCGCATGCGATCCTCTCAACAAGAAATTCACTCGAACGAGTTGCAACTTAGTATTCACACCGCCCATGCAAAAACGTTTTCGACTGCGCGTGGACATTTTATTAGCGAATTTTTGTTTCACGTTAATATACATAGTATTGAATATTATGGTGTACCACTGTATCTGAATTACTATTAACTGTCATAAAATGACCGAAACTGTAAAGAAGCGTAAGAGATCAGACTGTAGTATACAAGTCGAAGAAAATATTACAGAATCTGCGCCACAAGGTGATAATTTAGACAAAGAGCTTTATGTCCATATTGTTTTATCCCATTTATATAAAAGAAGAAGAAGTCAATATCTCTGAGGATTCATCTTCAATGGCAGAGTTCGACTCTCTCGAAAATATTCCACCGTCAGTTGAGTGCGTTGCGAATCAAAATAATACGCAACAAGACGAAAACGCTTTTCATTACGTCTCGGAAACTATTGCTGTTTTATATGAAAATCTTTAAACGCCCTTATCTTTGTTTTTATTTTATATGAAATCTTGGCAACACATATATGTATCTTTTTAATGAATACATAACATTTCTAATCAACTTGGAGATTTTTTGTTACATTCACACACGCACACACACACATACTCACACACGCATACACACGTCAATTTACACTACAACGTTCACTCTGTTTTGCCCGAATAATCTCTCCCAGGCTGGTTTCTTAACCGGAGGTTCCGCGCACAAAAGTGCTCGAGTGAGAAACTGGGGACAGTTTCTTAGTGCCGGGTTTCTTATTCGGAGGTCGGACTGTACTAGTCGTTGACGAACGTCGATTTTTTTAACGATTTTTATTTTTTAATGTGGCGACGCATTTAAACTCGAGCATACAAAATGTATGAAAAAGGTCATTCTTACGTAACTATTAAAAAATTAAGATTGATTTTGAATAAGTGCGATTGTCAACGACCCTTGAATGTCTCTCGTCGTATTTCCTGTAAATTTGGAAACAATCGAGTGGTTCTGGAGATATAGCCACCGACTTTGAAAACAGTGTTTCGAGAAAAACTTGTTAAAGTTTGGAGTATGGTGCTGCTACTGCTCGCCCGGCCGACTGTTAGAAGCTGTTGCACATTGAATTTTAAGAATATTATTAGGTTGGCAAGAAAGTCTTTACGTTTTATCACCAAAAATAAAATGAAAAAGAAGTCTTGGAACGATTAATTTTATTCTGGTTTATATATAAAAATCCTGTTTGTTTATTACATTTATTCCGGATTATAAAAAAAGATTCTGGTTTATTTATAAAAATCCGATGGTGGATTCATAAACTGCCTCTTCAGTGTATTTTTGGCGATAAAACGCGAATACTTGCTTGCCAAACTAATACAAATTTTTGTTCAGGAAATCTAGCTAAAAGGTGATACTATCGAATAGAAATATTTGTTGAAAATTCAATTTTTCATGAAAAGCCTATGACAACGGTATACTGTAAACAGTAGTCGCAATATCGCATCTCTCGATCTTAAAACCACTTTGATCTTCTCTTTTTCCAACAGAAAGTGGTGGATTTTCTGAAAAGTCTAGTGGAATGGTTGATGGGGGCTCCTGCGGGTCTCAAGCTCAATCACTCCTTCAACAAGATGCTGGGCAAATTTTTTCTCTATCACATTCACTTGTGGTGGACTTTCCTTGTGTTCATCAAGCCCGTTATGGACTTTGCCTTCAACGTTCTCTTGTTGTTTGGAAGGCTGGGCGTAACATTCCAGATTTCCATAGCCGCTGATATTTTGGCTCTGGTCAGCTTTCATTCTTACTGCATATATGTATACGCCGCCAGGTAAGGAGATTTTCAAATGGGAAATCTTGGTCTGAGAATATTTTGCTAGCATGGGAGAAAAAATGATTATACATGATGCCTGTGACTAAGAAGTATTGATCCGTGCAGTGAAGTCACTTTATTGCCCTACCAAGTGTCTCATAATAGCCTTTCACTTGCAGATTGTTCAATATACAAATGAGAGGACTAACGGCGCTTTTTCGTCTGTTTCTGGGCAAAAAGAAGAATCCGCTGAGAGAACGGGTGGATTCTTGTCAGTATCAGCCCGACCAATTGTTCGTTGGAACACTCCTATTTACTATTTTGCTGTTTCTAATGCCGACAACCTGGGTCTATTATGCAGTTTTTACTACAGTGCGCTCCATTTATTTCAAAGCTTCGAAGGAAAAAAAACAACATTCCGTTACGATCTTTCGTTACAAGGTTTACACGCTTTACAGCTCAGAGTGATGCTGATCGGCCTCGGCGGTTTACTGACGAGATTACGATTTCACATGCAAGTCGTGCCTATCTGGACCTTCCTCAACTGGATATTCCGATCACGCAATACCAGCAGTGGGTGTTTGAACGCTCGAGAATTGAAAAGAAAAGGACAACCGAAGGCGGGCCCTGAACGATCAATTATATTGCACAATATTACGAATTGCGCAATGTTTTTGACCGTTAAGGCCTTAGGCCACAGTAACGAGTATAAAATCATGTGGGAATTTAACCATTTATTTTCGTATGAAAAAGTGATTCACTCATAAAATCAATAACACATCTATTTAGTATGAATATCAAGGGGTTAGAAAAAATATATATTTTTTATCGATGTACAAAATGGCCGACTACTCGAAACTTCTCGAAACAGCTTTTTTCCAATTGGCGTGACAAATAGCTTCAACAATTTTCACTCGATTTACTTCAAATTTTAAAGTTATGTTCCTAATTGCATTTCGCAGAGAAGTACGTACGGAATTTCTGATTAATCGAAAACTTTTCATTTTATAAGCAGAAATTTTTCATTGAAAATTCATTTCTCAAGTTCAAATACCTACAACTTTTGAATGAAACAATATTTTTTACATTCCGTACGTACTTCTCTAGGTATTCTAATGTAGATTGACGAGAATTTTTGTTTTTTGTTCTAGGTAAAAAATTGTGGATGCTAAATGTCACGCCGCGGAGCGCCCAAAAAAAAAAAGATAAAAGAAAATATTAGTAGTCGGCCAATTTGTACATCGGAAAAGAAAAATATATTTTCTAACAGCTTGATATTCACACTAAATAGATGTGTAATTAATTTTTAAAGTAAATCGCTTTATCATACGAAAAAAAAATTGTTAAATTCGCACATGATTTTATACCCGTTACTGTGGCCTAAGGCCTTAAATATTATTGCACAATATTTTTTTCATTGCACCGTGCAGGATTAGTATTGGTCTTGCTGACGTGAAAACATTGACACTTATGGGTCGTCAAAGTTATTGCGTGATAATAATTGATCGTTTGAGTTCAAGGTGTTATTCAATATTATTGCGCAATGAAAGTGTTGTACAATATTATTGGAGCTCCAGAGCCCGCCTTAATCAGGCCTTCAGCGGTATGCTTTTCATTCAGAAGATATTTCTCTTCGATTTGCAGGCGCGGTCAAGCTGGAGCTGCATTCTTGCAGACCTGGAAATCCGGTCGTATTGATAATGGCAACCGTGGCAGCCCCTTGGTCCGACACTTGGAAACGTTGTATACCGGACACCATCAGTTATCATCCCTCCATAGAATGGACCACGATCGTCAAAAGTATATTTTGGGGACAATTGCTTTATCCACTCTAGCCCATACAATGTGTATCATACATTATCGGAAAAAAAGGAGAGCGTTGCTTCACAAACAGACCTGGGTTTTCTACAGTTTTTCGGATTATGTTTAGGCAAACTACGAAATATCTTTTTTGCTTCTATCATAGCTGCGTTGTCGCGCGTATTCTAGGGGTATGCGTTGCGACGCTGCCAACTTGTCTCGAGTCTCGCCTTGAAAGTGGTCGATTAGATCCATAGACAACCTTTGGTCGATGTCATTTTCCTCTCGCAACACGCAAAAGTAGATTAGAATTGCGGCGATGCTTCCCAAAACCCACATCGGTTGAAACCAGGGTATATCTAACTCTCCCATACGACTGGCTGCCGGATCCCACGTGGCCGCTTTTGAGGTCGAATAGACAAGGGGTTGATCGGCGTCATCCTCCTCTTCCTTGGTGGCTAGTGTTGATTTGCCATTTATCAAGGTGAGGAGCGCTCTCGACCTGTGCACCGTGAGCCTGCAAAATAATAATTTCTTCAACCATATTTAAGGGGTAAGGCCACAGTAGATTTTTCGAAAAATCGGTTTTCTCTCTCGCTAAAACGGTGCTTTATCATCATAAGAATAAGTTACTATTCGATTTATAGCGAGAACATTTTTTTCACCGACTTTCAGCGTTTAACGTAAGCCTACCTCTGGCATGGCCATAGAGTAACCTAAAACTTTAGACGCGTTTTTCTCGAAACAGCTTTTTTCCTATTGGCGTGACAAATAACTTCGACAATTTTCACTCGATTTACTTCAAACTTAAAAGTTATGTTCCTAATTGCATTTCGCAGAGAAGATCGTACGGAATTTCTCGTTAATCGAAAACTTTTAATTTTATGAGCAGTTTTATACGAAATTTTCACTGAAAATTCATTGAAATCAGAGTTGAGCGTAATTCTATTTATACATACGAATACGAATTTATTCACATCGTGATTGTCATGTGAATATAAATACAAATTTATTCATACCTCACTTATTTGTATTCACATGCATGCACACAAATATTCTGAACATACAAATAAATATACAGAATAAATTGTGAATATTCACAAAAAATGTGAATATTTACAAAAAAACCTGTGAATTAAAAAAATTCACATCAAAATCTGTAAATGCAAACGTATTCACAAAAAATTGTAAATACAAAAAGAATTCACAAAATAAGATGTGAATTACTTCGTATTTAAGACAAATCGAAATCAAACTCACAATGATTAGTTGAAAACTTACACCAAAAGTGAGTTCTTACGTATTTTGAGAGAAAACATTGCGTCGAGGCAGAGAAATTTTTGCACAAAAAGTTGTGAGTTTCAAATATTACATTGTAAATACGAAAAGATTCATAAAATGAGTTGTGAATTTCCTCAAGTTGGATAAAATTAAAGTCGAATTCACGACAATTATATTAAAATTTACACCACAAGTGAGTTCTTACGTATTTTGAGAGAAAACATTGTGTTGAACTCAACAATAACTCACTTTTGGTGTAAATTTTAATCTCATCATTGTCAATTTGATTTTAATTTGTTTTAAATACGAAAAAAGTATGAATAAATTTGTATTTATATTCACATGAAAATCACGATGTGAATAAATTGGTATTCGTATTTATAAATAGAATTACACCCAACTCAATTCAAATACCTACAACTTTTGAATAAAACAATATTTTTTCAATTCCGTACATACTTCTCTAGGCATTCTAATGTAGATTGACGAGAATTTTTGTTTTTTTGTTCTAGGTAAAAAATTAGTCGGCCATTTTACATCGAAAAAAAATATATATATTTCCCAAGAGCTTGATGTTCATACTAAATAGATGCGTAATGAATTTGAAGAGCGAATCACTTTTTCAGATGAAAAAAATTGTTAAATTCGCACATGATTTTATACCCGTTACTGTGGCCTTAACGACACGCGATTACACGGCCAACATTATTGTCCGAAAGCGACAAATTTCCTATGAATAATATCCGAAACGGTTCTTGATTGCTTTTCTGTAATCGAAACATTTTCAGATGGTGTTGAAGTTTGCATCGATGGAACTAGAGCTTGGACTATCGCACCTTTTTCTATTATCGGTATTATTTCGATATCAACAAGTTGTAATATCGGAATACCAATATATCGATATTTTTCCCAAACCCTGGTTAAAAACGTTAGAAGCTTGAGATTGAAGATGGAAGTTGTAGAAATAATAGTGTATAGCAAAGTGAAACTAAAGTATTTATTAAAAATCGTAGTCTTTTATTGAGATGTTCATTCATTATACATTTCTAAGTATACTCTGCTATGTTCTTAAATGTATGCAACCCAACATGAAATGAATAAACTTTTATGTAAATTAAATAAGTGGTAAAGAAGGAAAATTGAAAATAGGAAGTTTTATGTAAGTCAGCGTAGTAGTAGCTACCAGAATGCAAACACATGGCATAGGTTGTGGCAGGCAGGCATCAGCATAGTCACTTTAATCAATGAGATTGAGATTGCATGAACAATGACCGCAAAAAACAGAGGGCATCTAAAGTTTCGTCTTTCAGTCTGATATCGAAATATCGGTATTATTGGAGTGCAATATCGGATTTTTGGTCCGATATTTCGTTTTTTCGATGTTATCGGAAACCAGTATCCATCCTCTAGTTGGAACGCAATGGAATTTTTTTTTGTTGCTGACATGTTTTTCCTTGTCTATTCTAGTTATTCAAAACACTTTTACTTTATTACGCATCCTTATTAGAGAGATTTACTTTAAATTTTGTTTTGATTTGAAATTGAATTTAAATTTGTTCTTCATTATCAATATAATAATCCTACATAAACTCTTTCATGTCAGGTTCACAACAATCGCATTTAATGTCATCATCGTCATCACTGTGGTCCTCTGTTACTAATTTTTCATCCAGCCAGCCATGGACAACTCTGTTTGCTTTGAAAGGCAGCCTTTAACAAATTTTAAGGTGTTTAGAGCCGTTTTTTATGCAAAATATTTTGAGAGCTCATAAAGGTGTGCTTGGAGAGTAGAAAAACAAAATTTGACGTACTTTGGACAAGTCTGGCTTTGTTCGCCAGCTCCTAACGTATCATTCGTTCTGGTCGATACAATCGGTGCATACGGTTCGGCACTTCACCTCGTACAAAATCGTCAGAAAATGGCTGGATGATCGGATGGCTTCTAAAGCATCTAAAGTCTACTTCTGTGGAATCTGATTGTTGGCCAAAACATGGACCCATGCTTGTCTGTTCCAATGGGTAACACGTCTCGTTGATTTCCTACCGAACTACCATTCTGTTTTGCTTGAGAATGGGCGATTTCATACGCTATCACCTAATAGAATTGATAATTCTTCACACCAAAGTTTGACGGGCACAGTCCGGTACTATTGAACTTCAATGTTGAATATCAACAAAAATACCATCATGCGAGGCAATAAATTTTTTTTTTGAACCATCAAATCTATGAAAGCTTAATTTTTATCACGGTTTTATGCCATTTATGTTCAATTATATGATGATTGCGAAATAATTACGTACCTTTGCAAAAGTGGCTCGCGCTGTGTGAGACGAATTGCGAGACAGCCTAATTTTGTGAACGCCATCGTTTCGCAAATATAACTCGTCTCCGTTTCAATTACGTTTTTACATACAAATTAAATATTTACTTTCTATGGAAAAATGTCACAATCGAACATAACTAGTTTTTCACCGTCGTTGAATTCTGACGAAAGAACACGCAAGATGAATAATTGTTATTACTGAGAGGTTATGAGCCGAAAAAACACGAAGTCGGCTGCTTATGGCAATTTCGCAGGCACGCGCAATGCGCCTCCGATGCGAGTGCGCATGACTGCAAATTGAAATTGTCGAAAACGCGCTTTTAGGAGTTACTAGGTATACAATTACTCTGTAAATGCTAATTTTTCATAAAAAATATAATTGAAGAGCAAAATTATGCATATTTATAACCTTTATAAACTTAGTCGCACGACCTTTCTTATTGGACTACCAATCACCGTCAAACGACCACCAAACGATTACAGAAATAAATACCCTGAGAAGTTAAACTCGTCCGGATAAGTATATGGAGGTCACAATCAACCACAAACGACCTACAATCAATTTAAGGGACCAGTCCACTTTGGAGCCACGAAAAAAGGCTATTTTCGCGATTTTTTTGGAGGATTTTATAAAAGATATGAATATATCTTTTATAAAATCAATATAGTTGTTGGGCTTGATGAATAAAGTCTTGAAATAAATTTAAAAAAAAACTTTTAATTCATTTTTATTCATTTTTAAGTACAAATACTATAGTTTAACGTAACGCCTCAAAAGTAGGTGGGCTAGGTAGCTCCATCACAACTCGGCAACGGCTTGTCTGAAAAAAAAAAAATCCATTAGATAAAAGTCCATTAGATTCAGTCTGACACCAGTTACAAAATAACCCTCGGATATAGTTTTATCAAAAAATAAAAAAATGGCAGATGAAAAACGAAAAAAGTTTTTAAAAAACGCGGTTTTTCGCAAAAAAAAGAGAAAAATAAAAAATTTTAAACCATCGGGGGTCATCTTGTTGCGAATCATGTTTACAATATGTGGTTCAAATTTCAAGAGAATCGGTTTATTAGTTTTAGAGATATGATGGAGCTAGATTTTGAAAACGTTGTTTCGAGAAAAACGCGTTTGAAGTTTATACTGTATGAATGTATGAACTTTCAAAAACAGTTTAAAAAACGATTTTTTGATATTTTCAAAGTGGACTGGCCCCTTAAAAAAGCATCGAAAAGTCAAATTCAATCTGCCAACTTACCACTAATTTTCAATTGTCATTTTCGACTAAATGACGGTCTCACAAACGATTCAAATTAAGAAAACATCGAAAAGGCAAAGTCGAGTCGCTCACTTACGTAGCGGGTGGATAACTTACCGACAATTTTCAAGTAAATAACGCTCTCACAAACGTTTTAATTGACCTCACAATCAACCACGACCCACAATCGATTTTAAAAAAACATCGCAAAGTCTAAGTCAATCTGCCGACTTATCACTCATTTATCAAGTAAATAATAGTCTCACAAACGTGTTAATTGATCTTACAATCAACCACAAACGATTACAGATTTAAAAAACATCGAAAAGCCAAAGTCGGATCGGCAAGTTCACGGAGCTCTTAAATCAGAGATTAGTAGGGAGATGTACAACGCTCCCCTTTTCGGCGTGCCTCAGAAAGGGCGCTAAATCGCGGCGGCGAGTACGGGAATATGATTTTGTGTGCATCGCCTCTGTCGAGGTTGCAGATTCCCTTGTAGCCGCGCGAGTCGTGAGCACCGCTCAAGTCGATATCGCAGCCAGCGTGCACACGAATGGGTAGCTCGGTGGGGGAAAAGTCTCTACCCCTCGCTCACTCGACAGGCGAACGGAGCGAGGTTTTCCGTCCGATCGAGCTCGACATATGTGTGGCCGTACTGCGGATTGGAATATGCATTAAATGAATTTCAAAGAGAAAAACATGTATCGAGAAAATTGTTTTCTCTCGGTTGGCCATTTATGCCGAGAATGCGGGTTAAAAAAATTAACGACGAACCGCGTTGAAAAATAAAACGCCGAAACGACCGTGGAAGGTTCAAAAAGAAATCTTGAGCCTTTGCCGCGGTCGTTACGGCGTTTTTTTTTCAACAGTAACCATTATGAATAAGCGTATATCATAAATGTTTTTCTATCCTCAATGAGCGTCGTGGCTCAGTTGACAGCGTGACGGATTGACGATGCTTGCGGTCCAGGTTCGATCCCTGGTTAATCGACTTTTTTAATCTTTTTTTTTCTTCATTTTATATTCAAAAAATTTTGAACTTACTCTCGCGAAAGCGAGAGTAAGTTCGTAATTAGTTCGTAAGAGTAAAGAGTAAGTTCGTAAGAGAGTAAGTAAGAGAGTAAGAGAGTAATGCCTGGACATGCGAACTTACTCTCGCATGTCCAGGCATTATTTATGATATTTAATTCATATATGTTTAAATTTAAAAAAGACATTGGCTACCGGGGATCGAACCCGCATCTTCTGCACTCAGAGCCCGCAGGCTGATATATCAACCGCGAGGCTCTTGTGACTGCAAACCTGCCTTACGCATACACACTTATCCAACCTTAAAAAAAGTTTGCTGCATACCATTTGCATATTGTTTTTATGACCCCAAAGTATTATTGAAAACAAATGAAAACGATTTTTCCAAATTCCTAGAGTGGGATTATCCCTTAAAGAAAAGAAATTGATTTTTTGATCGTTGTAAATGTATATCCCCTCTTAAAGACTTTAAGGCTTCGAAAAAATCGTTTTCAATTGTCTTCAATAATACTTTGGGGTCATAAAAACAATATGCAATTGGTATGCAGCGAATTTTTTTTTTAAGGTTGGATAAGTGTGTATACGTAAGGCAGGTTTGCAGTCACAAGAGCCTCGCGGTTGATATATCAGCGTGCGGGCTCTGAGTGCAGACGACGCGGGTTCAATCCCCGGTAGCCAATGTCTTTTTTTAAATTAAACATATATGAATTAAATATCATAAATAATGCCTGGACAGGCGAGAATAGTTAAAGCGAGAGTAAGTTCGAAATTTTTTGAATATAAAATGAAGAAAAGAAAATAGATTTAAAAAAGTCGAGTAACCAGGGATCGAACCCGGACCGCATCGTCAATCCGTCACGCTGCCAACTCAGCTACGACGCTCATTGAGGATAGAAAAACATTTATGATACACCCTTATTCATAATGTTTACTGTTGAAAAAAACGCCGTAGCGACCGCGGCAAAGGCTCAAGATTTCTTTTTGAACCTTCCACGGTCGTTTCGGCGTTTTATTTTTCCATGCGGTTTGTCGTTGATTTTTTTAACCCGCATTCTCGGCATAAACGGCCAACCGAGAGAAAACAATTTTCTCGATACATGTTTTTCTCTTTGAAATTCATTTAATGCATATTCCAATCCGCAGTACGGCCACACATATGTCGAGCTCGATCGACGGAAAACCTCGCTGACCAGTGCAGCCAGATCGCGCGTAAAAGTTGCCCCCTCTCTAGTCTCTTACGCGCCCATCACACAATCATAGTCGCGCGTGTCCGAAAGCGAGCGACGCTCTGACACACCTTCGGAAAGAGCCGAGCACGGTCGAAGTGTCACGACCGCGCCTTCGGCTGCTACACCAAGGCATGGACGCTGAGCACGTTCATGCGCGGCCAAGCCGAAACGAAGGCTTCGAGGGAATAAGCAATCCGAGCACGACTCGTGCGTGACGTCACCGACGGCACGCGCGAGGCTTTTACATGATTTCAATGCTTATTTAGCAATTGATTCTCTGCGTTATTAATGTATACAAAAAAATGTATCGCGCAGTCTGATCGCTTATTTTTTTATTTTATACGTTAATTTGAATATAATAATAAATCTAAATTACAACTTATTTATCTTATATAAAATTGTTTATGCTTTTCTCACACCCGTCCTTATGCCAAATAAATTATAATTCATAAAAGTAAGCGGAAATATATTTATATTCGTATTATTATATTAATTCTCATACTTTCATCAAGCGATAAAGCATTGTCCCCAAAAACAAGCCATCCGGCCGCGAATTGTAAGTACAGAAAGTGCACATATTTGACAAGCGATGAGATGGTCCCGTTGGTGGCGTTCCTGACTTTGGTCCGCAGGGGCCCGTAGTGCAAATTTTTCTCCAAATTTTTCATAATTTCTCATATTTTAGTCATATCTGAGATTTTCCGAGAAAAAACGATTTAAAACAGATTCAAGTACTGGCCTATTTCCCAAAAACACATTTTTTTTACTCAAAATTCATGATTTCTCATTTTTTCCCCGGAAATTTCTCTTTTTCCTATGACCTGAGTGAACGGCTGCGGAGATATTCGGAGAAAAGTTAAAGATGAAAAGAAATGAGATTTTCTTTAAAAACTTTTTATTATTATTATTTTTTTCCGGAAATATCCCTTTTCCTATTACCTGAGTGAACGGTTGCGGAGATATACAGAGAAAATTTAAAGATGAAAAAAAAATGAGATTTTCGTAAAAAAAAACTTGATATTTCTTTTTCCGGAACTTTTTCTTTTTCCTATTGAGTGAACGGCTGCGGAGATATTCGGAGAAAAGTTGTAGATGAAAAAAAAAAAAAGATTTTCGTAAAAAAAACTTATTACATTTTTTATCCCTCACAATTCTGAGAAATAATGAATTTCCGAAACTTTTGCAAACATTATTTTCCTTAAGGGGTAACACCACTGTAACGGCCTGCCACGAAGCGATTTAGACAAATAATACTTGGGCTAATTATTAAGCATATATTGAAGTATATTGCAAACATTTTTTTGGGAAAATATTACAAAATGGCGACACTGCAGCAAATTCTTCCGAGGCATGTTGAACTTAAGGTGCTCTACGGCATGCAGTATAACTTCTGTCAATTTTATTCTGGACAAAATAATTTTTTTCAAATTAAATCTCGATGTGTGTAGCTAGTGAACCACGTAGGGGATTTTAGAAATATTGATTTTTGAGTAATTGCCGAGTATTTGACTAAAAATGTTCAATTTTTCTAAGATAGTTATTTTTTAATAAATATTGTTTAAATTAACTTATCGAAAATCCCCTACGGGGTTCAGTAGCTACGCTCATGTAGACTTAATAAAACAAAATTCTTCTTTTTAGATTAAAATTGGCACAGTTATACTGCGCGCCGTAGAGGTTCGACATGCTTCGGAAGAATTGCTGCAGTGTCGCCATTTTGTAATATTTTCGGATAAAAATTTATAGCCATATACTTAAATATATGTTCAATAAATACCGCAAGTATTATTTGTTTATCACATTTTCTTCCGCCAAAAAAAATATTAAAAAATACGCTTCCTGTAAGGTCGTTACAGTGGTATTACCCCTTAAAGTCTTCATATAATTTCCAAGATTTTCCCGTGATCGTGATTAAAATGATGAAATATTCGGAAAAATTCGAAAAAAAATCGGAAAAACTCGGTTGTTTGCGTAAAAATAATTGTCCGCCAAACTCTGAATTCTTCTTATTTGTTCCAATTCATAGAAAAAATCGGAAAAATTTTCCGGAAAAAATCGAAGTTTTTCGGAAAAAAATTTGCACTAGGGGCGCGGGATCGTACCCCGCGCTCAGTGCTTTTTTTTCAATTATTATTACTATTAATTCTCATTTGATTGGTTATTTTTATTAGTAATCATTATTATTTTAATTAGTTATCTTTTAGTGTCGAAAAATGTATCGCGCACTCTGACCGCTTATTTTATCACTTTGTACGTTAATTTAAATACAATAATAAATCTAAATTACAACTTATTTATCTTCTAAAAAATTGTTTGCGCTTTACTCAAACCCGTCCCTATGCCAAATAAATTGTAATTCATAAAAGTTAGCGGAAATATATTTATATTCATATTATTATCCTCATTCTTATTTACTTTCATCAAGCGATAAAGCATTATGGTAATGCATTATGATAAAGCATTATGATAATGCTTTATCGCTTGATGAAAGTATATGAGAATGAATATAATAATACGAATATAAATATATTTCCGCTAACTTTTATGAATTACAATTTATTTGGCATAGGGACGGGTGTGAGTAAAGCGCAAACAATTTTTTAGAAGATAAATAAGTTGTAATTTAGATTTATTATTGTATTTAAATTAACGTACAAATTAATAAAATAAGCGGTCAGAGTGCGCGATAAATTTTTCGACACTAAAAGATAACTAATTAAAATAATAATAATAACTAATAAAAATAACTAATCAAATAAGAATTAATAGTAATAATAATTTTTAAAAAAGTACCGAGCGCGGGGAACGATCCCGCGCCCTTAGTGCAAATATTTTCCGAAAAACTCCGATTTTTTCCGAAAAAATTTGCAGATTTTTTCCGAATTTTTCCATGAATTGGAACAAATATAAAGAATTCGGAGTTTTGCGGACAATTATGTTTACGCAAACATCCGAGTTTCTGCGAATTTCTCCAAATATTTCATAATTTTAATTACGATCACGGGAAAATCTCGGAAATTATATGAAGACTTTAAGGGGTAACACCACTGTAACGACCTTACAAGAAGCGGATTTTTCGAAATTTTTTTTTTTGCGGAAGAAAATGTGATAAACGAATAATACTTGCGGTATTTATTGATCATATATTTAAGTATATTGCTAGAACTTTTTATCCGAAAATATTACAAAATGGCGACACTGCAGCAATTCTTCCGAAGCATGTCGAACCTCTGCGGCACGCAGTATAACTGTGCCAATTTTAATCTAAAAAAAAAGAATTTTGCTTTATTAAGTCTAAATGAACATTTTTAGTCAAATACTCGGCAATTATTCAAAAATCAATATTTCTAAAATCCCCTACGTGATTCACTAGCTACACTCATCTAGATTTAATTTAAAAAAAAACTTTGTCCAGGTTAAAATTGGCACAAGTTATACTACGTGCCGCAGAGCACCTTAAGTTCAACATGCCTCGGAAGAATTTTGTGCAGTTTATCCCTTAAGGAAAAGAATGTTTGCAAAAATTTCGGAAATTCATTATTTCTCAGAATTATGAGGCATAAAAAAATGTAATGTTTTTTTTACGAAAATCTCATTTTTTTCATCTATAACTTTTCTCCGAATATCTCCGCAGCCGTTCACTCAGGTCATAGGAAAAAGAGAAATTTCCGGGAAAAAAATGAGAAATTATGAATTTTCAATAAAAAATGTGTTTTAAATCATTTTTTCTCCGAAAATCTCAAATATGACTAAAATATGAGAAATCAGGAAAAATTTGGCAAAAAATTTGCACTAGGGGCCCCTGCGGACCGAAGCTAGGAACGCTACCAACGGGACCATCTCACCGTTGTAGAATATGTGCACTTTCTGGTACTTACGATTCGCGGCCGGATGGATGATTGGTTTGTTTTTGGGGATAATGCTTTATCGCTTGATGAAAGTATGAGAATTAATATAATAATACGAATATAAATGTATTTCCGCTTACTTTTATGAATTATAATTTATTTGGCATGAGGACGGGTGTGGGTAAAGCGTAAACAATTTTATATAAGATAAATAAGTTGTGATTTAGATTTATTATTATATTTAAATTAACGTATAAACTAAAAAAATAAGCGATCAGAGTGCGCGATACATTTTTTTGTATACATTAATAACGCAGAGAATCAAGAGCTAAATAAGCATTGAAATCATCTAAAAGCCTCGCGCGTGCCATCGGGTGACGTCACGCGCGAGTCGTGCTCAGATTGCTTTTTCCCTCGAAGCCTTCGTTTCGGCTTGGCCGCACATGAACGTGCTCAGCGTCCATGTCATGGAGGCTAGAGTGGGAGGAGGCCGATCTGTGCATTTCAAAGTGGCTACAAAAATGTGGTCAGACCGGGATGGCGCCACTATCTCTAAAACCTCGAGCACGAAGCTGAGTATCGATGTCGTGTAAGAGAGATGGAAGAGGATCGAATACGCATCCCAGCAAGCAGTGCAGCGAGATCGCGCGCAAAAGTTACCCCCTCTCTGGTCTCTTACGCGCCCATCACACAATCATAGTAGCGCGTGTCCGTGAGCGAGCGACGCTCGGACATCTTCGGAAAGAGCCGAGCGCGCCGAAGTTTCCCGACCGCTCCTTCGGCAGCTACACCAACACATGGACGCCGAGCTCGTTCATGTGCGGCCAAGCCGAAACGAAGGCTTCAAGGGAAAAAGCAATGTGAGCACGACTCGCGCGTGACGTCACCCGACGGAACGCGCGAGGCTTTTAGATGATTTCGATGCTTATTTAGCTCTTGATTCTCTGCGTTATCAATGTATACAAAAAAATGTATCGCGCACCCTGATTGCTTATTTTTTTAGTTTACACGTTAATTTAAATATAATTATGAATCCAAATTACAACTTATTTATCTTCTAAAAAATTGTTTACGCTTTACTCACACCCGTCCTTATGCCAAATAAATTATAATTAATAAAATTAAGCGGAAATATATTTATATTCGTATTATTATATTAATTCTCATAGTTTCATCAAACGATAAAGCATTATCCCCAAAAGCAAGCCAATCAACCATCCGGCCGCGAATCGTCAGTACCAGAAAGTGTATATTCTACAAGCGATGGGATGGTCCCGTTGGTAGCGTTCCTGGCTTCGGTCCGCAGAAGCGTAGGATCGTTCCTCGCGCTCAGTGCTTTTTTTTCAAATTATTATCACTATTAATTCTTGTTTGATTATTTATTTTTATTAAGTTATCATTATTATTTTTATTAAGTTATCATTATTATTTTTATTAGTTATCTTTTAGTGCCGAAAAATTTATCGCACACTCCGACCGCTTATTTGATTAGTTTGTACGTTAATTTGAATGTAATAATAAATCTACATTACAACTTATGTATCTTTTAAAAAATTGTTTTCGCTTTACTCACACCCGTCTCTATGCCAAATAAATTGTAATTCATAAAAGTAAGCGCCCTGTCATATTGGTCAACCGGTTGTACAAGACAGTTGAGTCAACGTAAAAGTTCAACGGTTGAATTTGGACAGCTTCTCAACTGTTCATCTTTGAAAGTCGACCATCCTGCGTTTTCTGTGGATGGTTGACTCGATGGTTAACTCGGCGGTTGATTGGATGGTTGACTCGACGCAATATATTTAATGATTAATCAAATTAGACTGTCTTGATAATTACATTGATGATTTGCGGAGAATTGAGTCATCAAACACTGGGGAGGGGGGGATATCCGCAGCAGATTGTGCGACGGAGTGAGACAACCATCCAGCGAAAACAAAATGGCCGCGGTTAAACAACCGTTGAATCAACCATTAGGATTTTTTTTACGGTCGACTTTATAGTTGTAAAGCTGTCCAAATTCAACCGTTGATTATTTCGGTTGACTTTGCAGTTGCCAAAATTGCTAGCGCGGAAATATATTTATAGTCGTATTATTATATTCATTCTCGTAAGTTAGGGGGCATCCATTAATTACGTGAGGTGATTTTGGCGATTTTTCGACCCCCCCCTCTCCCCCTGGTGAGATGTCGTGAGATTTTGCTCGACCCCCTCCCCCCCTCCCTTAATCTCACGTGAGATTTTTCAAAATGCATACGTTCACGGAAAATAAATTGTAGTAGAAGTAACTGCGGTTGTAGTACCATTTACTCCACCATGTAAAGTAGTAGGGTGACTCTCCCTACGTGATAAAAATTACGTGATTACTAAAATTACTAAAATTACTAAAATTACTAAAATTACGTGATATTTGCCGAAGCCCCCCTCTCCCCCACGTGAGATTGGGTGAGATTTCGCTCGACCCCCTCCCCCCCTAAACGCCTCACGTAATTAATGGACGCCCCCTTACGATTCGCGGCCGGATGGATGTGGCTTGTTTTTGGGGATAATGCTTTATCGCTTGATGATAGTATATGAGAATGAATATAATAATGCGAATATAAATATATTTTCGCTTAGTTTTTATGAATTACAATTTATTTCGCATCGGGACGGGTGTGAGTAAAGCGCAAACAATTCTTTAGACGATAAATAAGTTGTAATTTAGATTTATTATTAAATTAAAATTAACGTACAAACTAATCATAAGCGGTCGGAGTGCGCGATAAATTTTTCGATACTAAAAGATAACTAATTAAAATAATAATGATAACTAATAAAAATAACTAATCAAATAAGAATTAATGGTAATCAGAATTTTAAAAAAAGCACTGAGCGCGGGGAACGATCCCGCGCCCCTGCGGACCGAAGCCAGGAACGCTACCAACGGGACCATCTCATCGCTTGTAGAATATGCACTTTCTGGTACTGACGATTGGCGGCCAGATGAATGTTTCGCTTGTTTTTGGGGATAATGCTTTATCGCTTGATGAAAGTATGAGAATTAATATAATAATACGAATATAAATATATTTCCGCTTACTTTTATGAATTATAATTTATTTGGCATAAGGATGGGTGTGAGTAGAGTGTAAACAATTTTTTAGAAGACAAATAAGTTGTAATTTGGATTTATTGTTATATTTAAATTAACGTATAAACTAAAAAAAAAGCGGTCAGGGTGCCCGATACATTTTTTTGTATACATTGATAATGCAGAGAATCAAGAGCTAAATAAGCATTGAAATCGTCTAAAAGCCTCGCGCGTTCCGTCGAGTGACGTCACGCGCGAGTCGTGCTCAGATTGCTTTTTCCCTCGAAGCCTTCGTTTCGGCTTGGCCGCACATGAACGAGCTCGGCGTCCATGTGTTGGTGTAGCTGCCGAAGGCGCGGTCGGGAAACTTCGGCGCGCTCGGCTCTTTCCGAAGATGTCCGAGCGTCGCTCGCTCACGAACACGCGCTACTATGATTGTGTGATGGGCGCGTAAGAGGCTAGAGAGGGGGTAACTTTTGCGCGCGATCTGGCTATATATCATTTTGCATCTCTCTCGCACGCAGCCTACTTCTCAAGTATCATTCTGCCTCATGCACAGCTCACTTCTCATTATTTACTTGTTCCGTCTCTGTCACACCCAGCTCGTATCTCGAGATTTAAGAGATAGTGGCGCCATCCCGGTAGGACCACATTTTTGTAGCCACTTTTTTCAAGTCTCTCCATAAGAGATCGGACTCCTCCCACTCTAGCCTCCCTGGTCCATGTGTTGGTGTAGCTGCCGAAGGCGCGGTCGGGACACTTCGACCGTGCTCGGCTCTTTCCGAAGATGTCGAGCCTCGCTCGCTCACGGACACGCGCTACTATGATCGTGCGATGGGCGCGTAAGTGACTAGAGAGGGGGTAACTTTTACGCGAGGGGCAGAGACTTTTCCCCCACCGCGCTACCCATTCGTGTGCACGCTGGCTGCGATATCGACTTGAGCGGTGCTCACGACTCGCGCGGCTACAAGGGAATCTGCAACCTCGACAGAGGCGATGCACACAAAATCATATTCCCGAACTCGCCGCCGCGATTTAGCGCCCTTTCTGAGGCACGCCGAAAAGGGCTCCCCTTTGTTGTACATCTCCCTACTAATCTCTGCTTAAATTATTCTCGCGAGAGTCGAACGGGGGTTTTGCAATCCCCCGTTACGACCGCAGCGCCCTCGACTGACGGCGCGCTCGACGCCCGGCATGAAGTTCGCTTCTGTAGATTAGACAGAGAGAGATACGAATCGTAATTGTCAGTCGTTTTTCCGCACGGCACACTCTCGGTGCATCTTCGTCATTCGTGATTCAGCAAAAGGGAAGAAAAATAAAAAAAAGTCTCGAGTGAATTTATTATCACGTATCACCGGTCTCGCCATACATTGTCGATCGTAGCTTCGTCGCGCCTGACCGTTTGCACCGAAAAATCGTACGAAAATGACTGTAAAGGCTGTTTGCGTTCTTCAGGGCGAAGTCAAGGGTACTGTTTACTTCGAACAAACGGTAAGCGACATTTTTTTTTCTTCTATCAATCGACAAATCCACCTTCTTGGATTTGCTATCTTTTATAATTTTTCATTGCTTCGCGTATATCCGGTGTAACCATATGATTGAGAAAATTTGACGCGTATCGATCGCGTGACTGTCGCGAATGTGCAGGGAGATTCGAATCCCGTCAAGGTCACCGGCGAGGTAACCGGCTTGAAGAAAGGCCTGCACGGATTCCACATCCACGAATTCGGCGACAATACCAATGGTACGTTGGATATTTGTTTTTTTTCCTTCGTCGTCACCTGTTTATCTTTTTTTTCTCATCCCCGACCTTTGTGTCGCCTCTGTATCGAACGGGCAAATTATATGGCGCAACTTCGACGTAAATGCGCGTTTCTTGCATAACTTTGTCGTTTAACGTTCAGTCGGTGACTGTTCGTATATTAGCAACCTGAGTACTAAGCTTTTTTTAGGCGTTTAGTTATTATCTTTAATCAATTCTCGAAAAATTAGCCACGATTTTGGCCTTTCTTCGATTTTTGTAGTATGTAATTTTTCAAAATAAAAAAAATAACATTTTTAATTTTTCTTTTTAACGCCAGGATTTTTAATTTTGTTCAATCAAGGAAGCTTTATTTTTTTTAATTTATGCTGTGGTACTTTAAGGTATTTACGTGACGTATTTACCAAGTTACCAGAATTATTTATTTCCTGTCGCCATTGGTATAGCCAGCAGGGCCCACGCCCCCCCCCTCCCAGAAAAAAACGATCGAATATAATTCAATTGGGTAAATATTTGGAAGTGGGGATCCTGCTAGAATCAGGTTAATTTTTTTTGTTTTTTTGTGTGTTTAATATATATATATATATATATATATATATATATATATATATATATATATATATAGATATATATATATATATATATATATATATTAAACACACAAAAAAAATTAACCTGATTCTAGCAGGATCCCCACTTCCAAATATTTACCCAATTGAATTATATTCGATCGTTTTTTTCTGGGAGGGGGGGGCGTGGGCCCTGTTGGCTATAGGCCAGCAGGGCCCACGTATATATATATATATATATATATATATAACCATTCAAACAAAAATTAGCCTGATTCTAGCAGGAGCTCCGCTTCCGAATATTTACCTTAAATTCGAATAATCGATTGCTTTTATTTGTTTCACCCAAGCAAGCATAAATAAATACATTTTTTTAACTTGTACTATTTTCTTTGTCATAATTTCGTAACTTGCATAAAAAGTGGCTATTCCATTACATGAATATGATATTCAGATTTCATGATTGAGATAGCTGTGGACAAAAGAAATACATTAGACTTGTCGGCTGATACACAACCAGAAGAAAACTGGAAGATCAACATTTACTACCAAGTGATAGATGATATTCTAAATCTCAAACGTCGATTTGAAAATCTACTGTTAGCTCATGCAGTTTTCGCATTTTTTAATTTGTACATGCAGAATCGGGAGGATTTGATCAATATAATTCAAAATCTTAATAATTGATACGTGAGCCTTGGAAGCTGAAGCGATTGTCATGAAAAACATACTTTCATTTAAAAATGGAATGGTTGTGTTGAAACTCATACATGTGATAAAGCATTGAAAACTGTGGTACGCGTATGTTTTTTAATCTTCAAAAAACGTTTTTAAGGGTTGGAATCACCCCTCCAAGGAAGGCGTGTCGAGGGGTGGTTTTGAAGTTTCACCCAGAAGCAGTCCAGCGATATAAATGAAACAAAAACCAACATTTTTCTAATGTTAACCGATGAAAAATCCACTATAGAAGTATTGAACACAAATTGAGTTAAGGGGTGACACGCCTTTCTGTTAGGGGTCGTTTCACCCCTTAAAACCGTTTTTCCACCAAAAAAAAAAGTACGTGTCTAATAGTTTTAAATGCTTCATCATATATAGGTATGAATTTCAACAAAATCGGAGGCCGACGCTTGAGTGATGTTTCTTATTAGAAGCACAATGCTCCAGAAACGATTCTTTTATATGTCACCGCTGAACATAGATAATGACATTGTTGAAAAAATTCCAACTAAAAGTTTTGCGCCGATTTGCAGAAAAAAAATAGAAATCTAGGACTTATTTAATTGAGCACCTACTGAAAGTAAAGTTTGAAGACTGGTAACAGGAACGACGAATGACAAAAAATTCGTCGATTTTTTTTTGTAAGGCACTGCAAGAGTTTGATATTATTGGTAACATGAACGTGTGATAAACGCTTTATATTTTATGTGTTTTACGTGATTGTTGACTATTATGTAAATTTTATTTTTAAAAAAGATGATTGTGAACAAAATCACTTTTTTTATCAGAAAAAAATGCTGGCTACGCCAATGGTTGTTGCAAGGATACATTTTCATTATTTCTCGCTCTCGACTTATACAATAACATATAAAGTACGTATTTGCAAACTGTTTGAAATAGTGCCGTGTTAGCATGACTTGGCGGAAAATTCGTAAGTTTGTCTACAACGAGATTCAGTATCGAATGGTTTGGAGCATACACTTTTTAAGGGTGTATGCACGATACAATCCAGGATGGAAATAGCAACAATTTGAATTTTTCAATTAGATGTGAAGTCACTCCCCGTGAAAAGTGTTTTTTTTTTAATTTTTAATTTGGTTCACCTGAGTTTGTTGATAATAACGACCAAAGTTTAGAGTCCATCGCAATAGCATAGATTAAGGTCTCAATTTCTGAGGCTATTCACCTGTTTACAGCACTGCCATGTAGTATGGGATTGCACGGGTTACGTAGCGACTGATTGTGTCATTATCCAAGAAGTTTCGTTTACAACATAAATCTCAAGAAATCTAAAACATCCCGTATCTTTTGTTAATCATGGTTTTTTCTGATACTGTTTGAGAGCAAAACAATGCCTAATAAGAACGCACGCAACACTATTGCAAATAAAAATTGTTAGTCTTTAACGATTTAGTGGTTCGAATCCAAATTGCGCATACAGGCTGAGTAAACGAAATACTACTGCATTCAATTGTTATCTTCCAGGTAGCATTTTTGTAATAAATTCTCGAGATTTGATTATGTCGAAATTCGCAAGAATTGATTATGTAGAAATACAATACAAATGCAGTGTAGTATAGTAATTCATTATTCTTCCGGGTAGCTTTTTTTGTTACCGTGTTTCGATCATCAAACGAAAAAATTTGATTTTTTTTTCGTTTTCTCGAGGAGAAATGACATAATTATTAATAACTGATAAAAAAAAAGATAAAAAAAGCAGATTGAAGTTTACCTTCAATCTGCGACACCTGCTCAATTTGTCGGACCTTCCTCTTCAATTTGAGTTGCCTCAAGCGACTACCGATTTTATGGAATTTTTACAGTAGCCCAACCCCTTAAATTTGAATAATGGTAAATGGAACCTCAATTTGGGGCCGGATTGCAATTCCGAACTTTGAATGGTCAGAACGCTCAAAACTCCGAAAGAATAGTACTCCGAAAGATCAAAACCCCGATAGAATTTTACACGAAAGACCAAAACTCCGAAAATCTTAACACCGTCAAAATAATTTGGCTATGGAAGTTTTGAAAGGTTCAAAATTTTCAATAAATCGTCGAATTATTTGAAGAATTTTTTTTCATTAAGTGATTTTGCGTCAATTTTGAAATTTGTCTAGATAATGTTATACGTTCTACATCATTTACAGTCAACTGTGTAGACTTTCGCTGGCATGAGACATGAGAGCCGGGGTGAAATTCCGAAATTTGAATGCGCCGACGGTTTCAAATTCCTAATTTTAATGTTCCGAAATTGCAAGGTTCGTCAAGATTATGCCAGCGAAAGTCTACACACTTGACTGTAAATTGTGTAGAACGTATAACATTGTCTAGACAAATTTCAAAATTGACGTAAAATCGGTAACGCGCGTTTTGACTCGACGACACAATTTCCGCAGGACAAAATATCCTCATGACAAAATATCCGCAAGACAAAATATCTGCCGATGTTATATACAGCTTAAAGTGTACAGTCATGCCGTTGAAATTTATTCCATGTCAAGTGTACAGTCATGCCGTTGAAATTTATTCGATCATAAAAAGGAGGAAAATTATTAATATGTGACGGATATGTTTGGGTTTGTTTGTTTTGGTTTTGTTTCTTTGGGTTTGTTTGTTTTGGTTTGCTTGTTTGGGTTTGTTTGTTTGGGTTCAATGAAGAAATTTGTATTATACTCCCACCCCACTATCGCTCACACACCCCACAAAGGTGTTTTGCGCTCGACCCCGTTGATGTGGTGGACGAGATTTAGGATTTTGTCTCGCGGATGTTTTGTCATGAGGATATTTTGTCATCGGATATTTTGTCGCGGATATTTTGCCGTCGGATCAGATGTCATTTTTTAATAAAAAAATTCTTGAAATAATTCGTCGATTTATTGAAAACGTTGAAACTTTTAAAACTTCCATAGCCGAATTATTTTGACGGTGTTCAGATTTTCGGAGTTTTGGTCTTTCGTATAAAATTCTTCCGGAGTTTTGATCTTTCGGGGTAGTATTCTTTCGGAGTTTCGAGCGTTCTGATCATTCAAAGTTCGGAATTTCAACCCGGCCCCCTCGATTTAATTTCGCAAGACCTGTCCACTAAACCCCTTACGCGATTGGGAGTTCTTTTTGGCTCGCTCTTCTTGTAAACATCGAAGAGAAATCTCAAAAGCGTTGCTTCCAGTTGCTGCATATTAATTCAGATCCCCATCTAATTGGAAAGCGTCATGCATTTGTTTCAAGACAGAAGAAACTGTGAGCCCGTGACAAACGAAAACCATGAAACTTTAAGAGTTCCATGCTCGGCCACGAAACCCTAAAAAACGACACAGTCTTCACGAAACACGTTGGGTCGATCGATGTGCGATAGAAAAAGTTTTTCAACTGGTGTCATACGTAAACTGTCGAAACGCAACCAGAACAGAAAAGCGGAAATGCGTATCACTTCTTGTCTGTGCAGAAACGCGTTTTTATTTCAAACGACAGGTTGCACGAGTGCCGGGCCTCACTTCAACCCATTGGGAAAAGAGCACGGCGGTCCCGACGCCGGCGTCCGTCACGTAGGTGACCTCGGCAACGTACAGGCCGGTGATAACGGCGTCGCCAAGGTTGAGATAACCGACAAGCAGATTCAGTTGCAGGGAGCCCACAGCATCGTCGGCAGAACTCTCGTGGTAGGAATACTCAGTTATGTATTTATTCACCCCGTTTCATCATCTTTCAACATCTTTGCCCGGCTTAGAGTCCAACTCCGTTGGATTCGAAGCTTTTCTCAATTTTTTTTGTTCGCGCAACGTCAAAAACATGGCGCCTAAAGCCCCTTTTTTTGCGTTATTTCGCTCGATTTATCTACGTGTTCTTTCGAAGGTTCACGCCGACCCCGACGATATGGGCAAGGGAGGTCACGAACTCTCGAAAACAACAGGCAACGCGGGTGCCCGATTGGCTTGTGGTGTTATCGGTATCACCAAGGTGGACTGACTTCCCAGCTCTATCTAAACACTGTGCTGTGCATATATAAAATGAAGAGAAAAAACGTAACCCGCAACAGCGCTACTGCTATCATTGAAGCCATAGGATTTTCAATAGTGGTTCCAATATACGTGTATTCAAGAAAAGAGAGAAAAATCATTCCCAACAGATTGTAATATCAATATAATTGATCGTATGTACAAAACGAACGTATTTCATTCCACGGAAACAAACAATCCTACATTCACTAATTGTTACATCTCTTAGGCGCCGTTCGTAGTAATATTCGTCGTGTATAATAAGTGTGTGTGCACGAGGGTGGGTAAAACACGGATAACCCTTCAAACAATGGTATTACGTACAAAAAAGTCACATTTGAGCTCTCTCAATGAAGCGTTCGCTATTGTTTTCCAATCTTCACTGGAACAACTTGACCCTAGGACCCCACACTATCTGTACGAAAAAAAGAACCCACACAGGGGTTGCGCACCCCAGAACTTCAAATCAACGCTGCTAATGAACTGTTTGTCGCAGAAAGTTTTTTTTTCCCTCCGAACGCTGAAAGATTGAAGAATCGAATGGGAATGCGAGAAAAACCTACTACAAAATGTTCACCGTGAAAAAAGCGATTGAACAAAGCAAGAAACATGATTTTAGCATTTCTCACTAATTATCCCTTTGCGGCATAGTGTAACACTGGTGTTACACCTAATTCAATTCAGATTTTGACGATTCGAAAGTGTTTTTTAAATTAAATATGGTGGTTGTAAATGCGTTTCAAGGTTCCTAGGACTTCAATACCTAATGAAACATACCTATTAAATTTTTATTTTTCACGCAGCGGGTGTCGCCAATAACGAAAGTGCAAAAAAACGTGCACGTAAAGAAACATGTATGCTCCAAAGGGTTATTTGGAGTGTGTGTACCCATGAGTAAGGTCCTTGGGTTGACAAGTAATTAACATTGGTTGGATCTGGTTAACAGCTCTCTACCCTTCTGCAGCTTGACCTTTTTTTGTTATCAATATCGTTATTTTCACAAATAGGGTAAGGTGCCTAATTATTGATGATTCAAGCCCAATCATTGGCACTTTAAGGGCCGCTGGGTAGGTAGGAAAAGAGTATAAATAATGTGCCAAAGTAAGGTCACTTTACCCTATTACAACAGCGTGAAAAATGCATATAGAGCCGTCCATAAATTACGCCCTTTTAACATAGGGGGTCTGGTCGTTGGCTGACGGTAACGATAATTCGATTATGACGATAGCAACGATAGCATTATTTCAGGGGGACGGGGTAAAAAATCAAAGAAATCGATGACGTAATATATGCACGGCCCCTCGTATCTGGCGAAAATAACAAAGTGGTTTTTCAAAAGCTGTAATTTGTGTAAAAATGCCATCGAGCTTTTGAAACAGTTTTTCAAGGCTGTAAAGTTCGGCGTCAAAAATCCTCAACGGAATATCGAAAACATTGCTTTAAAGTTGTTCAATATTGAACGTAGAGTTTCTCGTGTAAATCCATCGGCGAAAAAAAAATCTCGAGCCAGCACATACTTGAATTAGACGTGTGAAATTTGGCATCCATTTTTTTCAGCCAACACTATTATTTGAAGGAGTAAGTTGACAATTTTCGTCACGCCCCAGTATGCATTAATATATATATATATATATATATATATATATATATATATATATATATATATATATATATATATATATATATATATATATATATATATATATACACACACACACACACACACACACACACACACACACACACACACACACACACACACACACACACACATACACATTTATATGTGGACACACTTCAATACCGTCTCAGTAGCACTTTATGTGCTTACGTTACTCGTCGTAACGTTTGTAAAAACCCCCAATATAAATTTCTCCGTCCAAAACTACGCGAAATCCGCAGTGAGCTCCGTCACAGAACGTGATTCGCTATGTCAATATATCACTTATCGATTCAAAACGCAAGACACGGAAATTCTCGCTTTCGGCAAAATAAAATTATCGTCGAATTGCCACTACTCTGTTACCATACTTGTTGTGTTGTTGGTTCGCTGCTAGAAAAGCTTGCATTCGGTGCGGTGGTGGGGCGTCGCCTCGCCAGAACACGTAAATGAGCCAGAACAACCCACCTACGCATCGCGTGATACAATGAATAATTTCGATCGCAATGGGCGTGCAAGCTTCTATCAGTCCCGAAAATTCGTGGAACATCTTGAGGCCGTAATCGCTGATGTACCAGAGAGCGTTACCCGTCAGAGCTAAAATACTCATTGCGAATAGTGCCAAAAATTTGAATACCCCACAGACACTCTCGTACGTCAGGAACTGCAAATAATATAAACACAATAATAGCGATGGTTAATGAATTGACGAGGCAGAGATGTTAGGATCCTGAAGGTGGTAGATACTCGAAGATGTGATTGACATGAAATGTGATAGGGAAATAGGGCAATGCGAGATATGGAATACATAGTGAAATACTTCATTTTCCCGTCGAATAAACACCGCACAGCCATCTGGAGGCTTTGTTTGCGAGCAATAAAAAAAGTGTCCAGAACGAGACAGTATCAAGAAATTTTTCTCGCACCCGTGTCATTGAGATTTTGGTCATTATACAGAAAGGGCTCACCTCTGATGACCTTGACCTCGAAATATATTGTAGAGGAGGTCATCCCGAACAAGTTATATATATATGAGGTCTTCCAAGTGTTTTCAAACGGCCTAGAAGCCTGACCTTCTTCAATCTTTTTCAAAGTTGGTGATGTTTTCGTATCGTATATTTTGAGTACGTGGAATTTTTTTCAGATTTTCATCGGCTCGCTAACTCGGCTAACTCGGAGATAGGATTTCACACATGATAAAATTTCAAACGATCGTATCTTAGTGATCTTCTCGTCGTACGAAAAAATGTCCTCTACAAAAAAGATGCGTTTTTCTATGAATTAATGTGGAAAAAAATTGTAGAAAATGGAATTTGGGACAATTTTCGTCCCCCCCCCCCCCCCTTTTCCCCTAGAACCAATATTTAAGGTCGTACGCCAATGGTAAAAGAAAAGAGCGAATGGTTCGCGAAATAATATGTTCACGCTTCTTGTTTTTTTTACCGTTGGCGTACGACCTTAAATATTGCTTCTAGGAAAAAAAGGGGGGAACAAAAATTGTCCAAAATTTCATTCTCCACAAGTTTGTTCATGTTCCTAAAGGTAAAAATAAACGATTTTTCAGGTTTACTTCGAAAAATATCGATGATAGAGAAAAAACTGTAATGACCAAAGTTGTGACGAACTCGATTTCCTACAAGCTTAGTCATTACCATTTTTGCTTAAAAATTGAAAATCGCCGAGTTATTAAACAAAAACAATTTCCCGTTAAATTTAAGACGACGATATTAACTGAACGCAAGCCCAGCCCAGAATGAAACTTACACATGTTGTTACACACTAATAGAAGAAAATTCAGTGTAAATTTCAGCAGGATCAACCCAGTCATTGGGGTTAAAAAATTAAAAAATTAAAGATTTTTTTTTTAGTCTTGTAGTAATTGGAAAATTAAAAAAAAAAAAAATTCAAAATAGTTTATAGAAAAACGCATCTTTTTTTGTAGAGGACATTTTTCCATACGACGAGAAGATCACTACGATACGATCATTTGAAATTTTATCACGTGTAAAATCTTATCTCAGAGTTAGCCGAGTTAGTGAGCCGATAAAAATCTGAAGAAAATGCCACGTGCTCAAAATATATGATACAAAAACATCAACAACTTTAGGAAAAAGATTGAAGAAGGTCAGGCTTTCAGGCCGTGCGAAAACACTCGGAATACCTACATACAGGGTGTCCTGTTATGAATAGATAATCCTGCAACTGTCGTTAGGTCAGATCAGGTCCTACTATGCTGGAATTTCAGTTTACTTAAAGTCCCACGGTTTTCGAGATTTTGGGCTTTATGTTGTTTTTTTTAATCATCTGCTTTTGGTTTTTAACATGCCATTTCTACAGATCATATGAATCGACAATAACTAAGCAACTTTTGAAAGTAATTGGCACGATATGCTTAGTACATATTTTTTACACCGCAGGCTATCAAAGTCAGATGTTCAAATTGGTTTGTATGAACATTCTGCATAAGATCTTTTTTCATAAAGCTTTCTCAACATTTAAGGTTTAAAAGAAGATTTTTCTGGATTAAACAAATAACTAAGAGTATTTTTTTATAAACTGGGTCGAAAAAAATTATCATTTGTAGAAATGGCATGCGAAAAACCAAAAGCAGATGATTTTTTTTCTCGAAAACCGTGGGACTTTTACTAAACTGAAATTCCAGCATATAGTACGACATGATCCGAGCTATCGACAGTTGCAGGATTATCCATTCATAACAGGACACTATATATATATATATATATATATATATATATATATATATATATATATATATATAAGTTGCGGGAACGAGTTCTTCACAATGTGTTAGGCCCTTACTAGTGCTACTACACACGCACGCATCCATATCCATAAAACGTATTTTTTAAAACGATGATTGTGACCGAAACCACTTTTCTGGTCAGTCCCCCTTAGCTCTAAACAACACCCAAATCCAAAAAAAGGCGAACAAACATACACAGTCAATGTTAAATCGTTAAAAGTATTATAAATTGCGTACGTTGGTACGCCAAAGTTTACCAACTCATGAAAGCTAACGATATTTCTAACGCCAAAAAAAAGCAACGAGAGAGCCGTTTCCGCGCCTTCGTATATAGGAGCAAAGTTGTTAGGAATCATCCAAAGAACAACATACTGCACGGTCAGGATCGTCCAAGGTAAGGCCTACTTTCTGTACAATTATCGACATTTTCTCATTAGATATAAAAATTATTTTATCTGGAGGTGTAATTCTTTTTTTTAAGACTGGCCGTATTGTTCAATATTGTTTCTATCAATTTACCTTTCGATAATCAATGTCTACGCAATCGTCCACGCTGAATGGTCGTCGTTCGATTGACAGTTCCGCTGTTCTCAAATGCTTAATGTTCAGCTGTATCGTCTTCGCTTCGACCGTCACCGATTTCAGTTGAAACCAATGCTTCCCAAGAGGAATTCCATCCAATTTTACCCACAAATTATAGTGTTGGACCACACTGTCGTGCATATCACCTGGAATAAATTTAACGCGATAAACCATAATTAGATTTCCAGTGACACTTTTCATACTCGTTTTTTTTTTTCTTAAGGCCGGATATACATTTCGACAGGAAAAAAAATGATATTGGGAGATTTTTTAAACTAAGAAATAATCATTCTACAATTATCAAACTTCAGGTATACTTTAATAGTATATATAAGTATACAAATCAATTTTTTTAAATTAATTAATCATCAAAATGACGGAGCTTTGGCAGAGTGTTAAAGCAAGTTCGCCGCGGGAGTTGCGAATCGGCGTGCAGTGTAGCTTCCCGTAGATTTTGATTGGCAAAAAAGTTCAAACATTTTTTTCAGTTAGAATATGTATAGTTTCTATCTGACGGTTACTAAAAAGAAGGAAATGCAAATTTGGGAAAATAGCACGCATTTACAAAAAAAATCAACACTTCACGCAACATTTCTGTAAAATGTGGATTAAA
Source organism: Ophion ellenae (assembly GCA_963210295.1). Taxonomy (NCBI): domain Eukaryota; kingdom Metazoa; phylum Arthropoda; class Insecta; order Hymenoptera; family Ichneumonidae; genus Ophion; species Ophion ellenae. The sequence continues at coordinate 52,647,654 of OY723386.1, read as the reverse complement.
AAAGTAGTTTTTTTCCATTTTTTCAAAAACAATTCTCGTCAAGTAGAAGGTACCGATATTATCAATATTTCTACCAAGTTTTAATGGGATTGAAGTTTGCATCGTTGGAAAGCAACGAATATTTTTTTCGCTTTCTTATTTCCATTATTATCCAAAATCACATACTGCAAATTCGTTATAGATCGCTAAATAAGAACCCTGAAAAAAGTTCGCGTGATTTTCGTAGCTCAAATCTGCCTAAAATTTGAGGTATTAAAAGAACATCATTTTCAAAGGATTGCCAAAATATTTTAGCAATATTCTACATATATAGTTCTATCGTTTAAAGAAAGAAAGAAAAAAAAAGAAATCGATTTTTTGATCGTTGTAAATGTATATCCCGCCTTAAACACTTAGCATGTGATTAGATGCCAAATTTTTAGTCTCACTTGGCTGTGATTTCTAGCGTATTTTTTAAATTTCCATCAATTTTTTTCGACTCAGCATTTCTAACACAGATCATGCTATGGTTAGCAATGTTTGACGTCGCATTATCGAACCAGAGCTTTGGAGCAAAAAAGGGGCTCATTAGAAATTTGCCCGTTTTTCCAAATCATTTTTTTTTCCTCGCAAAGCTTTTGCTACGAAGAAGACAATTTTTCAAAACCGATCTGTTGTACATTATCAGACACCATACATATAAAAGAACATGTCCTGACTGATTCACCAACACTGAGCCAAAACCGCTGAAGCTAATTACATGAAATTTGGACGGTAGGTTGTTTTTGTGTCGTAAGAAACCACTAAGAAGGGATTTTTTGAATTTCAACCCTTAAGGGGAGACAAGGGGTGGCAAAGTTTGTATGGAAATTAAAACAAATCTGGTCGGATTTACTTGAAATTTGGCACTCGTGCTTCTTGACACAATTAATGAAACACGTATTTCAGCGTTTTTAGAAATTCAACCCCTAAGGGAAGAAAGACGGTGGCGAACATTGTATGTAAAATAAAAAAATCTGGTCATAAGATTTACTTGAAACTCAGTATGATAGCTCTTCAACACAATTAATAAAATACGTATTTCAGCGTTTTTCGAAATTCAACCCCTAAACGAAAGGGGGTGGCAAAGTTTGTATGGTAAATTTAAAAAATCGGGTCAAATTCAATCCTTAAGGAGAAAAGGGGGTAGCAAAGTTTGTATGTGAAAGAAATATCTGTTCAGATTTACTTGAAACTTAGTATTAATGCTGCTCAACACAATATTACGTGTTCCTTAATAAAACATTTCAGGAGCACATTTCATTAAGGAGCAGTCAACACAAGTCTACGCGGGCGATGCCGCGGGCGAAAAACGAGTTTTTTATATGTTCAAAATATTACTTTTTATTTAGTTCGGCCCATTCGATAACGCAGCTAATTTCTTTTTCTCAACTCACTGTATGAAAATTCTCGCCGAAGGGATGAAAAATTGGTTAATGATGACGAAAAACGATCAAGTTTGAGGAAAATAAATGTAGTATGTTTAAAAACTACTCGTTCCTTAACTACGGGATTCAACGTGAACTTACAGGTGATGCCAATCCATTTGCTGCCCCCGTACAGTTGCTGAGCGGTCTTTTGAACTTCCGACAAACAGTGGTACAGTTCTCGTTCATCGTTATCCACCACAACTACGTCTCTTAATGACAAAATAGAATTTATCCATTAATCGATTAAGGTAACGGCAGTATATACAAAACATACGCTAGTGAGACATTTAATAGCTTCTGCTGATGAATGAAGATGATAATTAAATGTACATTTTTTCTATTCTATAAGCAACAATGTAACTACACTGCCGGCCAAAAGTTTGAGTACACCAGTCGAAATTTCTTGCCGCACTAAAAGTTAGATAGCGGACTCAAAAATAAAGATAATCAAATTTCCCCAGCAGCATCCTAAAGAGGATAAATTTACCTTCATTTTGCCTTTTCAGAACACTTTTTACAATTTTTTTTGGCCCCGTACGCCTTTTCGAAAATGGCTATTTTTCAGCATTTTTTGAACGTCTAAAACTGATTTCGCGAATTTCTCCGCTCGTTTTTTCTATGACAAACTTAAAGTGGGTATCAAAACCTACATTTCCGTTTTTTAGAAAGTTTCGTACGATTATTTTTCGCCCCAGTATTGCAGTTTTAGGTCAAAAAGGCATGTTTTTGAAAAATAGACGTAGTCCAATAACTATTAGGTTTCAGAGAAAATCTCAAGAGGGTAAAAAGTTGCATAGATTCACACTGGAGTAGCCAGAATTTCTTCGGAATTTTTTTGAAATTTTTTTTTTACGATTTTTGGTCGATACTCTGATGAGTGGAGAGGCTCCACTTGGGAATTATGGGGTCTAGCACAATCTATCAAGAAAGAAAATTTTGTTTACTTTTCCATTTTTAATTAACTACAATTTTGTCAGAATTTTTAGAAATATTATTTTAACAATTTTTTCTACTAGAACTCGGAGAATTATCCTCGGTTGTTGTGTCTCAAGACTCATCGGATTTAAGACCGAATATTAAAAAGAAAAAAATTTAAACTTTTGAACTTGTTTTTTAGCGCAAAAAAATAGTCAATCACGTCTCTTACTTTATCTTTACGAGTTTTTCGTTGAATATTTGGTGTAAAATCCGATAGGTTTTGAGACACAACAACTCAACCGCGGATGATTGTCCGAGATCTAGTCGACATTTTTTTTATAATAATATTTTTAAAAATTATGAGAAAATTGTGAAAATTATTTTTACACAAATTCTGAAAAATTGTAGTTAATAAATAATGCAAAAGTAAACAAATTTTTTTTTCTCGATAGTTTGTCCTATACCCCATAATTCCTAAATGGAGCCCCTCCACTCATCAGAGTCGCGACGAAAATTTGTAAAAAAAAATTCAAAAAAAAATCTTAAGAAATTCTGGCTACTCTAGTGTGGACCTATGCAACTTTTTACCCTCCTGACATTTTCTCTGGAACCCCATAGTTATTGGACTACGCGTATTTTTCTATAACATGTTTTTTTTAGCTGAAAATGCAATACGGGTTCGAAAAAAAATCGTACGATACTTTATAAAAAATGGAAATGGAGGTTTTGATACCCCCTTTAAGTTTGTCATGGAAAAAACGAGCGAAAAAATTCGCCAGAAGTTATGCGGACAGTTTTAGACGTGCAAAAAAAAACTCAAAAATTGCCATTTTCAAAAAGGCGTACCGGAGCCAAAAAAAAATTGTAAAACGTTTTCTCCAAAGGCAGAATGAAGGTAGCTTTGTCCTCTTTAAAACGCCTCTTGGGAAATTTGATTATCTTTATTTTTGAGTTCGCTATCTAACTTTTAGTGCGGCAAGAAATTCCGACTAATGTACTTAAACTTTCGGCCGGCAGTGTATATTTAAAGGCACCTAACTCAACGTGTCCTCTATATACAGTGTCAAGTCGATTTCGAATCGACTTTATTATTTTACTTCCTTATGCATTTCCTAATATTTTATATACTCAAATTTTTGTTGCATTTAAGGGCTTAACACCTACTTGACATTTTTTTAAACATCGATTTTTGGTTTTCAACGGATGCTCAAAATATAAAATTACGAAAACATTCTCTGAAAATTCCATGTCGATCCGTTCAAAGTTCAGGGAGTTATGGGCGTTTGCAGGTAGGTTCCGCGAACAGCTAAATTTTGAAAGCGTTTTTCCCAAAATGCCTTTGAAAATCGGCGACCACGATATCTCAGAAATCTGCACCGACCAACTTCAAATTTTGCAAGCTTCTTTTCATATCAAAAGGCAGTGCTTGAACGAAGGTTTTTTTTCAATGCATAGTTTTTTTTATCAACGAAAATAGTGCGTTTTTTCACAAAAAATCGATACTCTCACTTTGGACCGCGTCTATTTGTTCGATAATCAATATTTTATTAAATCCTTCGTCGCAGCACTAGATAATTTTATGCAAAAACTAAATGCGTTTGACTGTTTTTATTTCGGATGATTTGTTTCCGAGCGGCAGTGGTCACCGAAGGACGTTTTTCAAACAGCGGTCTGCTGTTTGAAAAACGGCAGTGCAATATTTTTCAATATTTTTCAATAATTGTGTGTTTCAATAATTGTATGTGCCATATTTTGCAATATTTTTCAAACAAAAAATTGTGAAAGATACTTAAAACCATACTCTTTAATGCGATAAAATACAATTTGAAAACCTGCCCACGTTTTACCAGAATAAATTTACCAGTTTTATACTCTATAATAGTATAAAACGGGACTGCCGAATATTTTTTGTTTAAACTCTAATTAACTCATTCTGTGTGCCTAAGTCGTCAAGTTGAACTCAAACCAAGCGAAAGTTGAAAAAAATAACAGTTTGAAAATATACTCAATTTTGATAAGACTACAGCTACTTCTATACGGCCACGATGGAAATAATCGACTTGCAAGAACATTTTTCCTTGCAAATGTACAAATTTGCACCCACTGAAGAATTTTGAAAACATGTAGAAAAGTATGAAAATTGCAAAAAAACTGGCTCTTAACCTGGCAATTATGTTTGGCTCGACACATACATGTAAAGTATCTTTCGCCAAAATGAATTTTCTGAAAAATAAATATCGTTCAAGTTTAACGGACGCCCATCTTCAAGACACACTTCGCTTATGTTGTTCCTCGCGAGAACCAAACTTTTAAAAAACTGGTTCAAGATCGGAAAATATATTATTTTAAAGAAAAAAAGAAAAACCAACAATATGTGTTTTTATAAGCCACGATCTGTTTGAGAAACAATAACCTGCTTGCTGTAATTGATATTGGCAGTTTTTTTCTCCGGACGTCAATAACAAATTTCAAAAGTATCCGGACCCCACTATAACATACTTGACAGCCCCTTTATTATAGCATACATTTCGTAGTTTATTTTCGCGAAAATCCGTGAAAGTGAGGGGATTTAAATGTGCAATAAAATTTTCAATACTTGATCAATTTCTTGCACGTCAATAGCGTATTATAGGAGAAACATGGTGATTTAATTTATGACTCAGAATGCGTTTGAAGCATTGAATAATTTAATATTAAAAAATACCGATGATGATGAAATCATTTTATATAAAAAAAAACATTGCTAAGCTTCATTATTAAAAAAGGAAATTGTCCGAGGCGAAAAGTTGCACATTGCTTCCTCATTAATTTATTTAGCTTCTGGCCATGTAAATAAGTTTGTTTTTTCTTGTACACAAAAGTCTCTTTACAAAGAAGTCAGAATTGAAAACGGATGTACTCATGGTACTAATGATTTAAACTCAGACTTACTCCTAAGGTGATCTTTGTGTAAAAAAAACAGACAAAACTTATTCACATGCTTAGCTCCGGAACCAAAATAAATTAATGACAAAGCAAGGTGCAATTTGTATCACTACCGATCAGTTTTGGTTTTGTTTCGATTTGTGCACTCAATCCCAAGATCTCGTACGAAATTGAAATTTGCGACGTTGGAAGTCAATGAAAATTAATACTTATGATGTTTTTTAAACTTCTTTCGCCCAAATTTGACCGCAAAAATTCCTTAATACTTTATGAAGACAATAAGTCAGAGATCTACAATATAAAGATGCGGAAAAGAATTTTCCATAATAATAAGAATAAGAAAATTAAACTATAAAGAAGAGCTTTCGTTGTATTCCAATGATGCAAACTTCACCACCACGATCACGTACCTTTTACAGGGATAACAGTTAAGAGGCCTTCTCACTCTAGACGCTAAAAAGGGCTATTTTCATGATTCTTTTCATAGGTTTATATTATAGATATTGATATAAAAGTTGTTACACTTAACAAATAGACTTTCGGAATACATTTTTTTTTAATTATGTAAATTTAAAAAAAATCTATTTATGTAATCCAAACAAACTTTCAACGCGTTTTTCTCGAAACAACGTTTTTCGACGACTTGTTGATAAAATCTTCGAAACTACTGAACCGATCCTTATGAAACTTTAACCACATATTCTTTACAACTATAGCTATAGCGCATATCAAAGATTTTTTCAAATTTTGATATTCACTTTTTTGTTGCCAAAAACGGTGAAAAAAACACGTTTTTTTGTTTTTTCGAAAAATGTCCGCCATTTTGTTATTTTTGCATATATCAAAAATCGTATGATATGCGCTAAGCCATTAACATACCGGATCTAAAACCGTTTGATGTTTTTGTTTCGGGTGATTCATCTCCGAGATTTTATCATCAGCGCGGACCTACAATTTTTTAGGACATTTTTTTAACTACCATTTTCGTCTATAGTGACTTAAATAAAGTGACTTAAATCGTCAATAGTGACTTAAATAAATACAATTAAAAAAAAAAATGTATTTCGAAAGTGTATCTACTAAGTGTAACAACTTTTATATCGATATCTATAATATAAACCTATCAAAAAAATTAATGAAAATAGGCTTTTTTAGCATCTAAAGTGAGAAGCCCCCTTAAGGGGTAACATCTACCAAGAGCCCCGAAAAAATTTCCAAATTCCAATTTTTTTTCTGGCACACGGTTGGTGAAAAAGAAACGCATTTTTTTAAACATACAGGTACACATATTAAGAGCCTTAAAAAAAATCACCAAAAAATACAGAAGAAGCAACAAAAACATGGCCGCCGGCAGATGATACTGTTTACAAAGTCTGTGGACATGATATCTCGAGAACCATTTGATGGATTGTTTCCAAATTTACAGGAGATACGATGAGAAACATATAAAGGTCGTTGACGATCTCACTTCATGAAAAACAATATTCGTTTTTTGATGGTTACGTAAAAATGACAACTTTTTTGCATAGATTCTATATGCTCGAGTTTCAATTCGTCGTTACGTTGTTTAAAAAAATGATTTTCAAAATCGACGATCGTCAACGACTCGTATTTGTTGTTATCTTCAATAACCTGTTTGGTTTCCAAATTTCGGATGGACCGTTTAAGCTGGAAGGTGTCCACCGCCAAACGTCACGAAAAAAATTTCCTCATCTGGCGGCGGCCATGTTTCTGTTGTTTTTGTGCATTTAAACATTATTTTTCAAAGGCTCTCAATATATGTACCTTTGTGTTTTAAAAAAATGCGTTTGTTTTTCATCAACAGTTTCCAAAGGAAAAAAAAATCGGTTTTTGGCGATTTTTTTCGGGCCTATGGGTAAATGGAGCCCCTTAATATTGGATACTTTTTCGTATCCTCTGTTCTCTGTTGATGCATTTGTTGCAAACGCATCTATGCAAGGTTGAAGTCTCATACGACTCTTACGTAAGGCAAAATTATATAATTTCAATTTCAGAAAAAATCTAAAATCTCAATATATCTAGAAGATACAATATACCGTAGCAATAAACGAATATAATCAGAGCGTATCCAATCAACATGCGCAAAATATTTGTGAAGCGCGAACCATCAAAAAACGAGCAGTTTTTATTTATTGTCGGTTGCATTTTTAATTCCCAGGCAGTAGTCGCAATCCAACACCTCATTCTACATTTTCATATCACTGGAAGGAAATTTTCTGATTAACTGCCCAAACTGGAAAAATGTGTGTATAAGGATGAGTAAGGCGAATTGATAACACAGAAATTTAATTTACTATATTCAATGATTGATCGGCGCAATGATTCAAGGTCGGTGCAATGATTCAAGGTCGGTGCAATGATTCAAGGTCAACTTATGGGTAAGAGTGAATAATCCTTCAGTTTTGTTTACAGAAAATAAATTTGCCCCACCTACATTTACAAATGCATGTACCATAATTTCTGTGAGTTCATAAATTATGGACATCAATTATAAGCAGTAATAACAGTTTTAACTTCGGTAAATATTCTCCCCTACCCAAAAGTGCCTGCGATACATTTTATTGAGACAATGGTTAATTTTATTTTTGGCATTGTTAAAATTCCTCAATAATGATTGAAAAACCGTAGATCTCATTTTTACGTGGAGTTCAGATTCTGAACTCCCATATTAATTTTGCCTATAAAATAGAGTATAGGTTTTTACTGCGGAGAGTTCCCATAATTTAGGCAGATATCCTAGTGCTTTCACGTTAACTTTGTCGAGCGATGCGACCAAATGCATGAATATTTCAACAAGCCAGAGATATTTTCCCACGTATCTGGATATGCAGAAGTAGCGGAGCATTTTGTACCTGTACGCCATAAGAGGCTCGACGTACCGTCGATCCAGAAAAGTGCCGATGAAAATTATATTCGAATGTTTAATGTTTTTGGACAATACCCACATCGGGCTGTTTTGCATATCGTTCCTCACAAAAGACCTATCGGAACGAGAACTGTTCTTGGAGTAATTCATTGCCTGGAACCCTGGCAAAAATTTCACAAAATTCCGAAAAAATTATATATTCGACAAAATATATATATATATTTTTTCTTAGCTTGATATTTTACGTGCAAGAAATTCGTTTGAAATTGTTTCTTCGCCTATGAAATACAGACTACGGCTATAACGTTCCGCGTAGCGATATTGAAATTCATTCAAGGACACTTGCACTGTTTGATGTTATAACAATCCGCGTACGTTCGAACATAAACACTATGCTAACGCGTATTATGCGTTCCGTAGCAAGTCACGTATCAAACCGGTCAAACTTTGTCGCCGAATAATTGCTTCGAAGGTTACTTTTAGAAAACTACAAGTGACGTTTGAATTTTGGAGCTGCAATTTCATGGAGATTTGACTTCTTTTTACATTTGACGTGAAACTTGGTCGATTACATATGCGTGGCAAGGAAAAAATGGAAGGACGGGCCGTATGTGAGGTTATGAACGGTCCTACGTTACCGAGCGCGTTCGTGTCGAGCTGGGTTCGGTTTAGCGCCGCTCGCGACGATTCAAAAAACCTTGTATACACACACACATCCCGTGCACCCTCCGACTATGTTTCGCCGGTAAAATAATTTGAACACGTGCCCGATAAACAATAATTAACACAACGATGTAGCTGCGAGAATTTCGTTGAAAAGTTTCGAGCCTTTTTTCGGCCCCGAGTATTCGGCATTGGGGCGCCAAAAACGTGAGTTTTCTTTCGTTGGACAATAGAACGTAAACACTGGGTCGTATAACCTCACAGTCTCGTGTTTTCACGGTTATCAATCGAAAACGTTTTGAAGACGTTTTTCTTTTTCTAGGATGGATGAGCTTTGCCCGTTGTGCTTGAAAATGGGATCAAACAAGAGGATAAAAGCAATACAAATTAGTTTGGACGAAGCTGTGTGGATGTGCGAAAATGAAGAGGTAAGAAATGAGAAAAAAGTTTTGCGCTCTTTGGCACAATCATTTTCACTACTTGTCGGAATTTTCGGCTATTGTACGGCCCGTGAAAAATGGATTTTATTCTTCTTATCGCTGTAGCGACACTGCCCGGAAATATTTCGATTGCTCGCAGTACCCCGGGGCTTCTCAATTTCTAATCAGCTTGGCCATTATTTGGGAAACTTTGAGGTATTCCTGTCACGAATCCGAATATGTAACAATCAACTGATTTTCGTCTATAATCAAATAAAAATACGTCCCAGTACACTGCTAAAATTTCAGGGCAATTTACCGAACTCTTAGAGGAAAATTACGACTACAAATTATCTCATTTATACTGCACTTTATGGAGATGACAAGCTGCCCACATTTCTATCCAATAATTTATATACTAAATAACTCGACGTCTGACCCATACTGGTCAAAGAGTACAAAATTCTAGACATTCTGTAACGAGAAAAAAGAAACAGGGCGTCATCGAATGTTTAAAGAAAATATTAATTATAAAACTTGGAAAAATGTGACTAGCGGAAGGCTTTTCTTAACCGCTACTTTTCGGAGAAAATGTTAAAATGTCCGAATCTACCAAATTTGCACGTAATTATTTCTTCCGGTTCATCGTTCGGTGCATATTGATCGTAACTTATTTTTTATCGAGCACTATTGTTATTTACCAATGATTCGTAGGGACCCTGCCTATGCCCCTACAAAATACAGCCCTCCGCGAAAGAAATACCTTCAGACATATCCGAACAATTTTTGCTAATACTTGTCAAGTGTGTGCATTACTTTCCGAACTGTACAATAAAAATTGTAAGTTTTTCCGACCTTGTGCTGATTTTTTTTTTCGTCAGAAACAAAAAAAAGAATAGAAAAAGACATATTCGGGATGAATTTATTGTTGTCCAATTTGACTTGTTGCAAATTCTGAGATGAATCCTGAACATTTTCACCGAATACCGATAGGGCATATAAGTTGCTTACACACTTTTCGAATTGAGGGGTTAGGCTACTGTGACGATCTGAAAAACAGATTAATTTAATAATAATTTTGGAGGAATAAGTAAAATGATTGAAAAATCGTTTGGACATTTATTTGTATGTACAGTCCGACTTCCGAATAAGAAACCATAAGCCCCCAAGGGGAAGAGTTTTTCTTATATATCGTATACCCCCATCAGGCGGGCGCTCCACGCTCTCTACCTCTGTCTCTCTCTCACTCTTTTCCGCATGCGATCCTCTCAATAAGAAACTCGCTTGAACGAGTTGCAACTTAGTATTCACATCGCCCATGCAAAAACGTTAACGACTGCGCGTGGACATTTATTTAGCGAATTTTTGTTTCACGTTAATATACATAGTATTGAATATTATTGTGTACTACTGTATCTGAATTACTATTAACTGTGATAAAATGACCGAAACTGTAAAGAAGCATAAGATATCAGACTGTAGTATACAAGTCGAAGAAAATATTACAGAATCTGCGCCACAAGGTGATAATTTAGACAAAGAGCTTTATGTCCATATTGTTTTATCCCATTTATATAAAAGAAGAAGAAGTCAATATCTCTGAGGATTCATCTTCAATGGCAGAGTTCGACTCTCTCGAAAATATTCCACCGTCAGTTGAGTGCGTTGCGAATCAAGATAATACGCAACAAGACGAAAACGCTTTTCATTACGTCTGGGAAACTTTTGCTGTTTTATATGAAAATCTTTAAACGCCCTTATCTTTGTTTTTATTTTATATGAAATCTCGTCAACACATATATGTATCTTTTTAATGAATACATAAAATTTCTAATCAACTTGTAGATTTTTTGTTACATTCACACACTCACACACGCATGCACACATCAATTTACACTACAACGTTCACTCTATTTTGCCCGAATAATCTCTCCCAGGCTGGTTTCTTAACCAGAGGATCCGTGCACAAAATTCTCGAGGTCGGGGTTTGAGTCGGAGTGGGGGGAGTGCTCGAGTGAGAATCTGGGGAAAGTTTCTTACTGCCCGGTTTCTTATTCGGAGGTCGGACTGTAAATTAAAAAAGTTGCAGACGAAATTTCATAAAAAAATATTCATAATTAAAGAAGTTATAAACAATTTCAAGAAGGACCTTTGATCGTGAGGGACTTAACGCTGTACTTGATTTTGGCCACCTTATTGATCTGAAACAAAAAGACGCGTTTTTTTTTAATACAGATAATATTGGCTGAGACTTGACTGACTTTTTTTGGTTATCATGCTTCAATCATAAAAAAAAAGTTTTTAAATTTATTTTTGCGAGAGTTTGAGAAAAAGTAACATTATTGTTAATAATAAAAGAAATGTTAAGGAAAACGTGTACCAAATTTCAAGTCAATCCGTTCATTAGATGTTGAGAAATCGTGTACATAGTTTCAAAAAGCATAGTTTCGAGAAAATCGTGTTACCCTTCCTCAGCAAACTTATATTTGGCCACGATTTTGACACACTGAGTCAATTTGACCCGCACAGTATTGCATCCACCTGCCCTCAACAACCCTTCGGTTGGTTTTTATTGGAAAAAGAGTCCGGGATATGCTTTAAATATTTATCAATATGTTTGCATAATTAAAATTTGGCAGGCATAAAATTGAATTATTGTAAAAAATTATTTAAAACTTCCAATGTTGGAAAATTGAGAATTTAATTTCAAATTCGTCTGGATTAAAATGACCAAGTGTGTCAACGTAGAGTTAAAGTTTGACTAGTAGTTCTATGGTTTCTAACAATAAGTTTACCTTGAATCTACCATTCCTGCGTCATATGTTGGACCATCGTTTTCAATTTGAGTTGCGTCAAGCGAAGAACGACGATGCTGAAGTTTGCATTGTTGGACTGCAACGAATTTAATTTCACTTGGCACATTTCACCGACAAAAGTTCTTCAATTATTTTTTAAGATATTTATTTAGCGATCTATAGTATGAATCTATAAAAAAAGATCGCCTGTAACAATAGAAATATGGAAAATAAAATGTAAAACGAAACTTTCGTTGCGTTCCAACGATGCAAACTTCAACACCATGAAGAACGTTCATCCTCTTCATAGTAGCCTAACCCCTTAAGGCGGGATATACATTTACAACGATCAAAAAAACAATTTTTCTTTTCTCTAAACGATAGAACTATGTATGTAGAATATTTTCCCAAACTTTCAAATCGAAATTGGAAAGACTTCAAACGTTACAGCCCGTCAACGCTGTGCCTCACCGCTCGGATTCGGAGCGCGCGTGAACTTCAAATGCGTTTTTCTCAAAACTGCATTATCGAAATTGGCGTGCAGGATTACTCAAAAACTATTAAGCTGATTGAGTTGAAACTTGGTAGAAATATTGATAATATTGGTACCTTCTACTTGACGAGAATTGTTTTTGAAAAAATGAAGAAAAAAAAAACGTCTTTTAATCCACATTTTACAGAAATGTTGCGTGAAATGTTGGTTTTTTTTGCAAATGCGTGCCATTTTCTCAAATTTGCATTTTCTTCGTTTTAATTACCGTCACATAGAAACTATACGTATTCTAACTGAAAAAATGTTTGAACTTTTTGCAAATCAACGTCTACGGGAAGCCAGATTGCATGCAGATTCGCAACACCCGTGGCGACCTTGCTGTAACACTCTCTGCTACAGCTCCGTCATTTTGATGATGAATTAATTTCAAAAGTTGTTTTGTATACTTAAATATACTATTAAGGGGTGAGATGCAGTCAGAGGCGTGAAAAAACGAGCATTTTACATAATTTTTTTTTTTAATAGTAATTGAGTTTGTTTTAGAAAAGTGGTTACACAGACTTTTTATGTTATATTTCAACTTGACTTGTACAAATTTTCAAAGAAAAATATTGATTATTTATAAAAATATCGCCATCTTTGTCGGACCCCCTTCGGCATGTAGTACTTTGCGGTGACCATCGTAAAATTTTACTGGATCATCTGAAAAAAAAAAAACAAAAAAAAATCTTCATTTTAATAATAAATCTAGTCCTTAATCGAAGCTTTTTTTTTCTTCAACAATTAACAAAATGGCGGCTTTCGATAGATAACTTTCGATTTTCGACTAAAAGATCGCTCGTTTATTGTTTTAATAAAATAGAAACTTTCAACAAAAATGAAAATCTTTCGATTAAGGACTAGTGTTTAAGGCTATCAATAAGCACACCAAATTTCATCAAAATCCATCGAGTAGTTTTTTAATTATATTGGTCACCGACTTGAAAAACATAGTTTCGAGAAAAACGCTATTAAAGTTTTTCGATGTGGATACGGTATTATATGTTCGTAAAATGTTGAGCTTGATGGATGAGCTCATACTACATACATGATCGAAATAAATACTTTTTTGTATATATTTCGATCAGCTGAATCCGAATATCACAATTTTTTTGCCGGAAAGTCGAGTATTCAATTGTTTATAGCAATTGTTAAAACAATTTTTCAAAAAATTAAAGTTTTTCGGGATGAATTATTTTTTAAAAAACATTCTGGGCAATTTTAAAACGAAAGTATTCTTTATAAAAAATTTCTAAAGTTCATAGTTTTCGAGTAATACGTTTTTCAAAATTTCTGAAAGAGTTTTCCAATTTTACACTTGATTTATGTATAGAAATACCAATAAAAGAAATACTTAGATAGAATCATCAATTCCACCATACAATAGGGCTTCTGCCGATGTGGAAGCTTCCAAAATATCAATTTGTTGTTGTCTTCGAAGCATTCTGCCTTCCCGGGTATTATCGTTTGCCGTCCGCTGCCCGCCATGGGGACCCGACGCCCCTTCACTAATTGTGGGATATCCCGGAAACTATTCATCGGATTGACTTCAAAATTTTCCGGGAATATTTTCGAAACATACTTCAAGAAAATGTTTTTAAAATTGATTTCTTAAAAATTCTGACTGCATCTCACCCCTTAAAGTATACCTAAAGATTGATAATTGTAGAATAATAATTTCTGAGTTTGAAAAATCCCTCAATATTGCTTATTTTTTTCCTGTCTAAATGTATATCCCGCCTCAAGCGAGTCCAGGTTGAAATCAATGTTGCACCGCCTCCACGTTCATCGCCTTTTTCCAACCAGATTAACCGTAAAAACCGATGATTTTTCAGTGTCCCTGGCCATTCGGCTACGAGCCGCCGAATTTTCTCTCACGGAAAGTGGGCGTCGAGTGGTCCAACGAGTGGGAAATCTACAGGAAAGTCCAAAAGCGCGTCGGTCCGATTCCAGTCTCGACGGAGCTCTCCCTCTACACTCCGCCGGTCACGCCGAGTTCGGACACCGCGACCAAGGAATCGGCCAAGACCGATTATTCCGGCGAGAGGAGTGTCTCGGCACGAATGAGTCACGTCGGCGAGATTTTGGCCTCTTCGGACGATTCGTACGCACCAAAATCGAGTCGGTACGACGGACACGCGACTAACGAGACCGGAAGAGGGCCTGCTTCGTCCGACGCAACTGTCGTTCCTGAGGCCACGAATTCCAGCGTACCGAGTCGAAAAGCTCCCGTTCCCCAGAGCATATTCGACATAGACGTTGCCGTATCGTCGAGCTGCGAAGATCCAGCCGAGTCTTGCAGCGAGACGAGGGAAACGGATGTTTCAGCAGTATCGAGACTTCAGGAAGTTCGAAATCCTTCTGACCTCACGGAAACAGTATTAAAACCATCCGACGACACGCGACGTCTGTCGGAAGAAAGTTCCGAGGTGAAGGAAAAAGAGATCATCGTCCCGGCTGAGCAAGAGGACGACGGGAAGAAAGTGATGCCTCAAATAAGAAGTATCTCCGTAGCGAACATCGACTTGCAGCTGATGGATCGCCAGAGAGCTGTGAAAGACGAGGCGAGTGATTTTCTCAAATCGACCGATATCGTAAGGACGAACATATCGGATACAACGGAGCAAGCGGATTCACCGAGAAATGGCAAAAAATTGGACTCACCGGAACAAAGTGAACCCCGGGATCTCGAATTAGCGTCGAAAGACGAATCCGTTTTTACAACGCAGCAGCGAGCGCCTAGTTCCCGACAACGCATGGCAACGATAACCGTGGATGGATCGCTTCCGGTCATTCTGTCCTACGATCTCACGGATTTGGAGGGAAAATCCGGCCAAACGATTCCCGCAACGAGTACGCCCGTTCGCGAATGCATCGCGGAAGATTCGTTCGCCCAGCGGAAAGACGCGACCGACACCGTTGCGGAAACGTCCGTCGAATCGCCACAGAAGCGAATTCGACCGGCGCCTAAACGTCGAGCGGTGCTACTCGGCAAGCAATACGAAAAATTTAGTTTCAGCAAGCTGAAAAAATTTGTACCCGCCTCGAAAGACTCGCTCGTCAGGTCGAGTAGCACGATCGTCCCGTCGAACACATGCCGGACGTCAAAATTAGAAAAAACTAGTGTCAAGGCTGAAGATTCGTTGATCTTGGACGCGCGGATCGAGCCTTCGGACAATACCGCGATTGAAGACATTCCCGCTGAATCGCATCGGGTACAGATCGGTACTTCGAATTCGGGCAATGCAGACTCGGGCAACGCGAGAATGGTCAGCGATGATCCTATAGTCGAGAGTCTCAATCTTAGCAGCGTACTCGATGATATTTTAATAGACGGTTATCAAAATGCCACGGAAAGTCTCAACGACGACTGGCTAGAATCCTTTTTTACCTAAGATACGTGGGATATCGTTTCTACACACCTTCTACACGACTTTACCGCAACACAGTTGGAAAATACGTTCTTTTTTATTTTTGTAATTTCTTAAATTGAATACAGTCGAATATAAAATCCCAAGCGAGGCGCCGCTTGAAAAGTTTGTCGTTTGTTGTCGAAACGTAACAGATGCTGCAAATGGTGGATGAAAACCAGAGTTGGGCGTAATTCTATTTTTAAATACGAATACGAAGTTAATCACATCGCGATTTTCATGTGAATATAAATACCAATTTATTCATACTTCACTTATCGTAAATACGAATACAAATACAATTGTATTCACAAATATTCTGAACACACAAATAAATTCACAGAAAAAATTGTGAATATTCACAAAAATGTGAATATTTACAAAAATCCTGTGGATTGAAGAAAAAATTCACATCAAAATTTGGGAATGCAAATGTATTCACAAAAAGTTGTAAATACAAAAAAATTCACAAAATAAGTTGTGAATTTTTTCGTATTTGAGACAATTAAAATCACATTTACAATGATTGGATTAAAATTTACACCAAAAGTGAGTTCTTATGTATTTTGAGAGAAAACATTGTGTTGAGTTCAACACAATGTTTTCTCTCAAAATTTTATTTTGTGAATTTTTTTGTATTTACAACTTTTTGTGAATACATTTGCATTCACAAATTTTGATGTGAATTTTTTTTTCAATCCACAGGATTTTTGCAAATATTCACATTTTTGTGAATATTCACAATTTTTTCTGTGAATTTATTTGTGTGTTCAGAATATTTGTGAATACAATTGTATTTGTATAAATACAATATTGTATATTGTGTTGAACTCAACACAATGTTTTCTCTCAAAATACATAACAGTACGTAAGAACTCACTTTTGGTGTAAATTTTGATCTAATCATTGTGAATTTGATTTTAATTTGTCTAAATACGAAAAAAAAATCACAACTTATTTTGTGAATTTTTTTGTATTTACAATTTTTGTGAATACATTGGCACTCGAAGATTTGGATGTGAATTTTTTTTAATTCACAGGATTTTTTGTGACTATTCATATTTTTTGTGAATATTCACAATTTTTTCTGTCAAATTATTTCTATGTTCAGAATATTTGTGAATACAATTCGTATGCATGCATGTGAATACAAATAAGTGAAGTATGAATACATTTGTATATATATTCACATGAAAATCACGATGTGAATAAATTCGTATTCATATTTATAAATAGAATTGCGCCCAACTCTGATCAACACTTGCCGCAATAAAGGCCTGAGGCCACTCTAGAGGCCGAAAAAATAGGCTTTTTGGGGATTTTTTTCTCAGAAAAACTACAAAATAAATCGAGATTACAAAAAAGGGTGTTCATCATACATATCAGTGACTGTATACAGTAATTTTTTTGAAGCGTTTCATTTCAAAATGGCGGCTGTGCAGCGTTTATCTCAAAACTGCATTTTTTAAGTTGGCCGGAAACATAACTCAGACAATTTCCAACCGATTCACTTGAAATGTTGAGTATATCTTGAAAAATACATTGTCTATGGAAGTACGTAGGATTTTTTTTATATTGCATAGTTCATTTGTTATTAACAATTATCCGACGATTTTTAGGCAAATTTTTGGAAAGTGAAAAATTATCGTTAGATAATTGTTAATAACAAATTAACCATGCGATATAAAAGAAATTCTACGTACTTCCATAGACAATGTATTTTTCAAGGTATATTCAACATTTCAAGTGAATCGGTTGAAAATTGTCTGAGTTATGTTTCCGGCCGACTTAAAAAATGCAGTTTTGAGATAAACGCTGCACAGCCGCCATTTTGGAATTAATCGCTTCAAAAAAATTACTGTATACAGTTACTGATATGTATGATGAACACCCTTTTTTGTAATCTCGATTTATTTTGTAGTTTTTCTGAGAAAAAAAAATCCCCAAAAAGCCTATTTTTTCGGCCTCTAGAGTGGCCTAACCCCTGAGTGGAGGAATTTTTTGATACATTTTTGTGGCAATATACGAGCAACGCAATATCGGTATGTGGGAGGAGAAAATAGTTTCTTTTGTCGTTTGGAAAAAGCTATTGTTTTAGATTCAGATATGAATATTTATCGAGGAATTCTCAACTCTGGTAATTCAGAACCATACATTTCGGTTTTTCGTTTCGCAGCTTTATTCTCGACAGCAATTGCCTATCTTGAATAACTTATTTCTTATTACACGTGAAGAGAACGAAAAAAAGAGGGTAATGACTGAATGTTAATTTTTTTTTCAAAGCAACCGGAACTACGCCTTATTTATTCGTTTCTAAGATTCCAAAGATGGCAATGACTCGCTTGGGTTTTTTTTTGGCACGGTTTCCTCTGTTGCCATTTGCTTTTGAAGTCGTCAAGGAGTACGAAGGTACGAGTCGCATCGACACCGACGTGCGTTTAAGTTGTTACATTTTTTTTTTGTTAATTCTGCTTTTCTGTTCGCATTTTTCACGCACGAGAGGCTCGATCGATCGTTAGTGAGAGTATGTACAAAAAAAGTGTTTGTAAATAAACAATTGATTACAAAACAACTGTCGTATTATCATTATCTCGTATATTTATCAAGGGGTTAGGCTACTGTGAAAATGTAAAAAATCGTTCGTCGCTTGAGGCAACTCGAATGGAAGAGTCCACCAGATGGTGGAGGAATCGCAGGTTGAAGGTAAACTTGTGATTAGACGATAGAACTGCTGGTGATACTAAGGTTTTCCTTTCGCGGAGGGCCGTATTTCGTGGGGGCATGTACAGGGCCCTTCTACATCAGTGGCGCTTAATTAAAAATAAGCTACACACGATTATAATATCCAACGATAAACTAGAATTAAACATTTCGGGCAAATTTAGTAGATTTAGACATTTTTACATGCTAGTCACATTTTTCCAAGTTTTATCATTAATATTTTCTTTAAATATTCGGTGAGCCTGTTTTCATTGTCGCTACGGAATATTTAGATTCTTTTACACACGTGAGCAGTTTATACCAGGCATCTAGAGTTATTTAGCGTATAAATTATTAGATAGTTATGTGGCCGTGACATGTCCACGAAGCGGCATATAAATGTGACAATTTTTAGAGTCGTAATTTTTGGCCAAAACTTTGGTAACTTGGCCCAAAATTTTACCAGTATACTGGGATGTATCTTTAGTTGATTATAGACGAAAATCAGTTAAACGTTGAATATTTGAGTTTGTGAAAGGAATGTGAACCTTAAACACGTTTTTTCTTGAACCTTAAACACGTTTTTGTTTGTGAACCTTAAACACATTCCTTAAACGTGTTTAAGGAATGTGAACCTTAAACACGTTTTTTCTTGAACCTTAAACACGTTTTTTCTTGAACCTTAAACACGTTTTTTGTGAACCTTAAACACGTTTTTTCTTGAAACTGTTTTTCAAAATGGTGTACACGATTTCTCGACATCTGGTGAACGGATTGACTTGAAATTTGGTACACTCATTCAGTGCAATGGGGGTTTAGTCTTGACCGACGTTTTTCTTCTTAACATTTTTTTCTTTCTTTACAAACAATATCATTTTTCCTCATACAAAAATCGGAAAAAAGAATTTATTCTTTGTTTTCATGAGTGAAACACGATAACCAAAAAAACTGGTCCAAGTCTTGTCTATTTCAAGAAAATCAACGTGTTTTTTTGTTAGTTTTAGATCAACCGGATGGCCAAAATCAAGTACAGTAAGACCCCGATTAGCCAGGGTGTTCGGGACCGAACGATCCACAGATAATTGAAACCACGGTTAAGGGACTGTTCTGCCTGGTTGGGCCAAAACATGTTCGATTTTCCACCAATTTTTTAGCGAAAAGTATTAAATATAGAATGTTGATATTTGGTATGTTGACTAAGCGGTCTTTATTGAACACCAAAATATTTTTTTTAAGTTCGACAAAACATGGTGGTGGGAGTGGGAGGAGCCACGTATGTCGGTGCGCGGGCGACAACATTCTTCGCTTGCGGAAGTCCTAAGTCCCGGACAGGTGATCTGAAGCAAAAAAATCGAACATATTTTTACTTTGTACAATATTGGGTATAAGTTGATCTAGAATCAAGAAGAAAAATTGAAAGATACACAAATAGTGAGCGATCGAAAGAAAGTTTGTTTTTTTCCCAAAAATGTTGGCAGTTTTGTGCTCACAACTTTTTTATTTTTCCATGTTTTTTCTTGATTCTAGGTCAACTTATGCACAATATTGTACAAAGTAAAAATAAGTTTGATTTTTTTGCTTCAGATCACCTGTCCGGGACTTAGGACTTCCGCAAGCGAAGAATGTCATCGCCCACGCACCGACATACGTGGCTCCTCCCACACCCACCACAATGTTTTGTCAAACTTTAAAAAATATTTTGATGTTCAATAAAGACTGCTTAGTCAACATACCAAATATCAACATTCTATATTTAATACTTTTCGCTAAAAAATTGGTGGAAAATCGAACATTTTTTGGCCCAACAAGGCAGAACCTTAAGGGGGAGTATCAGTGTAAAAAAAATCAATTTTTTTTGCTTAAATAGATAGTTTTGGCCTTCAAGAATATGCCTACAAACTTTCAAAACAATATTCGGCTTAGAAGTATTCGAAATTGGCGCCAAGCGTCGACGCTCTCAGATCCTTCTATACGGGGCTTTTTATACTTTAAACCTGTTTTGCTCGAAACTATGTTTTTTGACCTGGTTGACAGCATAACTCTGTCAAATTTTGTCCAATCGACTTCATTCAAAAAGGATTCTCTTCAGAAAACTTATCGCTATCGTCGCATCGTAGATTTTATTTTTTAATTGTTTACTTATTTATTATTAAAAATTTACTGCAAAACTTTTGCGTAAAATTCGATTTTTTAATGGCCGCCATTTTTTTCTAATCAACATTTTCACATTTCCTACGATGCTGCTATAGCTATACTATTATAATTTAATAATCTTTTTGAATTTTTGATTTCGCATGCTTGTTGTGGCACTTATGCTGTCAACCGTCGGGGAGTCTTTTTTTGAGACGCCATTTTGCGACCGCTCCTCTGCTTAATAAAATGTACTAAAAATTTTTAAAAAAATTCCTTGTATGCTTCATTACTTCAATAATTAATACACAAAATTTCAAATAATTTGATCGTGCCGTTTTTTCAAAAAAAAAAAAAAAAAAAATCCCACACCATACCTCATTTTTCAGCCTGTCACACTGATATTCTCCCTTAATTCGAAATAAATTTTACACAACTTTGTATAATTACTAATCTGATCTGAATTTTATTATAATGTCCACATGACTTTTTATATTTAATGACAATCGTCTACGCTGTATTGCGTCATATTTTGTTCTTGTTTCTCAAAAAAGCTTTCGGATTCGCGCTTGACGCGAGCAACCGGGCCTGGTCGCACGTGCGCTTGAGACACGTACGGTTAATCCGCTCCACGGATGACCCGACCCCGATTAATCGGCGTTTTACTGTACACCGTCGAGCCCCTCACGTTCAAAGGTCCTTCACGAGATTGTTTATACCTCCTTTAATTATTAATATTTTTTATGAAATTTGGCACGCAAATTTTTTAATGTACATATAAATAAATATCCGAATGATTTTTCAATCTTATTCCCCAAAAATAATTTTTTTCAAATAACCCTGATTTTCGAGTCGTCACAGTAGCCTAATCCCGCAAGGAGTTTCGGGACAAATGACGAAATGTTACCAGTTGCTTCAAATTTATACAGTAAATGCTGTGTCGTATGCTTTCCAATTTTTTCAATCGATCGTCTAGACCGTTTCTATAAAATTTACAATAAAAAAAACACTTTTCAACATAGGGGATGCCTATGATCAGATAACATAAGGAGTACATTATGACACTGATAACGAAATTCTCATATTGTACCGTGTGATGACGGTTTTGCATACCATTTTAAACATTTCTTTTCACTTTTTTCACAGCCGAGTTTTTTTCAATTATAAATTTGATAGCACCGGTATAGACGATCGATTGAAAATTTGGAGGGTACATTCGGTAAATGACAAAGCATTTACTGTAGAAATGTAACTCAAATGGTAATATTATGTCAATTCACCCGAAACTCCTTAAGGCCACAGAAACGCGTATAAAATCATGTGAGAATTTAACAATTTTTTTTTTGTATGAAAAAGTGATTTACTCATAAAATTAATTACACATGTATTTAGTATAAATATCAAGCTGTAAGAGAATATATCTATATTTTTTTTTCGATGTACAAAATGGCCGACTACTCGAAACTTCTCGAAACAGCTTTTTTCCAATTGGCGTGACAAATAACTTCAACAATTTTCACTCGATGTACTTCAAATTTAACAGTCATGTTCCTAATTGCATTTCGCAGAGAAGCACGTACGGAATTTCTGATTAATCGAAAACTTTTCATTTCACGAGCAGTTTATGAGCAGTTACGACGAAATTTTTCACTGAAAATTCATTTCTTAAGTTCAAATACCTACAACTTTCGAATAAAACAATATTTTTTAAATTCCGTACGCACTTCCCTAGATATTCTAATGTAGATTGACGAGAATTTTTGTTTTTTGTTCTGGGTAAAAAATTGTGGATGCCAAATGTCACGCCGCGGAGCGCCTAAAAAAAAAGATAAAAGAAAATATTAGTAGTCGGCCATTTTGTACATCGAACATTCTTTAAATATTTTCCAACAGCTTGATATTCATACCAAATAGATGTGTAATTAATTTAATGAGTGAATCACTTTTTCATGCGAAAAAAATTGTCGAATTCGCACATGATTTTACACCCGTTACTGTGGCCTAACGCCTTAAGTCGAATCATCGAAAGTTTCAACCTCCACGGTCCCTTCGCCTTCCACGATCAACGACTCATTCGCATTCTTCAACAAATCATTGGCCAACATCCAAATCTCTCGTTCTTTAGCCCGATCCATGACATCGTCCTCAGTCTCCACTACGAGATTTTCCGGCTCGCCGGTAGTTGCACGCGCCGCGTGTTTTCTCTCGTAGTGTTTCGTCAAATTGCCTTTCTGGGTGAATTTGAGCTCGCACTGGGTGCAGGCGTACGGTTTTTGTCCCGTGTGCACCATAACGTGTTGCTTCAAATTGTACAGTGAATAAAATCCTTTTTGACAGAAGGCACACTTGTGTGGTCTGTCGAAGGTGTGATAGCGTCTCGTGTGTTGCGACAATTCCGACATTTTCCGAAAGCTCTCGTCGCAATAGCTGCACTTTCGGGGTTTTCCACCGCCGTGGCCGGCCCTGTGCAGCCTCATCTCCTCGAGATCGGAAAAGCTTCTTCCGCACAAGTCGCACGTATGTGGCTTCGCGCCCTCCTTGTGTATCTTCACGTGTTTCGTTTTATTGGCTTTTTGAGAAAATCTCTTGCCGCACGTTTCGCAAACGTAGGGCTTGTCGCCCGTGTGCGTTCTCTCGTGTTGTTGGAGAGCGACCAATTGAGCGAACGATTTCGAGCAAACTGCACAACCGTAGGGTTTCTCGCCCGTGTGAGTTCTCATGTGTTTCGCGATGTCGCTCGGCCGTAAAAACGCTTTTTTGCACACGTCGCAACGATAGCGCGGATTTTCGTGAAAGTTTTTGTGGAAATTCAACTGGCCGAGCTGGGAAAAGCGTTTAGCGCATATCGGGCACACGTAGGGACGTACGCCCGTGTGTACGACCGAATGTCGCCTGAGCAAAGTCGGACTCGGGAATACGCTCTCGCAGTTCTGGCAAGCGTGACCCAACTTCGGCTCGCTCGTCTCTCCTTTATCCGCGCTCAGCGACGTCTTCGTGCAGAATACCTCGAAGTTTCTTCGATCCCCGATACTTGCCACGGTCGTTTGTTCGCTTTCGAGCTTTTCGCTGCAGCTCTCGTCCCAGGAGTCTTTCAACGATCTATCCGCGCCGACTCTCTCGGTATCTTGGGGATTTTCCGTACTTTCCCGCCGCTCCTGGGAATTTTCCTGGAAATAGCCACCGGCCCTGGCTTCCCTCTCGACGAATTCATTCTCGTCAGCTTGAGAGCACTGCGCGCAATGAATCGAGGCGGTATCGAGGTCGGCGAATAAATTGTCGCAGCGCAAGCATTTGTATTTGACGAGATCGGCAGATTCGTCGGCGGTGTTGCCTTCGTAACGTAGCTCTTTGTCGGCGACGCACCGCTCGTTCGTTCCTTCGTTGGATATTTGCGGCAAACTTGGCGAACCGCACTTGCTCTCCGAATCGCCGGGAACAACTTCGTTCTCCGACTTAACGGCCTCTTGGCTGTACGCCGATGTTCCTACAAAGTTGGATACCGAATCGGCATTCGCGTTTTGTCTTCTCTCAGCGTGATATTCCGTCGAGTCGTGGTCTATCCGTACGACGCAATTCTCGGGCGCATTTAGCTGCGAATCGTATTCCGTTTCACACGACTGAACTTTTTCCAATTCTGGGTATCTCGCGTGGGCGTTGTCCTCGAAATTTGCATTTATAGCGCGGTATTTTTCCTCTCCGTCGTCCGGCGTTGGACGATAGAGCAGGGAACAGTAGGCGCTCAAGCAATTTTCCCTGAACGCGTAGAACTGCGTTACTCGATTCTCGCAACTCTTGCATACAGAGTCGGGAAAGGCATCCTTCGGCTGCACCTGAAAGTGCGAAAGATTTCGTTAGTGCGGCAAAATTGTCCTCAATAATCAGGGAGGTCGAATTGTTTCGCTTTCGTTTTGTTGTCGTCGGGGGAATATTTTTGAGGTTATGGTTACCGGGAGCGACAGACAGATCATTATTCGCGCGGCTAGCGATATTCCGATGGACTCCGTGATCGTGTAAACTGATGTAAGGTCGCTCTTATCGTATTCGGATAAGCACAGGCGACACTTGTCTGTGGCACTTTCATTCGTACTCATTATAAACTTTTTACCGTCATGCTATAACCTCACTTTTGTACGAGCTTCATGGGGATTCGATTCGTCGGCATCATATATATATATAATATTCAATGTCATATTCAATTTTATGGAACACACACACACACATGGCTACAGGTGTCGGTATAGTTGCGAATTAAGGGGTTAGGCTACTATGAAAATGACGAACATTCGTTCCCGGCTTGCGGCTACTCAAATTGAAGAGAAAGGTCCAACATGTGGTTGAGAAATCGCACCTTGAAGGTAAACTTATAATTACAACGATAGAACTGCTAGTCAAGCTTTAAGGGGCTATCCCGGTGCGACACTTAAAAAAAAACGATTTTTCTTTGCCTCTTTCGACAGTTTATACTTTCAAGAATATCATTATCATTTATATCACTTATATCAATATTATTTTATCTTGCAAAAATCGATAGTTAAATCTTTAAACGCGTTTTTCTCGAAATGAGATCTTTCCAATTTGCTGACATTGTAACTCAATGAGCAATTATCCGATTGACTTGAAATTTGAACTGAGTACTCTTGAATATATTTACTCTACAATGACGTAAGATATTTTTTATTGGATGAAAATTGACGATTTGCCATTGAAAAAAAACGACCATTTTATAGGCAAGAAAACAGACTGTTTTTTCATAACTACGCCATTTTATTAGATTCTTCTATTTTACGAGAATCCTACGTCATTGTACAGGAAATACCTTCCAGTTTAACGAAATTTTTTTATCGGTTTCAGCTACTCGGCCGGAATCATGTCAGAAGTGGAGGAACTTTTTTTTTGGCGCCTTCGAAGGCAGCGCATAAGTCGCTTGGATCTCAATATTTTTCTACGAAAAAATTATGTAATATAGGTCACATATAGCCGAATATATACTTAATTTTCCGAAACATTTAATTGAGTACTTTACTTCCAAAAAATTCCCGAAAATCACCCAAATTTTTAGCGTTCACACTGGTATAGCCCCTCAAACGCGTTTTTCTCGAAACTATGATTTTCAAAACGGCAATTTCGTACACTTATTTAGGGTAATAGTAGTTTCTTCTTGATCGATATTTTTTCCTTCTTGACATTTTTTTACATTACTTTTTAACAATAAGGTTATTTTTCCTCGAACAATCGAACAAAATGTAAAGTTTTGTTTTGATGGTTGAAACACGATAACAAAAAAAGATCGGTAAATCTTAGCCAATATTATCTAATTTAAGAAAAAAAACTATGTTTCTTTGCTTCAGATCAATCGAATAGCCAAAATCAAGTACATCGTTGAACCCCTCATGTTAAACGGACCTTCACGAGATTGTTTATAACTTCTTTAATTATTAATATTTTTCGATGAAATTTAGTATACAACTTTGTGAATGTACATATAAATAGATGTCCAAACGTTTTTCCAATGATCTTACTTATTCTTTTAAATTATTTTTTGTTAACTAATGCGGATTTTCGGCTTGTCACCATAAAAATGCCATCGAACAGTGAGAATTTGAAAAATCGTACGTGTTTGAAAAAATGTTTTATTTTTTATGAAATTTCAACGATGGTATTTGTCAATGAAACGGTCGTTTTTTAAAACAATTTTTTAGAAACTTTAGGTTCACATCGACGGTAATTATGTTATCTAAAAGTGTGCAAAATAAAAAAAACGCTCGATTCGGTAGTTTTCGAGTTATCTTGTACGAGGTTAATGAAAAAGTGGTTGTCAAGAAAATGCATTTAAGGGGGGAGATACCTTTAAGGGGTAAGGCCACTGTAGAAATGTCAAAAAATCGATTTTGTTTTTCTTTCTTAAAAGATGCCCTAATATCTTAAAAATGACATACTCAAAGGATTAAGGTGGGAAAAATGTCTAAATACTTCTATTTTCAATTTTGGCGCAGCCTCTCTCAGTCCGATGCAATCCGTACCGAAAACTTTAAACGCGTTTTTCTCGAAACTACATTTTTCAAGTCGGCCGGACTCATAACTCGAACAAATCTTGACCGATTGACTTGAAATTTTAACTGTATATTCACAATTACATTCTGCATAGAACTACGTAGGATTTTCTCGATATATTACATAGTTTTTTTTTATAAACAATTTTCGGACGATGTGTTTGTGAGAATTTTGAACTTTTATTTAAAAAACGCGCTGTTTTTGCAAAAATCGATATATCAAAAAAATCCTACGTACTTCTGTAGCTATTCACATGTATAATCGAAAAAAAAATTTCATTCACTGTAAATTAAAAATTGCAGGTGCCGTTGGTCCGGCCGCGCTCCTATGAATAAAAAGGCTTCGTCGAGGAAAAGCTGTGCAGCCGCCATTTTGTTTTATATTACTTTGAAAAAAATACTTTATACAGCTTATGATATGTTCAATAAAGGACCTTTTTCAGAATTTTGAATTATTCCTTGTCCCGCTAAAAAAAAATCCCAAAATATACTTCTTTTTTCCCCGCTATAGTGGCCTTACCCCTTAAGCGGGGACAAAATTTGCTGCTTTTCATGTTTTTTTTAAAGGAAAGATTTCTTCACCATTTTTGAGACTGAGGGTATGTTTTATTACTAAGTTTGGCTGTTACATGGTATTTTTTAAAATCAATCTGCAAATGGCGGAGGTATGACACGTCTTCTAAATTGCATTGTCAAAACTGGCGTGACGTATAGCTAAAAAACTAATCGACAAATTCCGATGACCTTTTGTATAAATCTTTCTGTCCTTATTGTCTAAAACATGACCCTCAATGTTTTAGAAATTACAAAAAAGTATTTTGTTTATTGCAAACTGTTGCCATTTTGTTTCGGAAAATTCAATCTTTTTGTTTCAAAGCGTACCATTTAATCGATTTTCCACATTTCTCACTTTTTCTTGGTTCATATTCTGCGCATGAGTGTCAATGAAAGAATTTTTTAGAAATGTTAATAAAAAAAATACCATGTAACAGCCAAAAGTAGTAATAAAACATACCTCAAGTCTCAAAAATGGAGGATAAATATTTACTAACAAAAAAATCATGAAAATCAGTAATTTCTTCCTCGCCTAAAGGTGTCTCTCCCCTTAAAGTTTCAAGCCCAAAAACTGTTGCGACAACATGACCTACCCACGGATAAGCGATTTCGAGGCCATAAACTCGTCCCTCAGCTTCCTCGTGGAGTTCATTTTCGACCATAAGCTCTTCTTTGTGGTATGAAGAGATCTTTCCTCTTAAGTAGCAGCAATAAAAATTGAGTATGTTCATTTATAATACTCAACAGAACACTAGAGACTATAATTACTTTTGAATAATATGAATTCCTTTTGGACAATCAGATGCAAAATTTATGATACGATAATTGTTAAAACATATTTCTGAAAGCTTGTTCAAATGTAGTACTTATTTATTTTTCACCCAACAAATTCGCTGCCTCCTTTAATGTGAACGATATGATTATGTAAATGATTATTATTGAAGTTGCCGTTGCTATTATCGCTTTCCACTTTCATCAAGCCTCAAAGAACGCGTCGATTTAACGAATCGATTAAAGGGGTCTCCTCACTTTGGACGCTAAAATAAAGGCTATTTTTATGAGTTTTTTTGATAGGTTTATATTATAGATATTGATATAAAAGTTGTTACACTTAATAAATACACTTTCGAAATACACAAAAAAACTTTTAATGTATTTATGTAACCCAAATAAACTTTAAACGCGTTTTTCTCGAAACAACGTTTTTCGACGACTTGTTAATAAAATCTTCGAAACTACTGAACCAATCCTTATGATATTTTAACCACATATTCTTTACAACTATAGCTATAGCGCATATCAAGGATTTCTTTAAATTTTGATATTTACTATTTTTTTTGCCAAAAACGGTGAAAAAACTCGTTTTTTTTCGAAAGATGTCCGCCATTTTGTTATTTTTGCATATATCTAAAATCGTATGATATGAGCTATAGCCATTAGCACACCAAATCTAAAATCTAAATCGTTTATTTTCTTTCCTTTTGGACGATCAATTTCCGAGATTTGATCGACAGCGCAGACCTACATTTTTTTATGACATTTTCTTAACTACCATTTTCGTCTATAAATAGAGACTTAAATAAATAATTGAAAAAAAATGTGTTTCAAAAATGTATTTATTAAGTGTAACAACTCTATATCAATATCTGTAACATAAACCTATAAAAGAATGCATGAAAATTGCCTTTTTTTAGCGTCTGAAATGAGAAGACCTCTTAACGAAATTAATTATGTATTCATTAAAAGCTGTCATTCTTGTCTCAATTCATGTTTTCTAGCATCAGTTTCTGTGAATTTATCCGCAACATCAGAAAAAAATGTTTTTTAAATAATAAAATAATTAGTTTAATTAATTAATTTAATAATTAATTGAATTAATTAATTGAATTAATTAATTTAATAATTAATTAATTTAATAATCATTTGCACGAACCAAAACTCTACGTCATGAAAATGTATATGCCACACTGAAAAAAAGTCTTTCGACAAAATGTCGTAATCCCGGTTGGACCCTTGTTAGAAAATTTACTCCACGAATCAAAATCCGGAAAATTAAGATAAATAATTGTTTTTTCTCATATACCTATTTTCTCAAATTTCTCAATTCTGAGTCGTTCGAGATGACGATCCGATTCGAGCTTGCCGTAATGTACTCGAATAAGAGCACCTGATAACACGTGCGATGGTGGTGTAATGGTCAGCATAGTTGCCTTCCAAGCAGTTGATCCGGGTTCGATTCCCGGCCATCGCACATTCTTTTTTTTTTCATTTCAATTTTTAATATATTTGAAAGAAAAAAAAATGTGCGATGGCCGGGAATCGAACCCGGATCAACTGCTTGGAAGGCAACTATGCTGACCATTACACCACCATCGCACTGTGTTATTTGGTGCTCCCGTTCGCGCATATTACCGCAAGATCAGATAAGAGCATCGCGCGAGCGTGTGATAATCGAAAAACGTGCGAATTCGCGTAAGCGAAGAAGCAGTCGTCAGTTGATTTCCCAATTTTCGTTTTTTTGAGTAAATTTTACGGCAATCGCGCTCCAAGCGTTATCGATCTCTAGACTTCAAGAGCGAGATACCTTTACGCGAGGAAAAAATTGCTGATTTTCACGATTTTTTAGACGGAAAGATTTTTTCATCGTTTTTGAGACTTAGGTTATGTTTCATTACTACTATTGGCAGTTTCTTGGCATTTTTAAAATCAATCTTTCAAAATGGTGGAGGTATGGCACGGATTTTTAAACGGGTTGCGGCTGATGTTGTCAGAGGGCGTGACACGTAGCGTCGGCGGGAATAATCTGAAACGGAAATCAACGAAGATTTTTCTTTCATTAACACTCATACGCAGAATATGAACCAAGAAAAAGTGTGAAATGTTGAAAATCGTTGAAATGGTACCCTTTGGAACAAAAAGATTGTTTTCAATAAAAAAAATTCAATAAAAAATTAATTCAATTCATTCAAATTCAAAATTTCATATTTCAAATTTCAAAAAATTCAGAACTTCAAATTTCCAAAAATTTCAAATTTCAAATTTCAAAAAATTCAAAATTTCAAATTTCAAAAAATTCAAAATTTCAAAAAATTCAAAATTTCAAAAGATTCAAAAATTCATTCAATTCATCAAAAACTCATTCAAAAATTCATTCAATAAAAAAAGTCTTTTTTAATGCAATATGTATATTGCATTCAAAAAACATTCAGGGTTATGGTTTAGACAATAATAAGAAAGGTTAGAAAATAAAAGATAGAAATAAGAGTTAGAAATAAGAGTTACAAATAGAAAGTTAGAAAATAAGGTTAGAAAGATTTATCCCAAATTTCATCAGAATTGGTCGATTAGTTTTTTTTAACTATACTTACGTGACACCAGTTTTGAGAATGCAGTTTAGAAGACCGTCCCATACCTCCGCCATTTTTGAAGAGTAATAAAAAAAAATTAATACCATTTAACAGCCAAAAGTACTAATAAAACATGCCCTACGTCTAAAAAATGGTGAAAAAATATTTCCTTAAAAAAAATGATGAAAATCAGCAAATTTTTTTCTCGCCTAAAGGTATCTTCTTCCTTAAGGCTCGCTGTTGAATAGTCCTGTAACTGTGGTATTTATATTTCCGTACAATTTAGTTCGTAATATTAAAAATTGTTCCATATATTGTTATTAATAATCCATTGAGTTTATTGAAACGTTATGGACATAGTCATAGAAACGAATACACGCAAATATTCAATGAGTTAAAATAATGATTATTCGTTGATAATGTTGAATTTCTCGTTCATAATATCTACAATTCATAATTCATGCAATGGGTCTGCATAAGCTTGGGGCCCAAAAAACAAGTCGGTTTTCCATATTTATTTCTGGTTAGAATGTTGGGATGACGAGGTCGGGACTTGACACACAATTAATGCATATTCTTGCCAAGTTCGATTTTTTTTTTAATTGAAAAATATTGTTGAACCATAAAGTTATTATTAATTAAACAACGTGTTGCTGCATGGCCAATCGGTGTAGGTGGTTCTGGCATCTAGGATGATGTGGAATAAAAAATAAAAATGTACTTTTCGTATAATAATAAAACATTCCGTATCAGCGGATACTTTTTTTTGCAATTTTCGACGTTACGAAAATGTCGAATTGAAGATAAAAAAGTTAGATTTGCTAAAAAAAACACAACTTTGGTCATTTGTTTTTAACTTTTAGTATTACTTTTCGTATAATGAGAAAAGTATGTAATCGTACTTTAAAAGTATAATACTTTGGTGTAATAAGAAAAGTATGAGCGGATGCTTTTTGCAAATTTTGAAGTTTCTAAAATGGCAACCTGAAGAAAACAACTTTAATTATCTGTTATTTACAAAAAAACATATAAAAAAATCTTCTATATATTTGTTCTTGAATATTCTTCTGAATCTTATCTCAATACTGATCCTATTTTAACACTTAATATTGATATTCTACGTAAGGACACGATAATATGCTATTTTTCAATAAAATCTAATTTTATTGAGAAATTTAAGTCTTTTTAAATATTTTAACATTGAGTGGACTTCGTTTCCGTGATTTTCTTGAGTGAGACTTATCGAGGCAGTCACGCATCAAACTCCAAACGTAATCAGCCATCATGTCAGTGTCCCATCTTCCTTGATACCTCTTTTTCATTATTTTTATGTCTTGATGGAAGGGTCTTGATGGATGGAGCAATACCTTGCTCTCCAATAAGAGAAGCCAAGATTTCTTGCCAATTGATCTACATCCTTTATTTAAATTCTGAAATAAGAAAAAAAAGGTTGTTTCACAAAATCTGTAATCGTTTTTCCAAATTTTTATTCTTAAAAAACCCTTCTGAAAATGGGCCATATTTTATGGGGGCATAAGGAGAGCCTGAATCATTGGTAAACTACAGTGGCGCTTAAGGCCTTAGGCCACATTAACGGGTATAAAATCATGTGCGAACTTAACAATTTTTGTTTCGTATGAAATAGTGATTCACTTATCAAATTAATTACACATCTATTTAGTATGAATATCAAGCTGTTAGAAAAAAAAATATACATTTTTTTCTTGATGTACAAAATGGCCGACTACTAATATTTTCGTTTGTTATCTTTTTTTAAGGCGCTTCGCGGCGTGACAAAAATTCTCGTCAATCTACATCAGAATACCTAGAGAAGTACGTACGGAATTTAAAAAATATTGTTTTATTCAAAAGTTGTCGGTATTTGAACTTAAGAAATGAATTTTCAGTGAAAAATTTCGTTATAACTGCTCATAAACTGCTCATAAAATGAGAAGATTTCGATTAATCAGAAATTCAGTTCGTACTTCTCTGCGAAATGCAATTAGGAACATAACTTTTAAATTTGAAGTAAATCGGGTGAAAATTGTTGAAGTTATTTGTCACGCCAATCGGAAAAAAGCTGTTTCGAGAAGTTTCGAGTAGTCGGCCATTTTGTACATCGAAAAAAATATATATTTTTTTAAACAGCTTGATATTCATACTAAATAGATGTGTAATTAATTTTATGGCTGAATCACTTTTTCATACGAAAACAAATCGTTAAATTCGCACAGGATTTTATACCCATTACTGTGGCCTAAGGCCGTAATAAAAATAAGTCACGATCAATTATTATATCCAACGACAAAATGGAATAAAAAATTTTCCGCAAATTTAGTAGTTTTAGACATTTTCACGTTATCTCCGAAAAGCCCCGGCTACGATAATTCTTCTGCTAGTCACATTGTTCTAAGTTTCATCATTAATATTTTCTTTAAACATACGGTGACCCCCTGTTTTTATTGTCGTTACGGAATCTTCAGATTTTTTTACACGCATGAGCAGTTTACATCCGGCATCCAGAGTGTTTTAGTGTCTAAATTATTAGATGGAATTGTGGCCAGCGTGTCATCTTCATAAAGTGCCGTATAACTGAGACCATTTTTGGAGTTGTCATTTTTCGATAAAAGTTCGGTAACTTGGCTTGAAATTTTAACAGTACACTGGGATATATTTTTACTTGATCATAGACGAAAATCAGTTAATTGTTGAATTTTCGGATTCGTGAAAGGGATACCTTGAATCCTCAAACATACGGCCTTGTCCTGAAGTAAAATTCGTTTTACTTCAGAACAAGCTTCACATTTTCAGTTAAAAGTTTTTTTTAATGCCTCTTTACCTGTATTTTTTATATTGAACTTTGCCAAGATAATACTTTCCAGAGTGCTCGCCTCAATTTTCGAGCCGCCAGCTGTTCACAGCGTTGTCATACGGTTTGGCAAGGACGTATGAGAGAGGCAAACGAAAAAAGCAGCATTACGGTACACAACAATGAATAACAGTTGTTCGGTGCATGACTGTAAAATTTGAATGAAGGTTTTTATTTTTCACACACAAATATGCACCCACACAAAAAAAAACTCAATAATTCTGTGCGATTTTTCATTGTGTGATTTTTTATCACAATAAGTGATCATCACAGTGTAAAATTTTCAAAAAGTCGATTTTTTTTTTGCTTTATTCAATAGTATAGGCGGTTATAAACGTGGAGCTGGCATCGCCGATTGATCGTAAGTAGACAAATTGATTTTTTTTTCATTCACTTCTCACCCATGAATTTTACGCTTTATAATTTTTTAATTAACCTCGCGAAAGTTCTAGCCGGTCAATGAATATTCAGTGGTCGCTCAAGAGCTTCGAAATTTCCAATTTTCGCGCATTTTTTTTACTCATCTCACTAAAAAATTCGACGCTTTGTAAAGTTTTCAAAACAATGAATCGTTTTTCTATAGAAACAGTTTTTTCAAAGTTACCTCACACTCCTAACCCAAGAATTATAATCTTTGTTCTCATAAAATAATTCTTTAAGGGGTAAGGCCACAGTAGAATTTTCAAAAAATCGATTTTTTTCGCTTCAACGGTGCTTTATCATCGTAAGAATTCGATTTATAGCAACAATATATTTATATTCGATTTATAGCAAGAAAATTATTTTTTCACCGACTTTGAGCGTATAACGTAAGCCTACCTCTGGCGCGGCCATAGAGTACCTAAAACTTTAAACGCGTTTTTCTCAAAACCGCTTTTTTCCAATTGGCGTGACAAATAACTTCAACAATTTTCACTCGATAGACTTCAAATTTAAGAGTTACGTTCCTAATTGCATTTCACAGAGAAGTACATACGGAATTTCTGATTAATCGAAAACTTTTCATTTTATGAGCAGTTTTATACGAAATTTTTCACTGAAAATTCATTTAAATACCTACAACTTTTGAATAAAACAATATTTTTTTAATTCCGTACGTACTTCTCTAGGTATTCTAATGTAGATTGACGGGAATTTTTTTTTAATTCTAGGTAAAAAATTGTGGATGCTAAATGTCACGCCGCGGAGAGCCTAACAAAAGAAGATAAGAAAAGAAAATAATAGTAGTCGGCCATTTTGTACATCGAAAAAAAAATGTATTTTCTACCAGCTTGATATTCATACTAAATAGATGTGTAATTAATTTGATAAGTAAATCATTTTTTCATACGAAAAAAAATTATTAAAGAGGTTGGAGCGTTAGCCACAATCCAAGGTTAAATTTAATAAAAAATACATGTTATTGTTTACACTATACTGAGTCTTTACGAATTTTTTGAACTTTTTTCACCACCAAACACCAGAGATAAAAAATAGGCCAATGTATGTAATTTAGCGTGCGGTTAGATGGGCAAGACTTTCGCACTAAAGGTTATGTAATTTTTATTGTTATTTAGCACCAAGATAAACCATTTATAACAACGGATTAATGCAAACTGAACCTTTGTGAACATTTAGAAGAAAAAAATCCTCATCTTGCCCATCGTAAACCATGGGCCATTAATCTCGTGACGTAAATATGAATTACTCAAAATTTCATTGTGAATTGTACAAAACATTCGTTGTCGTAGTTTTTTCATAATAATCATCGATAATGTTATGCTTTTTCAAGTTGGTAGTAACACAAAAGTTTTTCTACTTTCCGTAATAAAAATGTTAAAATGCATAATTTTGCCCTTTAATTATATATTTAAAAAAATTAGCACATATAGAATAAATCTGTACCTCGTATGCATTTTTTTGAGGTTCATTGAAACAAAAATGAATAAACCGTCATTTGTCTCAACAGAATCGCTCCAACCTCCTTAAATTCGCACATGATTTTATACCT
Organism: Ophion ellenae; assembly: GCA_963210295.1. Lineage (NCBI taxonomy): Eukaryota > Metazoa > Arthropoda > Insecta > Hymenoptera > Ichneumonidae > Ophion > Ophion ellenae. The sequence goes on along the minus strand of OY723386.1, from coordinate 52,612,016 downwards.
ATTACTGTGGCCTAACCCCTTGAAGCTCTTGTCCGTAAACAAAATTATGGGTCTCCCGTTTTATCGGGTTGGACGTGTGACGCAAATAAAAAAAAATCGTTTCCAAAGAAAAAAAGCATTGATTGTTTTGGAAATTTTACGAAGTGTTAAATTCATGAATGAGAAGAGAAAAAAATCGCGGCAACTGGAAATTTCGAAGCTCTTGAGCGACTACTAAATATTCATTGGCCGGCTAGAGTTTTCGCGAGCTCAGTTTCAAAATTATAAAGCGTAAAATTCATGCGCGAGAAGTGATCGGAAAAAATCGATTTTTAAATAAAAACTAGAATTTTTGGGAGGCTTGAGCGACCTCTAAATATTTTTTGACCGCTCGCAGATTTCGCGACGATTTTTTTTCTTCTTTAAAGTAGATAATTGGATAGTGAGAAAAAGGAGAAAAATATAGAGCTCAAATTTGGCCCACCCTAATGCCCATACTGCCGTCATATGGAGGAAGTCTACAAAAAAATCGAAAATGCATCATACTATACAGAACGATGAGAAATTTTATACTGATTCCAGCCGTACCAGAAACGCATTTTCGATTTTTTTTTCAATTGTTTTGTCTCTCCATGGAAACCATTTTTATATTCAATATCTGTAACTGATTGACCCGCGAAATGTCAAAATGACGCTCGTTCTTCGCGGCATTTCGATTCTCACCTTCATCGTCGGCGTTCCGGCTGAATTGCACGTGCGCGTAAGTACAATGAAACCCGCTTTGTTCTCTTTATCGATTGATTTTCAGGGCCCGAAAATTCGCGAAGTAAACTGCGATCCGTTTTGGGTTAGATATGGTCTCGGGGACGCGACTAGCCCTCGGGCTCTCGCCGGGCGCATTAAAATGCCGATATTTCGAAATCGAGACTTTTTGTCTCTCCCTTTTTTTTATTTTTTTTTATATTTTTTTTCACCTTTTTCGGTTGCAATTATCCGCGAATCGAGGAAGGGCGAAAGGGAGAGTTATACGGCATGAAAGTGGAAAAGAAGGGAAAAAAAGAGACGGAAAGAAGAGAAATAAGTCCGAGCCCTCCCGATGCTTTTGTGTGTCTCGATCGCGTTTCGAGCGAGTAGAGCCTCTATCAGTCAAATTACAGCCTGACAAGCTGACATGTAAATTGGTATACCGTACCCGCGGACTCATCTATACCGGGTGTTACGAATTATCCGGTCGACAACGCGCCCCGGACCACGATCGTCTCTCTCCTTTACTCTACACGCGCAAATACACAAGCCTACACACATATACATACACGCGCGTACGATTACTATTTCTCAACAATTTCTCGGAGACGAAAAGTCCTGGACTTTGTCTGAAATGGAAAAAAAAGAATACCACGTAATATAAATGGAGGCAAAAAAAATCATCTTTCTCTCTCTCGAAGACCGTCTTTTCGAGGGTCATACGCGCGGGTGACCTTCTTTTTCCACTCGCCAATTACTGTTCTTTGGGGATTTTCAGAACACCGGTATCGGCAATGTCGATCGGTTGGATGTCGGCATGGTCTTTTGTGAGTATGACGCAGCGCTTGTACGTATTGCAATACCAAAGTATTTCTCGGTGACGTTTTGAAATTGTCGAATGCAACTGCGACCATCGAACGGCTAGTTAAGGGGTAAGGCCACTGTGGCGGAGAAAAAATAAATATATTTAGCGATTTTTTTTTAGCCAGACAATGAAATAAATCAAAATTCTGAAAAAGGTGCTTTATTGTACATATCACAAACCGTATAAAGGATTTTTTTCAAAGTAATGTAAAACAAAATGGCGGCTGCACAGCTTTTCTTCGACGAAGCCTTTTTATTCATAGGCGCGCCGCCGGACCAACGGCACCTGCAATTTTTAATTTACAGTGAATGATTTTTTTTTTTCGATTATAGATGTGAATAGCTACAGAAGTACGTACGATTTTCTCGATATGTCGATTTTTGCAAAAACAGCGCGTTTTTTAAATAAAAATTCAAAATTCTCAAAAACACATCGTCCGAAAATTGTTTATAAAAAAAAACGATGCGATATATCGAGAAAATCCTAGGTACTTCTATGCAGAATGTAATTGTGAATATACAGTTGAAAATTCAAGTCAATCGGTCAAGATTTGTTCGAGTTATGAGTCCGGCCGATTTGAAAAATGTAGTTTGGAGAAAAACGCGAGAAAAATAGAAGTATTCACACATTTTACCCACCTTAATCCTTGGAGTATGTCATTTCTAAGATATTAAGGCATCTTTTAAGGAAAGAAAAAGAATAGATTTTTTGAAATTTCTACAGTGGCCTTACCCCTTAAGGGAAGTTTGTGCCTTGTTGGGCCAAAAAATGTTTGATTTTTTAACAATTTTTCATGCGAAAGGTATTAAATATAGAATGTTGATATTTGGTATGTTGACTAAGCGGTCTTTATTTAACATCAAAATATTTTTTAAAGTTTGACAAAACATGGTGGTGGGAGTGGGAGGAGCCACGTATGTTGGTGCGCGGGCTATGACATTCTTCGCTTGCGGAAGTCCTAAGTCCTGGACAGGTGATCTGAGGCAAAAAAATCAAACGTATTTCCACTTTGTACAATATTGTGTACAGGTCGAACTAGAATCAAGAAGAAAAATTGACAAACAAAAAAATTATGAGCTACCGAAGGGGAAGTTTAGTTTGTTACAAAAAAAGTTTGCAGTTTTTTGTTCATAAAATGAAAACGTTTGAATATTTTCTGACAATTCTAGTTCTACTAATGAAAACGTTTGTTGTACACGTGCCTGCCAAATTTCGTAACGATTGCTCATCTATACCGTGTGGGAGCACTTCCGCAAGCGAAGAATATCATCGCCGACGCACCGACTTACGTGGCTCCTCCCACTCCCACTACCACGTTTTGTCAAACTTTAAAAAATATGATCATCTTCAATTAAGACCGCTTCGTAAACATACCAAATTTCAACGTTCTATATTTAATATTTTTCGCATAAAAAAATGGTGAAAAATCGAACATTTTTTGGCCCAACAAGGCAGAAACTTCCCTTAAGGGACTACATCTACCTAGAAGCACGAAAAATTGCCAAATTCCGTTTTTTTTCTTCTGGCAAACGGTCGGTGAAAAAGAAACACATTTTTGGCTAACACAAAGGTATATGTATTGAGAGCCTTAAGGAGGTTGCTCAGCTATCGCGAAATAGTAAGAATTTGCTGAAATTTATTGAGGATTTTGCGAACAGGTGTTACGACTCCGTGTAAAATTTCAAGTACCTCGTTTGCGTGATTGTTGAGCAATTAAGGGAGACTTTGTCCTTGAAATCGGCGGGAGATGTTAGCGGCTCAACATGAGCAGCTAGAAGAAGAGGATGGATGCCTCTATGGACCAGGCATTGCCGACTAGCGGTAATTATAAACACATTGGTGTAAACACATTACAAAACTTTAAACGCGTTTTTCTCGAAAACACGTTTTTAAAAATGGCTGACATTCTCCTGACCGCTGTAATTAACATATCAACCTGAAATTTGGAGAGCATACTCAGAAAATATGTCTTCACGAAATGACGGATCGTTTTTTCGATAGATACATTTTTGCATTTGTTATTTATTTTTTTATGCGAAAAAAAACGCGAAATTTCGATTTTTTTTTAATTGCCGCCATTTTTCGAAATTTGTACTAAACGAAAAACCCATCCGTCATTCCATGACCAAAGGGTCACAGATTGATAATATGCTTTGAATTTGTGTTTCAGATCAACAAAGAGGGGGCAGTGATGTCAGCCGTTTACCTCCCGCGATTTGAGGACCTGTTTTCGCGGAGCTGCAACGGCCGCCATTTTGTTTTTTTTTTTCAAAAAAAAATTTGTTTAACGTTCCGTATACCATGAATAAAAGCAAGAAAAAAACCGCACTCAAAAAGCTTTACTCGTTTCCTTTAAAAAAAATAAAATGTAAACACCTGAAATATGGCACTCCAAGGACAAAGTCTCCGTTAATTATTGAAGGCAGGCCCTTATACACGGGCGACATAGCAAAAGCTTCATGAGAACTCTGATACGACTGTCGCAACATAATAAAAATAGTAAGAATTGAATGGAAATAGGTGGAAAAAATACTTGAGATTTTTATGAATAATTTCAACGAAGAGTTTTGTCTGTCTCGTTATCGATATATTCGTGAAATAAAACAGGAAATTTCAGCTGATTCGCGTAAAACGATGAAGCGCCCTACTGCACGTGGCAACGCTGCTGTCAAGTCGGCCATTTTGAGTAGGCGGCAAAATTTGAAGCGCACAAACTATCGCTTCCTTGCTATAAATTTCTTACCGCGGTTTCATAAAGAGTATTTTAATATTTTGGATCATTCTTTACAGAAGCTGCAGTGCATGTGTTTCGACATAACCTTCAAATCATTTACGCGTCGTCCCTCGACTGCGCATTCATTTTCCGGCTCAACTACTTTTTTCCACCGCTTTCCAGGATGCACTTGCTCCGACCGTCGGTTGTACTGTTTTTCGGTTCGCATTTTACTCTTCTATCTTTTCATTTTTGCCGAACAAAGAAACGGAATTCGCGCAGGATGTTTGACAGCTACACGTTCACGACGTGGCGTTCGTATCTCAGCTCAGTGATACCAGTTACTGAGAACTAAATTGCGCGCTTGCCACATTTCAACTTGGTTAATAACGTATTCGCGATGTAAATAAACAAAAAAGATTAATAACGTTTCTAAACAGTCAATTATATGCATTGCACATATTTATTTAATTGACGTAACCAAAAATTCGACTATTCGGGGTTAGCAGCTGTTACAGCCGCCCGTGTTTAAGCATATGCGTTCCCCTCTTGCCGCTTGCCCCGCAAAGACCGTGAGCAGCCTCCCTAAAAAAATCACACGGGAAAAATGATGTTGAAGTTTGCATCGTTGAAATTCAACGAAATATTTTCTTACCGAATTTCCCTAATGTTCTTTAACAGATTTAAACTATAGAAATCCCGCGATCATTTTTCTGCTTCCTGTTTAGCGATCCACAACCCAAATCTACAAAATATGATCTTAGAACCTAATGAAAACAAGGAAGTAAAAAATATCGTTGTATTCCAAAGATGCAAACTTCAAGACCATACAAAAAAACCATGGCCGCCGGCAGATGATGACATTTTTTTGGCGGCCTTTGGTAGGGACACTCTTCAGCTTAAACGGTCCATATGGAATCTAAAAACCAAACGGGTTATTCAAGTTAACAATAAATACGAGTCGTTGACGGCCGTCGATTTTTAAATTATTTTGTTTTAACAACGTGGCGACGAATTGAAACTCGAGCATACAAAATCTATGAAAGAATTCGTCGTTTTTACATAACTATTAAAAAATAAAGATTGATTTACAAAAAGTGAGGTCGTTAATGACGTTTAAATGTTTCTCATCGTATCTCCTGTAGATTTGGAAAAAATCCGTCTCGTGGTTCTCGAGATATTATGTCCACCGATTTTGAAAATACTGTCATCTGCCGGCGGCCATGTTTTTCTGTATTTTTCCTCAAGGGGTTTTCTCACTTTGAACGCTAGAGAAGGCTATTTTTATGAATTTTTTTGATAGGTTTATATTATACATATTGATATAACAATTGTTGCACTTAATAAATACACTTTCGAAATACATTTAAAATTTTTTTTTGTCTATGTAACCCATACAAACTTTGATCGTTTTTTTCTCGAAACAACGTTTTTTCGACGGCTTGTTGATAAAATCTTCGAAACTACTGAACCGATCCTTATGAAATCTTAACCACATATTCTTTACAACTATAGCTATATCGTATATCAAGGATTTTTAAAATTTTGATATTTACTATTTTTTTGCTGCCAAAAACGATTAAAAAACACGTTTTCTTCTTTTTTCGAAAAATGACCGCCATTTTGTTATTTTTGCATATATGAAAAATCGTATGATATGCGCTATAGCCATTAACATACTGAATCTAAAATCGTTCGATTTTTCTGTTTAGGATGATTCATCTCCGAGCTTTCATCAACAGCGCAGACCTACAATTTTTAGGACATTTTTTTATATGCCATTTTCGTCTATAAATAGTGACTTAAATAACTAATTTAAAAACAAATGTATTCCGAAAGTGTATTTATTAAGCATAACAACTTCCATTTCAACATCTATAATACAAACCAATAAAAAAAATCATGAAAATAGCCTTTTTTAGCGTCAAAAGTGATAAGATCCCTTAAAGGCTCTCAATGTATGTACCTTTGTGTTAAAAAAGTGGGTTTCTTTTTCCCCAACCGTTTCCCATGGTCTTGAAGTTTGTTTGGGTTCCACAAGTTCTAGTCGGTATTTAGTGCGATCAAAGTAGGTCAAATCTGCTGATGTTGACCATTGCATAGTTGGATCGCAATCAAAGTTCATTTGTAACTCTCAAACATCCATTAATTGCAATGATAAACGTCATAATTCCAGCGCAATTCACAATATCCCACAAAAAGTTCGCGGTTAATAGCCTAAGTTTAATTTGTCTCGCTCAAACGATGTGCAACTCATGGAAACATCGTAATCAATGCCCATCAATCCCGCCAAGATTGCCTCAGCCAAGTCTCATTCGTTGATTGTAAAAATACGCAAATGGACCGAGAAGCCATCATCGAATTTGGACTTACATTGCGTGCGATAGAGCGGAAACACCAAATGGTGAAGCGCGTGATGTTCGAGTTATGGCAACTTGGTAACTGCGACGGTTCGTCATGATCGAAATTTATGGAGGAGTTTGGCGCACGCACGTTGCACCAGAGTCGCACGACGACAGATCACACGATAATCACGAAGAAGCATAGCGTACACGGACACACGAGAGAGGCAATGCAGAGCTTGGACGATCACAACGCACACGGAATGCCAGGACAGACGAGCAGCAACATTTACAGGGAACGCGACTAGTGGCCCCGCGAAGCAGCCCGGTTGCAATTCTATATAACACGCAATCCATCCTCCGCAAGCACATTATATAGCCACAGTTCGCGTTTACGAACTCTCGTCCCCGCGGATTCTATAGGTTATACACCACTGGTAAACATGGCCAAATGCCAGTTTTGTTTCGTTCCTCGTACGGTGTGCGCCGCGCGCGCTGCTAAATCATTCGTGCCAAATCCCCATATGTTCGTCTTTCCGAATCTCGCAACCGAAAGAAAGTCCAGTGTACGGCTCGATAGCCCCCGGTTTAAACGGCAAAGAGCATAGCAGAGGCGGAACTACTCTGGGTTACTGGATGTTCCTCGGTAGGGTGATATAAGAGCACATTCGGAAATGCTGCGTAACTTGCGCAATGAAAGATCACGAAACATTGCAGTATCTTGAAAAGTTTGCGAGACCAAATACTGGCTAGGATCGTTGGAATAGTCCAGATTATTTCCCATAGTCCCCAGTTGAGCCTGAAACTATGGAACTTTGTGCGCCACTCATCACTGCTTATCTTCGTCCAACCTAACTTCATCTAGTTCCAATTCAGCGACTGCTGCTTCGTCGGTTGGAGTCGTGCAACCAACCGCCGGTGGTTGGTGTCATCCAGACGCCTTCGATCGGCTGGTACAATTGAACGTACTGGCACCCAGCAGCATTAGGAACCCAAACAATGCTAGGATGAGAAGAAGAACATGAAGCCTTCCACTGAAGACCTGGACTCGTCTGCTTAGAACATGTGAAGCAATCAGGTGAAGGTTTTTATAGTTGGCACGAGGCACCATGTGCTGCCGTTAACATGCCGCAGTTAATTCTCCACGGTGTCCATGCTGATCGTACCAACGAGGGATTACTGCAGCTTCAAAGCACAGAACTTGGTGCGTCACTCATCGCTGTTTATCTCCGTCTAACCTAACTTCGTCTGGTTCCAATTCAGCTACTGCTGTTTCGTCGGCTGGAGTAGTTCAACGAACCGCCGCTGGTTGGTGTCATCCAGACGTATTCGATCGACTGGTACAATTGAACGTACCGGCACCCAGCAGTATTAGGAACCCAAACAATGCTAGGATGAGAAGCAGAAGTTGAAGCCTTCCAAGCTGGAGACATAGATTCGTCTGCTTACAACATGTGAAGCAACCACGCGAAAATATTGATACACAGTTGGCTCGAGGCGCCATGTCCTGTTTTTAACATGCCGCAGTAAATTCTCTCTGTCCATGCCGCAGCATTATATCTACCCATAAACCGATCGTACCACGTTGGATCACAGCAAGCCACAAAAGTTGACAAATTGGCCAGGAAACTCTGTTCAAAGTGTTGCGTTGTACGGTAGTTTGGCAAGGTATTAAGTATGAAGCAGCCCTTGAGTTTTGGAAACAAGTGTAGTACCGGTGTCTACGCAATCATCGTTCAACGAGCACCCAAGTTACGCGATATTCCATATATGTATGTGATTGTCCGGAGGTTACTCGACCCTCTGGCATGCGTCGCGGCTCTGAATTATTAATCGCTCGCGGGTCGCGAATCCCTTGAATCCCTTCTGTAACTCTCCTCGCACCCCACCTCGGGAGCCCTGTTCCACAAAACGGTATATATATACAGTGTGTGATGAAGAAAAAAAACGATTGGAAAAAGGAAAAAGCGAGACAGTCGAATGACAGGGAGAAGCAGGTGATATTTAAGTTGCGATGGGCCGAGCACGGTTCTATACATGTATCACACACGTGTGTGATATGCCTCTTGGAAATATTCGGGTTTCGTTTCAGCCCTGGTAATTATTGTTCGGGGCTTGAGGAGCTCCGGTTTGCCCGGATGAGTGACGAACGAAGGCTCTGCTCGAAATCTGAGACTCTCTGTTGAAACGGAACAAACTATCTATGCTGCTGACTGAAAAGTGAAACTTACGGAGGTGGCCACATCGTGATATTCGCCTGTGAATGATGGATACTCGTAATCGAGCAACCGGATATCTTGTCGCGCAACTTTGAGAGCACATACGAGCCACTTTGGAATGAATAATTTTTCAACGTAGCAGGCTCCCTGTGCAAGAGAGAAGAAGAAAGGGGACGGGGAACGATTCGTTATCCACATGGAAGACTGCCCGAGGATTCGGCAGTCTTCCGGTCATCACGACTCCAGCTCACCAATGAACCTGCACAGGGCGCGTCCCTCCAGGTGTCATCTCCACTACCAAGACATCTCTAAATGAGCTTCAGACAACTTCGATTTCTGTTCCGGCGTGCCATGGAAAGCGCACGATGGAAGAACCGTTGCCCATTGTTGCCCTGCTAGCCACGTGATCAGCAGATTCACCAATTTAAAAACACTTCCCTGGTTTACGCAAGTGCGAAGCGATACTCAGCTGGCTGCTCGCCAGCTTCATCTTCCTATTGCTGCTATTCAACGACCCAACAGGTCCTTTCTCCCTCCGCAAAGTTCCATTTCACCTCACACCCCATAAAACGATCCCCACTCAATGATCGCAACGCTGATCCATCCTGCAAACCGATCCCCATCGACATCTAAAGTCTCTTCTGTCTTGTATTGCAGTCGTGGAGATTGAGAACGCGGGCAAGCTCCCCATAGCACTTGCCACACGAATGATCAATTGCTGCGAAAACATAACGCCCGAGGACATTGATTGCGAGGTGAGTCGGCCAGGTGAGCGCCTCGAGCGACTTTTCACCAAGGGGGGTGGCAAATGCGCGAAACGTACATTCAGCGACGATCGTAAAGTGAACAAAGTACGGCCTCGTTTTTCGAGGGGGGTGTACCTTGCTTCGTGCAGTCATGAAAATCATTGAATTTTCCAGCACATCCAATTGATCGGTGGCGATATGGGAGTACTTAATCCCCACTGCGTTAGGAATCTCACCCTTGTATGGCCGACCCTCGTAAGTACCCCACCCTCCTCTCAACTGGCAAAAACATCCTTTGATCTCGTCCCTCATTCCTGCTACTTGTAAGTCTCCCCGTACGCTATACTTACGAATCTACATGTATACGTACGGCTAACGAAGGGCCGTGGCTCGCGTAACGGGGGTAGTTTGTACGATCGTTCTGTACGATAACTCCGGTACAATGAGCCACAACGAGACGAAGAGGAAGAAAAGAAACACGCGAGGAAAGTGGCCTTAAAAGGGAGGAGGGAGGAAAAAAGAAAGATAAACCAAAAGAAGGATATTTGGCCAAGTCCGTAGAAGGGCGAGGAGAGAAAACGAGGGAGAGAGGGGCAGGGACTCGGTAGATGGTGGAGGTCTCCGAAACCTCTGGAGCCGCGGGTTTTGTGCTTCCGAGTGTGTTCTTGGGTGCCCCTGTTTGTCGCGTGGGAGCAATATAATCGTAGTCGTTATCGTGATCCTGACGGGGCGGAGCCGACATGCACCAACCAGCATAGTCGAACGTGTATTTCTGCCACCACCATGAACCCCCCACGTTCAAACGTATTATCACTAAACACCACACATACGTCATATACATATATACCATCGTACTTCTCTTGTGTACCGTAGTTGCACGTTAAACCCCACTCTCACACGCCACCGACTCTCTCGCCGCCATCATGATTTATGAGTGTTTTTAAGCTAACGGCTCTCTCTCTCTCTCTCTCTCTCTCTCTCCCTGCTACAATTCCCTTCTGGTCCCTCTTGTCCTCCCTTCGTCCCCACTCATTCTCCCAGGCATGATCAGCACACGTACACACGTGCTTGCCAGACATGCACACGTATAGCGTGCATTTGCAACTACGAGTGAAAGGAAAGTGCGACAAAGAGTGTCGTGTCGATTGAGAAAGGTACAGGTGGAAGTGCACGAGTACTTTGAATTGAGTCGTAAGTGAACTCAAATGTCCGCCCTTGCGAGCGCAATTCCTTTCATTATTTCCGTTTATTTTCCTTTTCACTGCGTAGAAACATCCAGCCTCATTGTGTATGATTGCAGTCTCGATCTTACGAATCATCCTCATTTCAATTTGATTTCCCAAGATTTATGGCATGTCGCAATCAAACGTGCATCCAGCTGCAGCCACATGGCCTGGTAACGCAATGTTTCCTATGCATGTGTACACAGCTATGTATGTGTATAATAAAACTGCAAGTGCTTTGCCCGTAACTTTGTTAATTTTTTTTTTTACAAATTGTTTATACTAACAGACGTAAAAAATCATATTTTGAAGGAAAGTTATCAGTCTGTCTGTCTGCGCGTTTGAGCGTTTTTAACTCGCGAAGTATTGAATGTATTTGGATAAATCTTGGATAGGAACATGTGTTAGAGTGTCGAATGTGATTTAGGCGGTTGGACATTACGCTAGGTGATTAATTACAACAAACAAGGATACACAGAAACAAACGTAACGTTAATATTGATGACGTTGAAGTTTGCATCGTTGGAACGCGACAAAAATGATTTTTTTCTTGTGTCCCAAATTATTTTCAGCAAATTTGCAGTGCGAATATCACGTAAATATTTTTCAGGATGCTCATTTTCGACAAGCAACTTGCAAAGTATGATGTTGGATAATTATGAAAGTAAGAAATTGTAAAGACTTGTCGTTGCATTCCGACGATGCAAACTTCAACCCCATTAATATTGAACAAACAAACGGCGATAACAAACGGACCGAAACAAACAAAGAAAATAAATGAATAATGAGATAAACGAATAAATATGTACGAACAATTAGAGGTTGTGTGTAACTACCGCATTTTCATGAATTGTTCAAATAAATCATTATTTTCTACAAACATTCTATTTTTTTTCTGTAAGAAACATATTATCTGAGAAAAAGATCACGAAACTGCAAACGTAAGACCACATGAGGAAATTAAAAAAAAAAATTACGGATAATGAGGCGTGCTTAATAATGGGAGGGGAGTTAGTAGGAGAAAGGGAGAGGGAAAGAGACGGAAAGATGTCTTGGTGGACTAGAACACAGTGAGGCAATGCAGACCCTGCTCCGTATTTTTCTACAGATTTTACACAAGACTACCGGTAATTAAAAAAAAATGTATCATTATGACGTTGAAGTCATAATGTTGGAAGTCATCGTTGGAAAGCAACGATATTATTTTTCTTCACTTTTTCCGTTATCATTATCCAAAAGCTTTTTTTTCGCAAATTGAGGTCGAAAAATTACTAATAAAAATGCGTTAAAACGTTTAAGCGATTTTCACTAAATCTAAAAAAATTCATCGAAAAATCTGAAAAATTTGAGTAATTGAAAAGAATTAATTTTCGTTTGATTTCAAGGATGCAAACTTCAAGGTCATAAAAAGTTTTGCAAAGGAAATTTAGAAAAATCAGAAAAAAAATATACCGTTGAATTCCAACGATGCAAAAATCAACATCATGTACAATTGACACTGAAGATTTCCCGTCATTAGGCTTCGATGGCAAAACTATCTTCTAAATTCTAGATTTCTTGAAAATTATATATATATGTGTATGTACACATATATATACACACAGGATAATCCTACAATTTTCCATAGGTCAGATTATGCCCTACTGTATCGTGGAATTTCAGTTTATTGTAGGAAAAAGTCCCACGGTTTTCGAAATTTTGGGCTGTATATTATTTTTTGGAAAAAAAATGAAACAAAAAAAAAACAAAAACAACTATTTTCGGTTGGTTTTCCGCGAGCCATATTTACAAATGATGTGAATCGACAATGACTAAGCAACTTTTTAAAGTCATTGGCACGATATGCGTAGGACACTTTTTTTTACACCGCAGGCAGTCAGATGTTCTAGCTGTATAAAAATTCTGCATAAGATATTTTTTCATAAAGTTTCCTTAACATTTCAGGTTAAAAAGAAGACTTTTCTAGATAAAACAAATAACCAAGAGTATTTAAAAAAAAACAGGTAAAAAAAGTTATCATTTGTAGAAATGGTATGCGAAAAACCAAAAGCAGGTGATTTTTATCTCGAAAACCACGGGACTCCAACTAAACTAAAATTCCAGCACATGGTAGGACATGATCTGGCCTATCGACAGTTGCAGGATTATCCATCCATAACAGGACACCCTATATATTTATACATACATATATACGTGGAATTATTATAATTCATCTCGGGAGGACACAGGTCTTTTGTAAAGTAATCCGTTATGAAACTATGCTCTTTTACGATCTCATCCTGAGGGTACACCGAGCACTGATTGCGAGACGAACGAGGTGGAAGAAGAGAAAAAACGCGGTCAAGTGCGCGTGGCGGACCACGCATGAAAGTTCCGTAGCTTGTTAGGTACGCGCATAGTTGTAACGTTGAATTAAAACTCAATGACTTTTGTAAAGTTTGCAAATCAATGTGTCGTTTATTGAACAACAGTGCGGCACAAACGTCGATGATTATCGATATTCGACGTGTAACTTTTTTTTTGAACAGTGTCGACATTATGGAAGATATAAATTTCCCGAATTAGAAACCATTTTCATTTTTGTTTCTGAAACTATTTATTTTACAGTAACCGCAATAACTTGAGTACTCGTTGTCAGAAAACCAAGTGGTTACAAGAATATAGGGGCATGAAGAGATGACAAAGGAACAGTGGCTAGGGAACCTTGAATATCGTCACCGACGACTATAAATAAGCAGTATAGCTCACGGCTGGAAAAATGAGGATTTTTCGTGATTTTTTTCTGGGAAACGTGTCGAGTTTTCGATTTTTTTGTTTACATTAAGGCGTTACCCCCACTTGTAGCGCAAAAAGGCCTTTTTCATTAATTTTTTTAAAGAAAACTACAAAACTTTTTTAATCGATCAATATACCATCTTAAAGAACACATCTTGAAGAACTTTCAGTAATTTTTTTATTGAAAAATATTACATTGTTCAGTGGCAAATGGCCGTCAATGAAATAATGTTTTTATATACACGGTTTGCGGTGACCAACATTGCGGTGAAGTGGATCATCTGAAAAAAAAATGCGGATGGATTTAGTCAAATATAAGTATAAACTAGTCTTTAATTGAAGGATTTTAAAAAATATTCATTTTTCACAAAATGGCGGACAGTCAAAGTTAATGGTTCGATTTTAACGAAAAAAAACGGCCGTTTTTTGGCTGTAAAACGGCCATTTCTTTTCGAAAAAAAAATCGAACGATTAAAGACTACATTTTTATGTATTAAATAAGCCTGCAAAATTTCAAGAAGATCGGTTCATTAGTGTTCGAGTAATCTTGGTCACCGACTTCAGAAATGCCATTTTGAGAAAAACGCGTTTAAGGTTTCTCTTTCAACGCTCATATCTCAGTCAATTTTGTTCGGATCGACTTGAAATTTTCAGGACATATTCTCAGATACTTATACTTCAAAAAAACGCAATAAAAAAAATCGATTTTTTTTAAATCGCAAGTGGGGGTAACCCCTTAAAGAGTATGGTTTCGAGTATCTTTTACAATTTTTGAATTGAAAAATATTGATAAATGTGGTAGATATCATACTTTGTGGAGACCGCCGTTTGAAAAATGTTCATCGAAATGTCCATGCCAAAACACTTCGTTCTTGCATGAAATTATCTAGTGCTTGGACCAGGGATTTAATAAAATATTGATTTTTGTAAAAATGGCCGCAGTCCAAAGTGAAAGCATCGATTTTTGGTGACAAAAGGGTCAAGTTCGTTGACAAAAATAAATATGCATAAGAAAAAAATCCTCCGTTCAAGCACTGCTTTTTTATGTGAAAAAGAAGCTCTTAAAATTTAAAGGTGGTCGGTGCAGTGATTTTTTAGATATCGGGGTCACGGATTTGGAAAAAGTAATTTTGAGAAAAACGCGTTTACAGTTCGCCGGTTCGCGGAACCTACCTATAAATGCTCCTAACTGCCTCAATTGTGAACGGTTCGACTTGAAACTTCTAGACAATTTTTTTTTAATGTTATATTTTAAGAATCCGTCGAAAGCTTAAAATCGATATTTTCAAAAATTTCACCTAGCGGCCGAAAAGAAGGCCTAACTAACCTACATTTTTTTAAATGTTATATTTTAAGAATCCATTGAAAGCTTAAAATCGATATTATAAAAAATGTCACCTAGCGGTCGAAAAGAAGGCCTAACTTTGATGATTTTTTTGGGGAGTATACTGCAAGAAATGGACATTCTTTTTAGAACGATTATTCAGCATATATTCAAGTATCGAATATTTTTTTAATTATTATTTTCGTACAAAATGGCGGCGTGAGAGCCAATTTTCGAAATGATCTTCAAAAAAACACCTCCAATAGCGAACAATTTTCTCGTGAAATATAAGACCTGGAACGAAAAACGAAAAAAAATCTATCCACTATTGGCTATAGAAGTACGTGGGGATTTTTTTATTTTGTCAAATTTTGTAAAAATTATGCACTTTTCACAAAAAAATCGATTTTTTTGCTAAAAAAAATAGGCAGTAAATTGTTTATAAAATAAAAAGCTTACATTGAAACGAAAAACCCCCACGTACTTCTGCAAAGGCGGTAATTGTGAAGCTACTGTCAAAATTGAAAACTGATCCATGCAACCGTGTTGAAGATTCGCCAAGATTGAAAAAAGTAATCTACAGAAAAACGCGTTTTTATGATGTTAAAACATTGTTTAAGTAATAAAAAAAAAGTTTTTTTGAAAATCCTAGGCTGTTGTTACCCCTTAATTTTAATGATTTATCGTTCTAGATCAATGTGTCTATTAACGTACAATATTTCTCAACCTTTTCGTCCTCATCCTTGCACGGCTAAAAACTCTTCGTAGTATCTGCACGAGCGCAAGGGCGAGTGTAACATCGCGATATCGTACGGATGTAGAAACAATCAGACGGACGAGATCGAGGCGAAAGTACGATTCGATACGTCAGTATCGAGTAACAAAGTTCCGGCAGTTCTCGAAGGTACAACGTTCGCATCGGGAATGAAATGTTTCTTTTTTTTTTGCTTCTTCCGGTGTACACGTTTCGTGCTCGATATTGTGGATAAGAAAATAAGTTGACGGGAAGTAAGCTGTGATTAAGAGTAACGATTCCGCAGGATACTACGAGCCTATAATCGTCAAGAAATGTCCGAGCGTCGATCTCGACCCGCTCGATCACTGTCGACCGATAAACTGTCACGTCAAGTACAATGGAAAAAGGAATTTTTACAACAGGAAGTTGCAGCGTTGCCAACCGGTGCCACTGTGCTTCGCAGACGCGGGCAAGGAACTTCCAGACGTGGTAAGTACGAAAATTACATTCCCCAATTGCGCCATCTTTTTTTTTCTTTCGTAAGTTCGAGCTACATGCTCACCAAATTCCTGAGTCGTTTTTGTCAAGGCCTGAGCCATTTTCAGGGCTACGTACCCAAAGGGCAAAACGGAACCCTATTAAGGCGTTACCCCCACTTGAAGCGCAAAAAAGGCCTTTTTCATGAATTTTTTCAAAGAAAACTACAAAACTTTTTTAATCGATCGATATACCATCTTAAAGAACACATCTTGAAGAACTTTCAGTAATTTTTTTATTGAAAAATATTACATTGTTCAGTGGCAAATGGCCGTCAATGAAATAATGTTTTTATATACACGGTTTGCGGTGACCAACATTGCGTCGAAGTGGATCATCTGAAAAAAAAATGCGGATGGATTTAGTCAAATATAAGTATAAACTAGTCTTTAATCGAAGGATTTTAAAAAATATCCATTTTTCACAAAATGGCGGTCAGTCAAAGTTAATGGTTCGATTTTAACGAAAAAAACGGCCGTTTTTTGGCGATAAAACGGCCATTTTTTTTCGAAAAAAAAAATCGAACGATTAAAGACTACATTTTTATGTATTGAATAAGCCTGCAAAATTTCAAGAAGATCGGTTCATTAGTGTTCGAGTAATCTTGGTCACCGACTTCAGAAATGCCATTTTGAGAAAAACGCGTTTAAAGTTTCTCTTTCAACGCTCTTTCAACGCGGATTCTTCTCTTTCAACGCTCATATCTCAGTCAATTTTGTTCGGATCGACTTGAAATTTTCAGGACATATTCTCAGATACTTATACTTCAAAAAAATGCAATAAAAAAAAACGATTTTTTCAAAATCGCAAGTGGGGGTAAGCCCTTAATGATACTCTGCTGTCTGAAATAAGTTACAGACCTCAAATTTTGATATTTTGTGTAGAATTGTCTCAAACCGATTTTGTGTAGAGTTGACCCAAAACCAAATATTGAATTATAAATTCAATTAAATTATTTTTCATGAGGGTCCCATATACGAAAAAGGAGCTACTTTTTTGGTAATATCGAAAAACCGATATTAGACTTGAATAATACCGATATTTCGATATCAGAATTGAAAACATTAAAATATCAGTATAATTGCTATGATTTCCATTGAAATTACTTTTACTTTTCTTTTTAATACGTTTAACAGTCTTAAAATATTATTACCTATATTAAATATTTCCGAAGTGTCAACTTATTTATCCGCGAGTTTGGAATCAGAAAGGGCCTTTCCTTCCGCAGCTTACACCTGCGATAAGGTAAGCTCGTCTCTGAAAGCCGGAACTTCAGATGCCCTCGGTTTCTTGCGGTCGTTGTTCCAACATTCTCAATCTCGTTCATTAAGGCGTTAGGCCACTCTAGAGGCCGAAAAATAGGCTTAATGGAGATTTTTTCTCAGAAAAACTACAAAATAAATCGAGATCACAAAAGGGTATTTATCATAATATCAGTGACTGTATACAATAATTTTTTTGAAGCGATTAACTTCAAAATGACGGCTGTGCAGCGTTTATCTCAAAATTGCATTTTTTAAGTTGGCCGGAAACATAACTCAGACAATTTTCAACCGATTCACTTGAAATGTAGGATTTTTTAAATTTATATTTCATAGTTAAATTGTTATTAACAATTATCCGACGATTTTTTAGGGAAGTTTTTGGAATGTGAAAAATTAGCCTAAAAAATCGTCAGTTAATTGTTAATAACAAATGAACTATGCAATACAAATAAAAATCCTACGTACTTCCATAGACAATGTATTTTTCAAGATATATTGAATGTTTCAAGTGAATCGGTTGAAAATTGCCTCAGTTATGTTTCCGGCAAACTTAAAAAATGCAGTTTTGAGATAAACACTGCACAGCCGCCATTTTGAAATTAATCGCTTCAAAAAAATTATTCTATACAGTCGCTGATATGTATGATAAACACCCTTTTTGTAATCTCGATTTATTTTGTAGTTTTTCTGAGAAAAAGAAATCACCAAAAAGCCTATTTTTTCGGTCTCTAGAATGGCCTAACCCCTTAAGGTGAGCAAGCTGTTGCCTGCCTGCCACACGCCATTTGTTTGCATCCTGGTAACTACTACTGCGCTGCCTCGCATAAAACTGCCTAATTTTAATTTAGCTTGTTTACCCCTTTTTTATTTGCACAAAAGTTCCTATTCCTGTTTTTTGTTTGTTTATTTATTTTATGTTGGGTTTCACATATTTAAGAACATAGCAGAGTATGTTCGAAGTTTATAATAAATGAAGATCTCAGCAAAGGACGATGATTTTTAACGAGTACTGTGGTTTCACTTGCAATTAGCTATACTCTATTTTTTCTACAATCTCGATCTCCACTTTCACGCTTCTAACGTTTGTAATCAAAGTTTCCAATAAATATTGGAAAAAATCAAAATATCGGTATTCCGATATTGCAACTTGTTGATATCGAAATAATACCGGTCAAATAAAAAGCTCCGATAGTCGAAGCTCGAGTTTAAAATAATATTCCGGAGTTCCTCATAAGTTACGCGTCCCCGTGAACGGATCAGAATTGTTCGAAAAGTGGATCCGAGCGTATGTACGAGCAAAAACTCCGGAATTCCGGTATAAATTAATACGGTATTTAAAGAGACTCATTAACCGTCTATTATTCATCGTTCCCCCGGATTAAATATTCACTACTGTCCCTGAATGAAAATCATCTTCCATTCGTTACTTGATACGCGAGCACTTGATGTTTCTTTGGGTGCGATGCTTTGATGCGTAATCCTAATACGAGAAAATTCCGTCTCGCAACGGTGTTTTTTCGCCTTGTGATTCGCATGAATTTCCCTCGTTTGTATGGTCAAACACCGGTAGATCCCGTTGTTCCACATGTTTCGAAACGTACGTTTGGATTTATGTTGAGCATTCACCACGTTGCTGCAAAAAGCTCGTGTAAATAAACATTAATCATGCCTTATAAAGCCTCTTGAAAGACTCTGCGTCCAGAGGAGAAGATTTTCTCTCACAAAGTATGTCCTATTGGTATGCGAAAGCTGGCATGCGATGTGCCGTGCCAGTTTTGCGCCTTTTTCGATGGCCCCTCTTGTACCAGAATCTACGTATGGAGTGTACTCGCATACGAGGTAGGCGATTTACAGTTCGCTAAAACGCGAGAGGTTCTTATCGTTCAAATCTTCCTCCCACTTTTCACGTTTATATATATATATATATATATATATATATATATATATATATATATATCCATGCGCCAAACACCCTGTGTGTGTGTATATATATTAGGTGTAGTAAAAAGAAATCCATTATTTTTGCCTTCAATTTTATGCAAAAATAATGGATTTCTTTTTTACTACACCTAATATATATATATATATATATATATATATATATATATATATATATATATATATATATATATATATATATATATAAATATATATATATATATATATATATACACACACACACACACACAGGGTGTTTGGCGTATGGAACGACACACTATTTAGGGGGATTGCAGGGGTCTTTTGCTAATTTTTTCATCCTCAGACCTCACGTCCGAAGTACTCCGAAATCCGAAAATCCATTATTTTTGCATAAAATTGAAAGCAAAAATAATCGATTTCTTTTTACTACACCTAATATATATATATATATATATATATATATATATATACACACACACACAGGGTGTTTGGCGCATGGAACGACACACTATTTTGGGAGATTGCAGGGGTCTTTTGCTAATTTTTTTCATCCTTAGACCTCACATCCTAAGTAAATGTCACGGTAATTAAGATATGATTTTTTTCGTTTTTTTAATTACCCGAAATTTCGTCTTTAAATCGTCATAACTTTTTTTTTTATTTGTGATTGTAATAGCACGAAATAACTTTTATTGTATTCTGCAATGGATGCTTATTACAAATAATTCATTATTCGATACAATTGGTTTCAAGAAAGTGACTCTTCAGCTTCCAGTCTTAAAAATGTGTAAATGCATGAAAAATGTCAACTCTTAAATTCATTATAAAAGAAACTTATTCTCTTTATTTCGATCACATCATGAATGAATTCCATGACACGTAGCATACCGTTGGAAAGGGTATGAACTAGAGAACTTTTTCAAACAAAGCTAGGTTCAAAATAGCTTTTGGTTTTTTGTTTGTAATGAATTTAGAAGTTGACATTTTTAATATAATACATTGGTGCATTTATGACTTCGAAAGTTTATGAGCAATTTTCTTGAAACCAATGTCATCAAATAATGATTTATTTATAATAAAAAATAGATTGCAGAATACAACGAAAGTTACTTCGTGCTATTGCAATCACGAACAAAAAAGTTATGACGATTTAAAGGCGAAATTTCGGGTAATTAAAAAAAAACGATAGAAAATCATATCTTAATTACCGTGACACTTAGGACATAGGGTCTAAGGGTGAAAAAAGTAGCAAATGATCCCCCCAATCCCCCAGAAAACTGTGTCGGTTCATGTGCCAACCCCCCCCCCCCCCCTTCTCACAAACACGCAGACGCACACACACAAACACACATACACACGCGCGCGCGTGTGTGTGCTCGTACGCTTCCCTTCTCACAAACCAACGATTATTTATCCATTTGAATTTATGATCCACGACGATTTAATTTCAACGCCTTGTTTCTCTTATTAATGACGGCACGATGTGAGCCCTGCGCACACAAGTACAACTGTATCAATATGTGTGCCTGTGTGTCGGACGTGCATACCCGATACTTCGGAAACATACATATGTGGATGATAATGAGCGATTATTCCGCCTCGACGAATCCCGATAATTGCCGTACCGTTATCATCTTGTTATACGCGTTTTTCCCCTCTCTGTCGAGAGAAACATGAGATTTATTCAACCGGTATGAAAAGCTTCGACGTGCCGTTCGTGGTACTGAATTAAAAGTCTTCAAACACGGGATTTCGAAGAGCTGGAAGAGGGAAATAGGCTTCGCAAAAGCTGAAAGAAAGGCTAGAAAGTACATTTTCTTTAACTCAGATGTCCGCAGACTTGCCATGGACTGACGGGAGTCGAATTTTTGAGACCATTCTTTTTATTCGTCAGGTTTATTTGAGGCGCCAGTCCACTTTGGAGCCACGAAAAAAGGCGATTTTCGCGATTTTTTTAGGCTTTTATAAAAGATATGAATATAAAAATTGTTGGGCTTGATAAATAAAGTCTTGAAACGCTTTGAAAAAAAATTAATTCATTTTTATTTATTTTTAAGTAAAAAAAATTATAGTTTAACGTAACGCCTCAAAAATAGGTGGGCTAGGTAGCTCCATCACAACTCGGCAACGGCTCGTCTGAGACAAAAAAATCAGCGTCCATTAGATTCAGTATGACACCAGCTACAAAATGACCCTCGGATATAAAGTTTTATCAAAAAATAAAAAAATGGCAGATGAAAAACGAAAAAAGTTTTAAAAACGCGATTTTTCCGCGGTTTTTGACAAAAAGAAGAGTAAAAATCAAAATTTTTAAACCATCGAGGGTCACCTTTTTGCGAATCATGTTTACAATATGTGGTTCAAATTTCAAGACAATCGGTTTATTAGTTTTAGAGATACGATGGAGCTAGAGTTTGAAAACGCTGTTTCGAAAAAAAACGCGTTTGAAGTTTATACTATGATCGGCCGAGCGCGCTATACGCTCAGGTAGACGAAATGAGGTCCTGACGTTCGGGTAAAAAAAAGTACTCAGAGAGGTCGGATTCTCATAAAATGTTTAAAATAAAATTTCAAAATATCGATTTTTTAAAAACTTTTTTCGAAAGTATATACATTCAGAAATATTGTGTCAATTTCAGAATGTATGTACTTTCGAAAACAGTAAAAAAAAAATCGATTTTTTGAAATTTTCAAAGTGGACTGGCCCCTTAACAAAAACAATTTTGAAGGCATAAGTAAGATGTCTGGAAAGTAGTTCAGACATTCATTTGTACGTACATTAACCAAGTTAAGTACCGAATTGTGTAAAAAATATTGATAATTAAAGAAGTTATAAACGATCTCGTGAAGGACGTTTTAATGTGAGGCGCTCAACGGAGTACTTGATTTTGGCCACTAGTTTAATCTGAAACGAAAAAAAAACGAGTTTGAACAAAAATATACATGATATTGGTTAAGACTTAAACGAGCTTTGTTTGCTATCGTGTTTCAATCAACAAAAAGTAATTTTCTCTCGATTTTTCGAGGAAAAATGACATACTTATTGTTAATGACCAATGAAAAAAAATGTTAAGAAGAAAAACGTCGGTCAAGACTAAACTACTATTACACTGAATGAGTGTACCAAATGGCAAGTCAATCCGTTCATTAGATGTCGAGAAATCGAGTACACCGTTTTTAAAAAACATAGTTTTGAGAAAAACGCGTTAAAAATTTAACCGATATGAAAAGCTTCGACGTCCCGTTGGTGGTGTTGAATTAAAAGTCTCAAAAGATGTGATTTCGAAGAGCTGGGAAAGGGAAGTAGGCTGCGGAAAAGCTGAAAGGAAGGATGGAACGTCCATTTTAAAAAACTCAGATGTCCGCAGACTTACCGTGGACTGACTGAAGTCGAAGACGCGGTGGTCAATGCAAACAGTTCTATTTTCGGACTATATGATGAAAAATTAAGCGCTTGGGCTACTGTGGCGACCCGAAAATTAATTTTCAAGGTATAAGCAAGATGATTGAAAAATCGTTTGGACATTCATTTGTATGTACATCAACAAAGTTATGTACTTAATTTCGTAAGAAATGTTGATATTTAAAGAAGTTATAAAAAATCTCCTGAAGAACCATTCAACGTGACGGGCTCAACGGCGTACTTGATTTAGGCCACCTGGTTGATCTGAAACGAAAACGAACGATTTTTTTTTAATAGATCATATTGGCTAATACTTGACCAAGCTTTTTTTGTCATCGTGTTGCAATCAACAAAAAATAATTCTCGATTTTTCTTTCGATTTTTCGAGTAAAAATAACATCATTATTGTTAAGGGGCTACACCAGTGTTAACGCTGAAAATTTGGGTGATTTTCGGGAATTTTTTTAAAGAAAAGTACTCAATTAAATGTTTCGGAAAATGAAGAATATACTTGGCTATATATGACCTATATTACATAATTTTTTCATAGAAAAATATTGAGATCCCAGCGACTTATGTGCTGCCTTCGGAGGCGCTAAAAAAAAGTTCCTCCACTGCTGACGTGATTCCGGCCGATTAAGTAGCTGAAACCGAAAAAGGAAAAAATGTCGTTAAACTGGAAGGTATTTCCTGTACAATGACGTAGAATTTTCGGAAAATATCAAAATCTAACAAAAAGGCCTAGTTATGAAAAAAGTCTGTTTTCTTGCCTATAAAGTGGTCGTTTTTTTCAACGCCAAATCGTCAATTTTCATCCAATCAAAAATATCCCACGTCATTGTAGAGTAAATATATTCAAGAGTACTCAGTTCCAATCTCAAGTCAATCGGATAATTGCTCTTTGGGTTACAATGTCAGCAAATTGAAAAATCTCGTTTCGAGAAAAACGCGTTTGAAGATTTAACGATCGATTTTTGCTGGATAAAATAATTAGAGATACGGCCTTGACATTTTTACAGGATATTCTTGAAAGTATAAACTGTCGAAAAAGGCAGAAAAATGGATTTTTTTGAGTGTCACACTGGTATAGCCCCTTAATAATCAATGAAAAGAAATGTTAAGGAAAAAATCTTGATCACTAGACTTGACCGAGCTTTCTTGTTATCGTGTTGCAATCAACAAAAACCAATTCTCGATTTTTCTTTCGATTTTTCGAGTAAAAATGACATCATTATTGTTAATAACCAATGAAAAAAAAATGTTAAGGAGAAAAGCGTGGGTCAAGACGGAACTACTATTATATTGAATAAGTGTACAAAATTTCAAGTTAGTACGTTAATTGGATGTCGAGAAATCGCGTACACCGTTTGAAAAAACAGTCTCGAGAAAAACGCGTTCAAACTTTTACCGGCACTTCCGTCGTTGTAATTATAAGTCACCTACAATCCGCGATTCCTGCGCCATATATTGGACCTTCCTCTTCAATTTGACTCGCCTCGAGCGGCGAATGAGTGTTTTTCATCTTTCACAGTAGCCTAACCCCTTAAAGGTTCCGTCGAATGGGAAATGTAGCTTTTAGGGTGCTAGGGCTCAGATCTGTAAATGCAATCACGAAAATCGAAATACTCGAATGAATAGCGGCAATTAAACATTGTTTGATGTTATTTTTGCTTCATGGCACATGCGGCAATTTTTTTTTACCACGGTCCCTTTGTTATTCGTGCCATTTCGTAAGAAAAAATACATAAATGGGCAATCCAGGTTTGCGTGGGCGGTGGTCGCGACTCGATTCGGGTTTTTTCTCGTTCTCTAGCGCTCTCTTCCCTTGTTGGAAACAATTTTTCGACTCGAGAAATATTGAGGTAAGACCAACTTGGCGGCTCGCCGTTCTTACCACGAACATTGCACACTCTCGTAATTTAGCAGGGTTAATGATGACGGATGGCAAGGCAGCTTGCCGATAAAACTTACCGAGCTTTGCCACAATTCGCGTACACGTTGGGTATCCCTTTGTAACGGGATACACGTATTAAAAATACACGTATTAATCGTTCAGGTCCTGGTATACCTGTATGCACCTTCCGCAAATATTGCCGCACGCGTAGCCTCGCGACCCACGTATAAAGTGTCGAGCTATTGTTTTCAAAGGGCCTCGATTTTAATTATTGCGGAAAGAAAGGATTAAGGAGTTTCGAGACGATTGACGAAAAGTTACAATTTGATTTGGATTTATAGAGTAAATTCTTTGTCATATATTGAATGCACCATCCAAAATTTTAATCGATCGTCTACGCCAGGGATTCTTAACGTGGGGTCCATGGATCCCCAGGGGGTCCACGGGGGTCCACGGCATTATTACAATGTTTGCCGGGGTATTGGGACCTTTAACGATGTTGGGTATTTTTTTCCTACATGATGAGTAACCAACGATTGCACCCAAGTAACCCAATAAAAAATTGAAAAATGCAAAAACCAAAAAAAATATATATATAAAAACCAAGAAAAAGTGAAAAATACAAAAACCCCAAAAAAATTGAAAAATATAGAAACCCAAAAAAAAATTGAAAAATAAAAATTAAAAATTAAAAAAATACAAAAACCCCCAAAAAATTGAAAAATACAAAGACCCCCAAAAAATTGGAAAAAATTAAACAAAAAAATTAAACATTCGCTACGTCCCCGGTCCTTGACTCCGGGTATGGCTGAAAGCGAACATTCCTATCGTAATTCGACGAATTTTCCGTAGACGATTATTCCGACAATTTCGGTTTTCCGGTAAACTTTCTGCGTCAGTTTAAAATTTCCAACGAAATCGCACTTTGATTTGAAATTTCAAATGAAATGATACATTTTTTGAAAACATTGTTTCGAAAAGGGTCCAGAGGAAATGCGGATTGGTCCGCAGAGCTCAAAAGGTTAAGAACCCCTGGTCTACGCCGTTTCTATAAAATTTACAATTGAAAAAACACTTTTTAAGGGATCATCATAGGGTAACGGGTCGACAAATAGATGATTTTCGCGATTTTTGAATCGAGGGTTAAAATACGCTAATCAGTCTGATTTTTTAATCTCAAATCAAAGCACTCGTGAAGAAGAGAAAATACATTTTGAAACGTTTGTTTTTATTTTTTCTTTACACTTTTTGAACCGTTGAAAATGTCTCCTCAGGATAACTCATGATAGCTTTATTTGAAATTCAAAAACCAATTTTTTTCCTGTTAGTAGATAAGTTAGTGATTGAAAGTAAAACGTTTTTAAATTTTCGAACCCACGTAACCCCTTAATCAGTCTGAAAGCCGCTATCTTGCTATGAAGATTTTTTTTAAATCAAAATTGACAAATGGCGGCGTTTTGGAAAAAAAAAGTATCGAATTTAGCTTATTTTTACGAGTTTTTCGTTGAAAAAAATATGAAGATTAAAAAAGGAAGCTTCCATAGCAAGATAAAGAATGGCGTGAAGAATGTTGTGTTCAAATTTGAGACGGATAGCTTGAAAACTCTCCTTTTAAGAGTGGACACCATTTTGAAAAACGACATTTCGAGAAAAACGCGTTTAAAGTTTCGAGTGCGGAATTTTCATATAAATTGTCTACTAACGATGAATCGGCGATGCAAGGTCTATGTTTATAACCGTTCATACTACTGGATAATGCAAAAAAAATCGATTTTTTTGAAAATGTTACACTGTCATGATCCCTTAAGATTAGATAACATAGGGAGTACATTATGATATTGATGACGAAACTGATTTGACAGTTCTTCATAACATTTTGAACATTTTTTTCACACTATTTCACGCGTAAAACTACCATTCAGCGATGAGCGTAGGCACCCCCCTATCTTGAAAAGTTTTGTCTTTTAATTCGAAAATTTTATAGGAACGGTGTGGAGGATCGATTAAAAATTTTATGAGTGCATTCATCATATGACAAAGAATTTACTGTATACATTTTAAACAAATGGTAACATTTCGCCATTTGCCCAAAACTCCTTAAGGACAGGTTACCCTTCGTGACGATGAAAAATTTGATTTTTTTTACATAATTTGCATCTTTGAAGTGTTTAAAACCCGTGGATTTGTATGTTTGAGTTCTCGAAAACAAACATTAAATACGATTTTTTATAACGTTAAACTTCAAATGTTATTTTCTGGAAACGGCATTTTTCAGCGCGCGGGGCGCTGTACAGCTTCATCGGATAAATCGATTAACATGAATCTCTGCGTGATTGAGAGGAAATTCGATTTGCGCGGCCGTCGGGAAGCGATTTTTGTCAAAAATTGATTCAGAAATATTTTACTCCGCCCGTTGAAGCAGAAAAACCTGGGCCAAAAAATTGGCTTTTTTTCCAAACGGCTGCCATTTTGTTATCCAGGGGTTTTCAGAAAACAAAAAACCATTATGGCCCCCAAATTTAGTCTAGTTTAATAATTGTTAACCTGTTTTGTTTTAAATGAACTGGCAAGGCTGTGGAGCGCCTCGCGCAGACAAAAACACTCCGTGCATGGATTTGTTTGGACGCGTCATTTTGAATTTTTTTTAAATAAATAAAATTGGAATTTACTCTTCATTGATAGAAGAATAAAATACGTCGAAACAGATTTCCAAAAATATTCATTTTCTATCAAAATTTATATGTAAACAAATGTTTAAAAAAACAAGCGTTTATGTAATGTGCTAAAAATGAGAATTTTTTTTTCCAGGTCATCTACACGTGGCGATAAATAGAAGCTCAGGGCGCTCAACTTTTTAACTGTTTAATAAATTTGATCAATTCAGTTTCATTATCTGTATTTAATTCGGCACAATAGTAATTAGAGAAATTATTATCACACGTTTATACTCAGTTTCAGGATTTTTATTTAACAACTGTAAGGTTGTTTTTCAGTAAATTAAATCCAGTTGATATATCAACGGATTTACGTAAATTAAAGATTAGATGTCAAATTTTTGAGAGCCCCAAGCTTTTATTTATAGTCACATATGTCTTGGTAAACAAAATTATTTTCTACTTTTTAGTACATTAAATAAAAGCTTGTTTTTGAAACATTTTTTTAATATCTGAATTATTTTCGACATTGTAGGCTTTAATTGATTTTACTAGTTAGTTGTTACTAGTAGTTTACTAGTTTACGTTGGGAACATGGAATGCTTGTAAAAAATAACAAACACTGCAATTGGGTTAGTAAGATTATATATGGATGATTAGATATCGCTAATTTCACATGAAAAGTTGCAAATTTCATAGATATATATTTTTTTTATTTTAAATTGAATCATGCATTGTCACCGTTTGGATGCATGTTTGCAAAATTGCAGAACTGTAAGTAGTCGGGAAGTGGGTGAAATATCGATTTTTCGTTTTGCACCTGAAAGAAAGTCAAGTTAAATAAAAGCTTTTAAAAAAATACCCGACGTTCGAGTATTTTTCATGCCTTCGACGGTAACCTCCCGTTGATAATCTTCGGGAGAAAAAAGAAGAACGATAAAAGTGGCAAGAAAATGGAAAGGAGAAGATTGAGGGTCTGATGATAATTCGAATGCACAGGCTTACGTACCGGTGAGCAACAGCTGTCGCGATTTGGAGAACGCCGTCAACGAGATGGAAATTCGCGCACTGAAACGTGGCGAGGCTGAGCCAGCTTGGGCCTCAGAGCCTGCACCTCGTTTGATGGTCAGTACACGTAGCACAGGACCGCGCAAAGACCTTGCACGGCTATCATTGAATGGCGAGCTCTATCGTACAGCCAGTAATGACCATTTCTAACCCAACTCCAATATCGTATGACACGCGATGGAAATGGTAATATATTATGCAAAGCGACGATATTCGTCGGAAAAAAATCACCTTCAACACTCGTTCGTCAAGTATTTCTCGGCCATAATTGCGACTGAGACTCGCAAAATGAGTCATTTTGTAAATAAAGAGTCGGGAGTAAAAATCTCTCTCAGCTGAAGTATATCATGAGTCTCGTTACCTTTGTAACGAAATACTCGTGGGTCCCCTGGATCCAAGTGATACCGCTGCCAGTTCGTCCCCAAGTGGAAAATAAAATCGGGACGTTCACTCGTTCGAGGCGATCTGTAGTTGGCAAAATACGAGGATGAGAATTTGATCATTTTTTGTTTTACTATTTAGAAATGAGTAGAAACTATAGGGTGTCTCGAAATTACCTGACATTTTTATTTATTAATAAAACGTATTATTTATTCGACAAGTACGAATATTTTTATTTTAATATAAGGTGCAAACATGGAGGTTATGTGTGGAACACGGGGTTGGGTTGAAATTCCGAACTTTGAATGGTCAGAACGCTCAAAACTCCGAAAGAATAGCACCCCGAAAGATCAAAACTCCGAAAGAATTTTACACGAAAGACCAAAACTCCGAAAATCTTAACACCGTCAAAATAATTCGGCTATGCAAGTTTTAAGGCGTTACCCCCACTTGTAGCGCAAAAAAGGCTTTTTTCATTAATTTTTTTAAAGAAAACTACAAAACTTTTTTAATCGATCAATATACCATCTCAAAGAACACATCTTGAAGAACTTTCAGTAATTTTTTTATTGAAAAATATTACATTGTTTAGTGGCAAATGGCCGGTCAATGAAATCATGTTTTTATATACACGGTTTGCGGTGACCAACATTGCGGCGAAGTGGATCATCTGAAAAAAAAAATGCGGATGGATTTAGTCAAATATAAGTATAAACTAGTCTTTGATCGAAGGATTTTAAAAAATATTCATTTTTCACAAAATGGCGGACAGTCAAAGTTAATGGTTCGATTTTAACGAAAAAAAACGCCCGTTTTTTGGCTATAAAAAGGCCATTTTTATTCGAAAAAAAAAATCGAACGATTAAAGACTACATTTTTATGTATTAAATAAGCCTGCAAAATTTCAAGAAGATCGGTTCATTAGTGTTCGAGTAATCTTGGTCACCGACTTTAGAAATGCCATTTTGAGAAAAACGCGTTTAAAGTTTCTCTTTCAACGCTCTTTCAACGCGGATTCTTCTCTTTCAACGCTCATATCTCAGTCAATTTTGTTCGGATCGACTTGAAATTTTCAGGACATATTCTCAGATACTTATACTTCAAAAAAATGAAATAAAAATAAAAAATCGATTTTTTCAAAATCGCAAGTGGGTGTAACCCCTTAATCACGGAGAATTACACGATCGAGCAATGCATAGAAATTGTTATTTGCTGCATTGTTACTGCACAATTATTGCAGACGAAGTTTCATAGTCGTGTTATCTCGCGTCGCGGCGATGTGAATTGGCCACCAAGATCGTGCGATTTGACGCCATTGGACTTCTTTCTTTGGGCTTTTCTGGAAGGAAAAGTGTATGCCAATGATCCACAGACCATTCCGGAGCTCAAGGAAGCAATTGGACGCACCATTAACGGGTTATACGTAGTTAGAAATTGAAAAAAAAATCTTTTTTTTTAATTGCATTTTCGGAATGTACAAATATGTGAGTATATTCCCTGAAAATTTCAAATCGATCCAGCGAATATTCTCGGAAATACACACATATTTGTAAGGACGCTCGGAGCGCGTCTCCGAGCGTCCGAGAAACTTCAAACGCGTTTTTCTCAAAACGGTGTTGTCAAAGTCGGCGAGCACGATTTCTCAAAAAACGGCTCAACCGATCGGTCTGCAATTTTAACATAACCTTGTCAGATATATTCTTCAGGTATTGATCGAAGGAATAAGAATTCCGATAATTATTTCTATTTTTTTCAACGATTTAACGAAAAAAATTTGGTCGAAAATCGAAATTGTTTCTTTCCGGAGCCACCATTTTGTCAAAAATTAAAATTTCGACTATTCCTTCGATCAATACCTGGATTCATCTATCCCTTGAAACAATCTTTTTGGTTTTTTCATTTTAGATAATCCAAACCGGAGATACTTTGCTCACCGCCGGACACTTTTTTTTCGGGAAACTCCAGGAGACTTCCTACAGGAGCAATGTTAATGAATATTTTTGAAAACAAAAAATGCCAATCTAAAGCTAAAAGATGCCACTACACTGCCTAATACTTTTCGTTTTTCCCAAATGAAATCCTTTTCCACAAAAAATTCGTGAAAAAACGACTTTTTTTGGCCTTGCAACTGCGTAGAACGCCTTAAAGAAATTAGTCCGCAATTATGCCAAAATGTTATTCAAAATGTTATCAAAAGAGTGAACGTTTTCAAGCCGGGACGAGGTGGCCATTTATCGGATATTGTATTCCAAAAATAACCTCCATGTTTATACCTTACATTAAAATAAAAATATTCGTACTTTTCAAATAAATAATACGTTTTATTCATAAATTAAAATGTCAGATCATTTTGAGACAGCTTATAGATAAGTTGTCACCAAATGCTTAT
The DNA here is from genome assembly GCA_963210295.1 of Ophion ellenae. Classification (NCBI taxonomy): domain Eukaryota; kingdom Metazoa; phylum Arthropoda; class Insecta; order Hymenoptera; family Ichneumonidae; genus Ophion; species Ophion ellenae. The sequence goes on along the minus strand of OY723386.1, from coordinate 52,580,839 downwards.
TCCATATAAGATAATTTACCGTCATGTGTTCTGTATCAAGCTTAAGGCCTCAGGCCACTCTAGAGGCCGAAAAAATAGGCATTTGGGGATTTTTTTATGGAAAAACTACAAAATAAATCGACATTACAAAAAAGGGTGTTTATCATACATATCAGTGACTGTATATAATAATTTTTTTTAAGCGATTTATTGCAAAATGGCGGCTGTGCAGCGTTTTTTCGATGACGTCTCCATTTTTCCAGGGTCTACGGCCGGACAAACAGCTCCTGTGATTTTTTAATTATAATGAGCCAGGGATTTTTTTTCGATTATATATAACAACTGCTATAGAAGTACGTAGGATTTTTTCTATCTATTAATTTTTGGCCAAATAGCTCACTTCTAAAGAGGAAAGTGAACAATTTGCCTAAAAAATCGTCAGATAATTGTCCATAGACTTCCATAGACAATGTTTTTTTCAAGATATATTCAACATTTCAAGTGAATCGGTTGAAAATTGTCCGAGTTATGTTTCCGGCCACCTTAAAAAATGCAGTTTTGAGATAAACGCGTTTGAAGTTTCGAGTAGTAGAAAATCATGAATAATTTTGCAATACCTTTGATCTGCGATGCCTGCACCATACAATTGGCCTTCCAGATTATCGTCCTGCTCTTGCATTTCTTTTCTGCTCGGTGAAAGAAAAAAATCGATTTTTCGAAAATTCTAGAGTTTTTTCTAGAGTTAGAGAGTTTTTTTTCTAGAGTTAGAGTTAGTTGGAGTTTTTTTTTCTAGAGTTAGAGTTAGAGTTAGAGTTAGAGTTTTTTCTAGAGTTAGAGTTAGAGAGTTTTCGAAGATATAGAGAGTTTCCACCTATATATCTTTGGTCAAGACACATAGGTGGAAAAATAGGTGGAATATATAGATCCCTTAATAACCATATTTTAAATGGTTATCAAGGGATTTAACAATGGTTAAATCCCTTAATAACCATTATCACAGAACATGTACTGTCATCGTGGTTACAACGACAACGCAACTGGTTTCTGTATTTGCGACGATGGATGGACGTCGCAGCCGCTGAAAAATGTCGAGCCGTCGAACGAATACATCCACATGTGCAACGTGCAAACGACAAAATACTCGAACCTCCACGGACGTCCCGCCGAGCTCCTCCTATACGTTGTATCCTTTCGAGCCTTCGACTCATCCTACACAAATTCTTCATTCGCTGCGTCCATGAGTGGCTGTCGATTCTATCGAGCTACTTTGGCCAAAAGCAAAATCAACTTTATCGAAAAAGCACGCGCCGGTCCCACCGAGATACTTGAATTCGGATCGCCGGATTCAAAGTCCAGAGTGCTAACCATTACTCCGTGGAAGAGTTTTCGCAAATGCGATCAAATTACTTTATTTCACTCTACTATTGGCTGCTCGGTAAAAAAAAAAAAATATACCAGTAGTGAAAAAAGGTCCCACCGAGATTTGAACTCGGATCGCTGGATTCAAAGTCCAGAGTGCTAACCATTACACCATGGGACCGTCGAAAGTTCCCAGACGAAAAAAGCGAACTGGTGCGTGCTGGTTCTTTTTTTTTCCTACACTTCGAAGTAAGGCTTGAATTAAAGGTATTCCTTTCGCTAAGGGCCGTATTTTGTGGAGGGCATAAGCAGTGCCATTCCGAATCGTTCGTAAATTAGGGTCAAGTGACCTTATTTTGGCACCCTACCAATTATTGACCCTTCTCTGGTTCATCGTCTACCTACGCAGTGGTCTAAGTACCAACAATTCGGCCCTTAAAGTGCCAATAATTGAGCACCCTACAGTGGCGCTTAAGGGGTTACGTGGGTTTCGTAGACAATAAAGCATATTTTCTCCATTTAAAAAGAATATAATATATAAATTATTTTAGTCAAAATTTTAAGCACATAAAAGAGCAACATATGAACAATATTTAAAAAATGTCCCCCTAGAGACCCCTAAAAAGTGTCCTCGTGGTGGTCAGGATAACTCATGATAGCTTTATCTGAATTAAAAAAACCAAATTTTTTCTGTTAGTAGATAAGCATAGCTCGTAGTTGAACTAAGGATTTTTTTTTAAATTGAAATTTGAATTTTTGGCAGAGTTGTATGCAAAATAGTTCAATTTTTGGTACAATTTACACTACGTATAACCTTGTAAAATTAGTTGTAATAAAAAAAAACCTTCGTTCAATCACTAGTCAATGGTACTTTGAAGAAGTGTGTAAAATTTCAATAAGATCGGTACATGGGTTTTTGAGAAATCTCCTCCACCGACTTCAAAAATAGTGTTTTGAGAAAAATGCGATATACCTGCGTCGCTCCCGGCCGATCTTTCCCAACGGGGGGAATTCCCAAAGGCTCTCCCTCCTAGACTTTTACTCCGATTAAATTAAAACTTTGGGACAATATTCTAGACATATTGTACTATGAGATAATAAAATGAAAAAACATGGATTTTTTGAAAATTTCGAACTTACGTAACTCTTTAACGGGAGGGTAGGGGTTTCAGCGTGAAAAAAAAAAACACTTTTTTGCGATTTTTTTTCATCTATATGGATAGAGTAAATTTATTGAAACCTTTTGTACATTGTTAAGTGTCATTTCAAGAACATTCCGTGATATTTGTGCGCGAAAATATCCACAAACAAGCCGGTGACAAAGCTTTTCCAAGAACGCCTTTGGAAAAACACGATTTGCGGTGTTCACTGTATCTCAGCTAGAAATTATCTGAAATCAAGTACCATTAAAATTTAGTCAAAGTATCATCAAATCCTCCCCCCCAACGGTCTTTGATAATTTTTTTTTTCATTTCTTAATTTTTGGTGGTCATGTAAAGTGAAAAGTGCTATTTTTCACGAAATATGCCGCCATTTTGGGGGTGGAAAACCCCCTCAATGTAAAAAAAAATCTCAAACTAACCGTTGGGGAGAGTTATTTTATATGTAGAAAGTGTGCACCAAGTTTAAAATAAATCGGTCATGTAATTTTCAAATGGCAGTGAGCACGGACTTTGAAAAAGTGGTTTCGAGAAAAACGCGGCACCGGCTTGTTTGTGGATATTTTCGCGTACAAATTTCACGGAATATTCATGAAATGACACTTAACAATGTACAAAAGGCTTCAATAAATTTACTCTTTCCATATAGATGAAAAAAATTCGCAAAAAAGTGTTTTTTTTCACGCTGAAACCCCTACCCTCCCCTTAATTAAAATAAGTCACAATCAATTATTATACCCAACGATAAACTGGAATAAAAAATTCCGAGTAAATTCAGTACATTTGGACATTTTCCATTTAAAAAATGGGTTTAAAAATCGGCAACTTAGCTTGAAATTTTGCCAGTATACTGTGATGTATTTTTACTTGACTATAGATGAAAATCAGTTAATTGTTAAATATACGGGTTCGTGAAAGGAATACCATAAATTAACAACTAACAATTGCAATTACTACTGTAATTGATAATTCGATGATTTTGTAATAGATTGCTCAAGTAATTAGTTACCAGTACTTAGCGCTATTCAATTCAAATTCTAGCTATACATTAAACTCTTTTTTCTCAAAACTACTTTCGAAATTGGCGTACAGGATTACTCAAAAACTATTAAGCCGATTGAGTTGAATCTTGGTGGAAATATCGATAATATTGCGACCTTCTACTAAACGAGAAATGTTTTGAAAAAAAAACTTTTTAAATCGAATTTCACAGAAATTTTGCGTGAAGTGTTGATTTTTTTTGTTAATGCGTGCCATTGTGTTAATTTTCTTTATTTTAATTACTGTCAAACAGAAACTATACATGTTCTCACTTGAAATTTAACATTTATTTTGCCACAGCTCCGCTATTTTGATAACGAATGAATTAAAAAAAATGGTATCGTACATTTAAATATACTATTAAAGTATGCCTACACTATGATGAATGTTGATCAATTATTTCTTTGTTTAAAAAATCCCTCAAAAATGCTCATTTTTTCCGTCTAAATGTGTATCCCGCCTTAAGCGTAGATGAATGAAAATTTTCCTTGACCCTGGCAATTGCTCAAGATCGCTACTTTTCTGGCGACGTTGGTCGTGTTTTTCTGTTGCACGATGACTTTTGTGGTACGTGGATTCATACCGTCAGGTACGCGCGTCGACTGTGCCCAACAAACCGGAAGCTTGGCCTGCTTCGACAGCTCGTCGAAGAGCTTGTCGTGCAGCTCGTCAAACAACAATCGCAAACGCCGGAAAATGGGAAACCGCAGCTCGGCCACATCTTGCCGGGGAAATTCGTTTCCCCGATTGAATTAAATTGAATGCACGATCACAATGTACAGTGAATAGGTAATTTGGAGTAGACCGAGTTCAGTTGGTGAAAAAAAGTAAACGTGAATATTTTCCATATCGATCGCGCGTTAGCTCTTCTTCTAACGATATTATTATTATTGTTGTGATTATTCTTATTATCCATTCAGCGGAGAGAGAAAAAAAGTCAACTTGCCGAAACCCGGGATTGAACCGGGGACATTTAGATCTTCAGTCTAACGCTCTCCCAACTGAGCTATTTCGGCGACGAGTTCTAACTCTCCATTGTACACTCATCTACACGGGGATTATACTTATCGCGCACACAGTAAAAACTTCGAATGGCCAAATATAGAACGATAAAGATTTCGAAATGACAGAACTCTAAACTCAAAATAACGAAGGTTAAATTATTCAAAATTTTATCCTTCGTCCGATGACGAAATCGAATAACTATTGCCCATAGGATTATCTATTCGAGAGTTGATTTATTCGAGAACATGTATTCAGATGGTCTGCAGTTTGAGCCATACAAATACAGATTTGAACAATCTACAACATTCATATCTCCGAGATAGAAAAAAGTGAGTATCTAATATTCTTAAGGCTTCAGGCCACTGTAACGAGTATAAAATCATGTGCGAATTTAACAATTTTTTTCGTATGGAAACGTGATTCACTCATAAAATTAATTACACATCTATTTAATATGAATATCAAGCTGTTAGAAATTTTTTTTTTTTTCGATGTACAAAATGGCCGTCTACTCGAAACTTCTCAAAACAGCTTTTTTCCAATTGGCGTGACAAATAGCTTCAACAATTTTCACTCGATTTACTTCAAATTTAAAACGGAACGTACAGAGTTTCTGATTAATCGAAAACTTTTCATTTTATGAGCAGTTTATGAGCAGTTATAACGAAATTTTTCACTGAAAATTCATTTCTTAAGGGAGACTTTGTCCTTGAAATCGGCGAGAGATGTTAGCGGCTCAACATGAGCAGCTAGAAGAAGAGGAGGGATGCCTCTATGGACCAGGCATTGCCGATTAGCGGTAATTATAAACACATTTGTGTAAACACATTACAAAACTTTAAACGCGTTTTTCTCGAAAACACGTTTTTAAAAATGGCTGACATTCTCCTGACCGCTGTAATTAACATATCGACCTGAAATTTGGAGAGCATACTCAGAAAATATGTCCTCACGGAATGACGGATCGTTTTTTCGATAGATACATTTTTGCATTTATTATTTATCTTTTTATGCGAAAAAAACGCGAAAATTCGATTTTTTTTAAATTGCCGCCATTTTCCGAAATTTGTACTAAACGAAAAACCCATCCGTCATTCCATGACCAAAGGGTCACAGATTGATAATATGCTTTGAATTTGTGTTTCAGATCAACAAAGAGGGGGCAGTGATGTCAGCCGTTTACCTCCCGCGATTTGAGGACCTGTTTTCGCGGAGCTGCAACGGCCGCCATTTTGGTTTAAAAAAAAAAAAATTTTTAACGTTCTGTATATCATGAATAAAAGCAAGAAAAAACCGCACTCAAAAAGCTTGACTCGTTTCCTTTAAAAAAAAATAAAATGTAAACACCTGAAATATGGCACTCCAAGGACAAAGTCTCCGTTAAGTTCAATCACCTACAACTTTTGAATAAAACAATATTTTTTAAATTCCGTACGTACTTCTCTAGGTATTCTAATGTAGATTGACGAGAATTTTTGTTTTTTGTTCTAGGTAAAAAATTGTGGATGATAAATGTCACGCCGCGGAGCACCTAAAAAAGATACTAAAATCGAATATTAGTCGCCCATTGTGTACATCGAAAAAAAAATTCTAACAGCTTGATATTCATACTCAATAGATGTGTAATTAATTTTATGAGTGAAACACTTTTTCATACGAAAAAAAAATTGTTAAATTCGCACATGATTTTATACCCGTTACTGTGGCCTAAGGCCTTAATGCCATCTATAGCAAAAAGCCATATACCGAGAATACAAACTTCGAATGTGTAGATCTTAGATACGCAAACAAAAAATCAAACATTCACCCAGACGTTCGATTTTCCAAGTTCAATCTGCTATTTTGCGATGGCAATAACCCGAAGATACGTGCGTATCGTACGAAACACAATTCATATTTGGATGTTAAAATTCAAACAATGTTTCATTCATCAAAAATGAAAAAAATTGTGAGTGCCTTAAGGTAACGTCAGATTTTTATAGGGACTGTTCCAACAAGGCACCGCGAAATTTAGAATTTGACGCGGATTTTTTCGTTTTGTTTTGGCAGTCAGTTGAAAAAACAATGAGAGTTAAGGTGGACTTGAGAATTCGCGACGTTTTCTCTCATAACGTGAAGTCTGGAATTCAAATGCAAAAGCAAAATTGATTAGATTTCGCAAGTCCTCCTACGCTCAATGGCGCGAGAACATCGTGGAAAGTGTCCGATGCATTTTTTTTTCTTTAAGGGATCATCACAGTGTAACGCTTCGAAAAATAGCAAATTTTCGCGATTTTTTTTCAATGGTAAAAATACGCTAATCAGTCTAATTTTTTAATGTCAAATCGAAGCATTCATGAAAAACAGAAAATGAATTTTCAAACGTTTATTTTTATTTTTTTTACATTTTTTGAACTATTATCTGAAACTAAATGTGAATATTATCTGAACCAAAATTGTCAAAATATTATCAATCAGTATAAAAGCCGTTATCGTGCTATGGAGGTTTTTGAAAAAAAAGGTTTGAAAAAAAGTACTCAATTTAGCGAATTTTTTCGACAGTTTTTCGTTAAAAAAATATATAAATGAAAAAAGATTCCATAACAAGATAAAGAATGTTGTGTCCAAATTTGAGACAGATAGCTTGGAAACTCTTCCTTTAAGAGTGTATACCGTTTTGAAAAACGGCATTTCGAGAAGAATGTGTTTAAAGCTTTAAATGCGGAATTTTCATATAAATTGTCTACTTACGATCAATCGGTGATGGCAGGTCCATATTTATAGCCGTCTATACTATCGAGTAATGCAACAAAGAAAAATCGATTTTTTGGAAATTTTACACTGTGATGATCCCTTAAATTTTGACATAGAGCCATTTTTTTCACGTACAGAATATTCGAGATTTGCGTCTTGCGTTTTGATTTTTTAATGTCAAATCGAAGCACTCATGAAGAACAAAAAACTCATTTTCAAGCGTTTATTTTAATTTTTTTACTTTTTTCAACTATTATCTTAAACTAAATGTAAATATTATCTGAAACAAAATTTGACAAAAGATTGTTAATCAGTATAAAAGCCGCTATCATTCTATGGAGGTTTTTTAAAAATAAAAATTCACAAAATGGCGGTGGGTGAAAAAATGTACTGAATTTAGCATATTTTTTCGACAGTTTTTTGTTTAAAAAAATGATGATTAAAAAAAGCTTTCATAGCAAGATAAAGAATAGCGTGAAGAATGTTGTGTCAAAATTTGAGACGGATAGCTTGGCTACTCTTCCTTTGAGAGTATCCACCGTTTTGAAAAATACTTCGAGAAAAGCGCGTTTAAGGGGGGATTGTCTTTTTTTTCGCAAAATTTACCGCTTTTTGGGAATTTTTTTGTGAAGAAAGTATACAACGGAAAACTTGTGAAACTTGGCATATAGTTTTATTGATCTGTTTACTACATACAAAAATTTTTTAAACAATTTCATCAAAAAATCCGCCTCCCACCCCCCCGAAGCGCGATGGTCCTTTTTTGATGGTGTGCACGATTGCAGCCTTCACGTTCATCCTGCAACAAAAACCCAAAAAGCATTTTACTTTAGACACATATAGCTATCGTTCGATGATAGGGAAAAAAAAAATTGACGATTTGGTGACGTTTTGAACTTGAAGTATCGATTTTTCCAAAAAAATTGATCGATTTTTTGTTATAAATAAAACACTATTAAACGTATTGCTTTTTTGCTTCATCAAACGATAAAAGGATGTCAGCTGAGCATTCTGTCCAAATTTGAAGGCAATCGGTTGAATAGTTTTTGAGAAATCGTGCACACCAGTTGTGAAAAAGCTGTTTCGAGAAAAACGCGTTTAAGGGGGGATTTTTTGATGAAATTGTTTAAAAATTTTTTGTATGTAGTAAACAGATCAATAAAACTATATGCCAAGTTTCACAAGTTTTCCGTTGTATACTTTCTTCACAAAAAAATTCCCAAAAAGCGGTAAATTTTGCGAAAAAAAGACAATCCCCCCTTAAGGGACTATACAAGGGTGAACGCTGAACATTTAGGTGATTTTCGACAACTTTTTGGAAGAAAAGTACTCAATTAAATGTTTCGGAAAATTAAGAATATATTTGTCTATATTTGACCTATATAACACAATTTTTTCATAGAAAAATATTGAGATCCAAGCGACGTATGCGCTGCCTTCGGAGGCGCCAAAAAAAAGTTCCCCCACTGCTGACACGATTCCGGCCGATTGAGTGGCTGAAACCGAAAAAGGAAAAAATGTCGTTAAACTGAAAGGTATTTCCTGTACAATTACGTAGGATTTTCGAAAAATATCAAAATCTAACAAAATGGCGTAGTTATGAAAAAAAAGTCTGTTTTTTTGCCTATAAAATGGTCGTTTTTTTCAATGCCAAATCGTCAATTTTTACCCAATCTAAAATATCCTACGTCATTGCAGAGTAAATATATTCAAGAGTACTCAGTTCAAATTTCAAGTCAATCGGATAATTGCTCTTTGAGTTACAATGTCAGCAAATTTGAAAAATCTCATTTCGAGAAAAACGCGTTTAAAGATTTAACTATCGATTTTTTCAACATAAAATGATCAGAGATACGGCCTTGAAACTTTTACACGATATTCTTAAAAGTATAAACTGCCGAAAAAGGCAAAAAAATCGATTTTTTGAAAGTGTCACACTGGTATAGCCCCTAAAAGTTTCAAGTGCGGAATTTTCACATAAAATGTCTACTTACGATCATTGCCAGGTCCATGTTTACAACTGTCTATACTATCGGATAATGCAACAACAAAAAAATCGATTTTTTGAAAATTTTACACCCACGATCCCTTAAATTTTGACACAGAGCGATTTTTTTCACGTACAAAATATTCGCGATTCGCGCCTCGCGTTATAATTGACAAAAAATCGGCGGAAGAATCGCATTATACGAGCTGCGGAAAAACGGTGATTGTACCGCGCCGTTTATTTCGACTTCCGGCTGGTCCGCGGTTGGCTGGGAGTTTTCGCATCCAGCGGCCTGAACTGCAATTAAAGTAATTGGCCTCATTGTGCTGTCCGAAGCGAAAGCTAGTGAATGGGCACTGTCAGCCGGGCTGTGAGCTCGGCCCAAACAGAAATGTGTACCTCTTATATCCTATGGTCCGTGGCGCCCGCGCGCGCGCCGGCATCTCGCAACCGTACTTTTTTCCTCGTCCTTTTCAAGCCTTTCTTCTCCGTCTTATTTTTTTTTTACTTCGTCCTTAAATCCCCCGCGACTCCTCGGGACTTTGCCGAGCATTGCGCGTCACGGGCGACGACCTCGTTCCCTCATTTTTCCCTCTGCCCTTCCCTTGCCGTCCAGGTTTTTCGTTCGTCGCTCGATTTGCAAATCGAGCAAATTGCCAACTTGCAGATTGCTTTTCCAACATTTTATGCTTCGCTGACAAAGCTCTTCGTTTACGAAGTAATGGCTTCCGCGGGGAGGAAATTGATTATGAGGAAGCAACGTGCCCCCATGGAAATTTATGTATGTAAAATATATGCAGAAAATATATGCTACACATATATATATATATATATATATATATATCGGTCGCATATATAGTGGGGAAAAATAGAATAATATGTATATATTCACTATATATGCACCAAATATATGACGCATATATGACTCATATATTTTCGATATATTTTTCTGACCAAAACATATATGCTACGTATAAACACTATATATGATGCATATTTGAGGCATATACGACGCATATATTTTCGATATATTTTCAATCTATTTTTTTGTCAGAAAAATATATCAAAAATGTATGCGTCATATATGACTCATTTATGTGTCATATATGACGCATACATTTTTGATACATATTCCTGACAAAAAATATATACTGTGTATAAACACTATTACAGTTAAACTTAATAAAACTTAAAACTTAAACTTAAAAAATCGTAACTTACAGTTAAAGTACGCTATTACATATAAACACTATATACAGATATGCGTAGCATATCTGTATATATGTGGTATGTACGCGGCGTATGTGCAACATATATGCTAAATATATGTGGTATATATGCAGGGTAAATGCTACATATATCATTGATATACATTGATATACATTGATATACAGTAATACCACGCATATACATCTCATACATAAAAACGTTACGAAAATTAGAATTTGGCACATATATGCAACATATATTTTCAACATATGGCATACATTTCACATATATTACAATTATTAATAAAATTAATTTGCAGTATATTTTTGCGTATATAAATTTTGCATGGGGGTGTAAACTTCTAATTTGCATTTTTTTTCAACTTTAGCCCTGCAATGTTGGATTAATTTAAACAAAAAAATCGCCCGACATCTTGACGTTTGTAAAAGGTACAGTGTTACTACATTTTACTACATTTTTTTTTCTTACAAATTAAAGGTCCTCAAATTCAAGGGGTTATATACAGTGAGGAGGCCGAAAAAGATCGATTTTTTCTTGAGAAGACCTTTAAACCTATTAACGTACAAATTTGTACATTTATTATGGTAACTTTTAACTGTATTTTAACATTTTTTATTTGTAAAAATAATTATTTTGAAAGCTGCTATAGCTGAGCTCCGGGAGCACTTCTAAAAAAGGCGTCTTGCGGTGAGCACGATATCTCGGGACTGGATGATCTAAAATGAAAAAACTAAAAATATCTCGTTAATATAATGGATTATCTTGTAATTGATCGAAGGAATAAGCAAAATAATATTTTTTGACATAATGGCGGCTTGTCAGAACAAAAATCGACTTTTGACGATAATTTAGGCCTTAAATGGTTTATAAAATGGAAAATATTTATCGGTGAGAAAATACCTTCGATTAATTACTAAAAAATATACTTGAAAATATTGTGTTGAAATTTGAGACTGATCGGTTCAGCCGTTTCCGAGAAATCTTGCTCACCGACTTTAAAACACACATTTTTGAGAAAAATGCGTTTAAAATTTCAAAAGCACCTTCGAACGCTCTGACACGTCATTATAAATGTGCGTCTAACTTCGAGAATATTTGCCGAATTGATAAGAAAATTTCTGTGTGTGTACTTAAATATATGTACATTACGAAAAAGAAAAATCGATTTTTTGAAAATTTCAATTGTATATAACCTCTTAAGGCGGGACACGACCTTGACAGGTAAAAAAAAAACAATTTTTTTGCACTTACCCAAAGTATGCATTTTTTAAATTATGAGAACAAATTTTCAAGTTTAAATATCGAAAATTGCCCAAGTTATAGACGATTTCGTGAAAACCAAAGATGTACGTATAATAAAACTTGGAGCCGTGTTTTTCTCGATATGACTTTTATCGACATGTCGGGAATCATAACTCTAGCGATTTTCAATTTTAGAACGAAACTTCCGCAATTGCAGTGGCTATCGTTGTGCGTAGTCGTCATTTTTAATTTAGTATTTTTGAAGCCCTCGAATGTAAGTGAAAATTTCGCCAAAATTACACTTTTTTCCAAACACCCGCCATTTTGTGCATTTTTTTTTTAAACTGGCTACGTACGACCAGAACTACATTTATATAACTTATGAAACTTTTATTTTTGTTTTGCAGACCAACCAATGTCGAGTTATCGATCTAGCCGTTGAACCACATTTTTTATATACAGGCTCTGTTATACGTCAGTAAGGGAGTTAGTTTTTAATTTTGTTTCTAATAAAAGTTTACACGAAATAAGTTCCATGTATGCTTAATAACATACCCTTTTTCCACATCTCAAATAAATAATTTAGTCGACGAAAAAATCGGAAAAACGATCTTTTTCGGCTATCCACCGTGTCCTCCCTTAAGGCACTACATTTTCTACACATTTTTATTTCGCATTTGAAATAAATTAAATTTTATCCATTAAATGTTAATAAATCAACATTTAAAATTAAATAAAAATAAAAATAAAAGAAAATTTAATTAAAATTAAATAAACTTTACATTTGAATAAAATTAAAATCAGATAAAATCATAATTAATGAGAATAGAATTAAATTCAAATGAAATTAGTCCGAAAACCTCTAGTGATTGTAGCCAAATTTAATTGTAACCACCCACAAGTGATATTCTATTCATACAAAAAAAATCAGCTCGCTGTCTCAAAATTTGAGCACGATAAAGGGTTTTCTAGATTTTCAGGATTCCAAAAACTGAAAACAAAATGAAATCTGAACTCTTTGCCAACTTCAATCCCAACGGTCCTTCGGTGGTCCCATACACGCGTAAAAAATATTCCGTCGTCCCAAAAATGTTCGATAAAAACTCGTTCACTCACACATAAAAAAATGTCATTTTTACACATCCATGGAATTTTATAAAGTTCTATAAATTTTTCATAAAGTTCTATAAAAACGATTTTATCGATCTGTCTAAATATTCCAAACATGTTTCCATTAACGTCTCAAAAAAGTGCGTCTAAAAACAAAAGTATTGCCCCTCAGAAGGCAAAAAAAGTTGAATCGTCTAACTTTTGCAATTGCAACATAAATTTGTCTGGAGCGCAAACGGGAAACGTTTGTTTCACTCGTTCCTTCTCTTTCAAGAAATAATCAGTAACGTTCCGAACGAGAGCAGGTAACATTTCTCGCCGGAATTTTCCCGATCGTCCTTACCTGCTGACCAACTTCGCGTTTAATTAATTCGCAGCTGATCCACCTAAACGAAAGACAATTATTTGCGAATTCTTCGGGACTTAATGATCCGGGAGAGGTGCCAGGCAGTGCGGGACAAACGGCAGATGTTTTTATCTCTCATTCCGGGTGGTCGCGGCCACAATCTTGAGGACACTCTTGTTCTCGATCATGCAAGATATTGATAACAGCTGTATACTTTTCTTCAGCACACAGCGGCGAAAGTCTCGTGTTGCTTATAAAAGCCGATTCTCACTTTGAGGCCATTTTCGCTCGTGCAAAATTATTCGCATACTTAATGGGCTAATTTTTTGTTATGCACCAACTCGTCCTTTTGATCCTATTTTTTATCATTCGCGTGCATTTCGAAGTGTTGCCATGTTGCAACTTTTCGAAGTGACATTTTTCGGGTTGAAAAAAAAAGAGAAAAGTATCAACGGGTTGCATGGGGTTTGAAGGGGGAAAAACACATTTTCTCTCATTAAAAAAAATATGGTAAAATAATTATTTTATTTAAACTTTAAGCATATGAAAGTACAGCATTTAAAAAATATTTTATAAAAATTTTGTCCGAAAATTTTGAAAATTCAGCCGTCGAGAAGTTGGTTTTCGGAGACACATTCGAAAAAAGTATCCTCACGGTGGTCAGGAGAACTCATGATAGCCTTATCTGAAATGAAAAAACCAAATATTTTCTTTTAGTAAGTGAGTATAGCTCGTGATTGAACGAAGGATTTGAAAAAAAGTTGAAACTTGAATTTTTGATAGAGTAGTATGCAAAAAAAAGTTTTATTTTCGGTAAAATCTACGTATTTAAAATAAGTTGTGATCAAAGAAAAAGAAATCCTTCGTCAATCATTAGTCAATACTATTTAGAATAAGGGTGCAAAATTTCAACAAGATCCGTGCATTAGTTTTTGAGAAATCGTGTCCACCGACTTCGAAAATGCAGTTTTAAGGCGTTACCCCCACTTGTAGCGCAAAAAAGGTCTTTTTCATGAATTTTTTTTAAGAAAACTACAAACCTTTTTTAATCGATCAATATACCATCTTAAAGAACACATCTTGAAGAACTTTCAGTCATTTTTTTATTGAAAAATATTACATCGTTTAGTGGCAAATGGCCGTCAATGAAATAATGTTTTTATATACACGGTTTGCGGTGACCAACATTGCGGCGAAGTGGATCATCTGAAGAAAAAAATGCGGATGGATTTAGTCGAATATAAGTATAAACTAGTCTTTAATCGAAGGATTTTAAAAAATATCCATTTTTCACAAAATGGCGGACAGTCAAAGTTAATGGTTCGATTTTAACGAAAAAAAACAGCCGTTTTTTGGCTACAAAATGGCCATTTTTTTGCGAAAAAAAAATCGAACGATTAAAGACTACATTTTTATGTATTAAATAAGCCTGCAAAATTTCAAGAAGATCGATTCATTAGTGTTCGAGTAATCTTGGTCACCGACTTCAGAAATGCCATTTTGAGAAAAACGCGTTTAAAGTTTCTCTTTTAACGCTCTTTCAACGCGGATTCTTCCCTTTCAACGCTCATATCTCAGTCAATTTTGTTCCGATCGACTTGAAATTTTCAGGACATATTTTCAGATACTTATACCTACAAAAAATGCAATGAAAAAAAATCGATTTTTTCAAAATCGCAAGTGGGGTAACCCCTTAAGAAAAAAGCAAACAAAGTTTTGTACGAATAAAACGGAGTTTTTTAAAAAACTTAAGTGTAATCGTGGATTCCACCTTTATTGGGAGAATATTCTAGACATGCTGTACTATTAGATAATATTTAATAAAGCTGTTTTTTCGAAATTTTACATCCCCTTAAGGGAGGACGCCACTATGACGAATCTCGAAAAAGTCGTTTTTTTCGGCTTTTTTTGTCTACTAGATTATTTATTTGGGATTTGGAAAAAAGCTATGTTATGAAGCATACATTGAACTTATTTCTCGTACATTTATATTTAAAAAAATTAAAAATGCACAACGTTTTCGAGGTATAATGGAGTCTTTGTATAAAAATCTGGTCCAACGGCCGAATCGATATCTTGACAATGGTTGGCCCGAAAAATGAAAATAAACCTTGTATAATCCATATAAATGTAGTTCTCATTCTACGTAGCCGTTTTTCGAGAAAAAAAATCACGAAATGGCGGGTGTTTGAAAAAAAGTTTAATTTTCGCGAAATTTTTACTTATATTTGGGGCCTAAAAATACGGAATTGAAAAAAAATGGCGACCAACAATCTTACAATTAGCTACTGCAGTTACGGAAATTTTGGTTTCCAAAATTGAAGATCGAACAATTATCGCTTGAGTTATGGTTCCGGACAGGTCGAGAAAAGTCGTTTGGAAAAAAATGCGATTGGAAGTTTTAGCATACGTAAATCGTTGTTCTCCCTGGTCTTACTAAATCGTTTGTAACTTGGTCAATTTTCGATATTTCTATTTGAATTTTTTTTCACATATTCTTGAATGTGTATATTTTAAGACGATGCAACAATTTTTTTTTCTCCCGTCTCAGCGCTGTTCCGCCTAAAAAATGCCTGCTCAACTTGTTCTTAAGGGGTTAGGCCACTCTAGAGGCCGAAAAAATAGGCTTTTTGGGGATTTTTTTTCAGAAAAACTACAAAATAAATCGAGATTACAAAAAAGGGTGTTTATCATACATATCAGTGACTGTATACAATAATTTTTTTAAAGCGATTAATTTCAAAATGGCGGCCGTGCAGCGTTTATCTCGAAACTGCATTTTTTAAGTTGGCCGGAAACATAACTCGGACAATTTTCAACCGATTCATTTGAAATGTTGAATATATCTTGGAAAATACATTGTCTACGAAAGTGCGTAGGATTTTTTTTTATATTGCATAGTTCATTTGTCATTAGCAATTATCTGACGATAATTTTTCTCTTTCCAAAAATTTGCCTAAAACATCGTCAGATAATTGTTAATAACAAATGAACTATGCAATATAAAAAAAAATCCTACGTACTTCCATAGACAATGTATATTTGAATATATATTCAACATTTCAGATGAATCGGTTGAAAATTGTCTGAGTTATGATTCCGGCCAACTTAAAAAATACAGTTTTGAGATAAACGCTGCACGGCCGCCATTTTGAAATTAATCGCTTCAAAAAAATTATTTTATACAGTCACTGATATGTATGATAAGCACCCGTTTTTGTAATCTCGATTTATTTTGCGGTTTTTCTGAAAAAAAAATCCCCAACAAGCCAATTTTTTCGGCCTCTAGAGTGGCCTAAGGCCTTAACAATGTGATATAAATTTTGTGATGCTTTATCGTATTACCTTACAGACAGACCAAGTCTGGAAAAAAAATCCCCATTTGTGCATTTAAAAAACGGAGTAAACGCGTTTTGCTTTGCTGCGTGTAAATTGAATTGCCTTGAAATTGAATTCTTGGCAACCTCAATATAACAGGTTTATCACTTTATTTATCGATCATCGATGATAAGATAACCAGAATGTGTGGAATTTGTTGCATGATGAAAGAAGAAAAAAAAGTTTGTCTCCTTCGAGCCGGATTTGAACCAGCGACCTATGGATGTCTCTTTTACCTCGCCAACTACAGTCCACCGCTCTACCAACTGAGCTATCGAAGGCTCTTGAGAGACCCCGCAAAATAACTGTCTCTATACAGTATCCCGATGAGACGCTCGAGTATTCCGAAAAAAGCGTTTAACGACGCGTACGAGCCCTCAATCATTTTTGCTTTTCAAAAACTTATTCGAATCCCGTTCGATTATTTTGCACTAAGCCGTACGAAAAAGGCCGGTGGAATGTTTATTTTCTCCAAAATTACGTTGAGTCGTTCACGGACAATTTTGTTCTGATCGACGAATATCACAATTCTGTCACTGTTTAGACAGATGGACGATTGAGGTCTAGCTTACTTATCATAACAATTGAATAAATACAACGAGCCGGCAAAATTTCTCGATCAACTGTCAACAATATGTTGGCCAAGTTTTACAGTGTTTCTGATTAAGGGGTTATGCCACAGTAGAATTTTCGAAAAATCGATTTTTTTTTCGCTAAAAGGGTGCTTTATCATCATAAGAATAAGTTACTATTCGATTTATAGCAAGACATTTTTTTTTCACCGACTTTAAGCGTATAACGTAAGCCCACCTCTGGCACGGCCATAAAGTACCTAAAATTTTAAACGCGTTTTTCTCGAAACAGCTTTTTTCTAATTGGCGTGACAATTAACTTTAACAATTTTCTCTCGATTTACTTTAAATTTAAAAGTTACGTTCCTAATTGCATTTCGCAGAGAAGTACGTACGGAATTTCTGATTAATCGAAAACTTTTCATTTTATGAGCAGTTTTGTACGAAACTTTTCACTGAAAATTCATTCAAATATCTACAACTTTTGAATAAAACTATTTTTTAAATTCCGTGCGTACTTCTCTAGGTATTCCAATGTAGATTGACGAGAATTTTGTTTTCTGTTCTAGGTAAAAAATTGTGGATGCTGAATGTCACGCCATGGAGCGCCTAAAAAAAATAACAAATGAAAATGTTAGGCGGCCATTTTGTACACCGAAAAAACATATATTTTCTGGCAGCTTGATATCAATACTAAATAGATTTAATACTAAATAATTCTAAATAAAGTTTAATTAATTTTAATTAAAATTTAATTAATTTAAAATTAAATTTCAAATTAATACTAAATAATTTTATGAGTGAATCACTTTTTCAAATGAAATTTTTTTTTTAATTCTCACATGATTTTATAGCCGTTACTGTGGCCTCACCCCTTAATTATATTCGTTTTACAAGTAGTTCAATGATATGTGAATATTTTATTTTTGTTGCGCAGATTAACGCGTAAATCACAAAACTTTCGAATATTTTTAACAATATGAAACGAATTTTCCAAACCTGGGCAAACAAACCCAAACGAAGTAGGGTTTAATATTTAATATTTTTGACAATATAACATGATTTTCCCAAATCTGAACAAAATTGTTTAATATTTTCACCAGTATAAAATTTATTTCGCAAACCTAATGAAATAAAAGCTGAACAAACACGAATAAAATTGTCTAATATTTTAGCAATATGAAATCAATTTCCCAAACCCAAACAAAATAGTCTAATCTTTTTATCAGTAGAAAATGAGTTTTTCACACCTGAAGAAACAAACCCAAACAAATATGTATAATATTCTTCACAATATAAAACGGTTTTCCCAAAGCCGAAGAAAATTGTTTAAAATGTTTACTATTTACCAGTATAAAATGAATTTTCCAAACCCGAACAAACAAACCCGAAACAAAGTGTGGCCAAGTTTTCCATTTTTTTCTGGTTACTTTCATTCGTTACAAATGGGTCAACGAAATTGGAATGGTTCATTTTTATTCCGCAGGTTGACGTGAATAGCGCAACACTTTCGAATATTTTCGAGACTTCTCGTGACGTAACAGCAGCCATCTTGCTCGACGTGTGGCAACGCCGGATACCCGCGCAAATTTGATTCGTCTATCGGATATTTTCAACGCGAATTAAAAATATGATTGTGCGAAGCCGTACATTTTTCAATGGATTATAAAGGGCCTTTCATCGATATTTACTTGAAGTTCTTTTACGTACAGCAAAGGCATCTCAATTTTTCTGGCGACATGTACCTATACAACGCATCTATATATAAATTCAGCACAGGAGAACCGTCATATAAAATAAACGTTCCTTTTTATACCTGCAAATATTGTCAAAATTGGGAAAGGGAAAAATAACATAACAATCGATGAAATATGTTTTGACTTTGGACAGATTGGACATTGGACATTGAGGTTAACTTCAACGCGACGTTTTTTTATTTGCAATCGCAATATTATCTTTTCATTTTCTAATTCTTGTCCGTCGGAATCTACATTTGTCTCTAAACTGGACTTCAGGTACAATCCCGTTACTCTTTTGATAAACTTCCACAGTATTTTCATTCTCCACGTTAACCGGCTACAAAAAATAATAAGCCGGGCGCGTGGAACCGATGACAGCCACCGAAAATACGACGATGCTAACCGTCAACGATATGGCGTACTACTGAAGTCGAGTAGTAGATTATTAAGGTCGTTCCCATATTCTAAAAATAATGGGAAACTCGAAATTCAATACTTAAAAAATATTTCTCGAAAAACAGGCCATATACATATATCTAAAACGTGGCGTTATTGCGGCGTGAAATAGACTCTAAGTTTACTAGCATGGTCATCACCGTACCTCCTCAAGTCATGTTCCTTGTTAACAATGCTGATCCGCTACATGGCAACTGCAAATCTACCTGGTTTCCATTCCAAAAGTTGATCCCTCATTCACTGTAGCATCGGTGAAATTGCTCGTTCATTTTACCTCCGTATCCTTATTCATTTTTCCAACACTGATGACGAAAATTTAACCCTATGACGGTAATCATAGCGTCTGTACAAGCTGGCCGGAAAATGAGGTAGCAACTCAGTCATTCCTCAGCCAGATCGGATACGTGGCATATGAGCAGCTCGAACGTCCCGCGAGCCAAGACGAATCCTATCCCAAACGAGGCATTCATGTCTTGAATTGGCCATTATGTTAATTCGTCCCAATCGTTAAACGAAAGAGAGTAATTATATGCCCCGCCATTCGGGATGAACGCAATTCAGTGCGCCGCTAGATGACATCGCGAATACCATAAAGACAAAATCGGTTGGCTAATCAGCGTAGTCTTCGGTATTTCCTGGCAGGTGATCACTTTTCTGTGTTCCACCCAGTCTCGAAGAATACTCTCCATTCATTTTTATATCCCCTTTCCAACTATAAATACACTATGAAAAATATAACGCCCCATCAAAAGCCCTTGCATATTTTGTGGGCAACATAAAATAAAACAGATGCGACGTAGGATGTCCCACGGTGTATGGCGAATTCAAATACTGAACAAAACCACTCTCGTAACGCCACACGCTTGTATTCGTTGACTCGTAGCAATTTGACGGGCAGAGATGATCTTCTCCTAATGATGACTAAAAATCGAATAGCTGGGAATAGCAGAGTGAATGCGAAGACAGGAAGGGCTTATATTATTGTGCGATTATTATTGATTTCGGCCTATCTGATGCTTGGGTTATGATCATCATTCAAACACCGTAAAGGCGACGAGGGAAGTGTAGCTGACTTTTCATGGTCACATTTCAGTACAACGTGTATATATAGAGTGGCCCGAAAATATGTGGAGTGACGCCCAAAAGGAAAATCTAAATGTCTCGTATCAATACTCCAATCACCCCCATGTATATTCTACGATCATTTTTAGTTTTTGAGGGAAAGAATTTTTCTATTGATCTTTTTCGTGTATTTTCCTACGATTTCTTCCTCTTGTGTTATCGTTGTGAAGTTCGCTGATGAAGGCATGTATAAGATCAACATAACCTCACAAACTTTCGAACCCTGTTTTCTCATAGATGGTCCAGTTTTTTATGAAAACAGAAGCATGGGGCTCTGTAGAATTCACTGACACAGAGCTTGGCGATTCCATTGTGCCTTAAATATTATTAAGGCCTTAGGCCACAGTAACGGGTGAAGGGTAAGCTGGTACAGGAGTTCGCAGGCGATAAGAGTACGCAGTTAAGCTAATGACAAAACGCTTTGCTAATTGAACTTCTGTTGTGTTTTGACTGTCTCACAAAGTAAGGGTTGCTGACCAAAAAAATCCAAAGTGAAATAAAACGGAGAGGCTGGGTAAACTTTAAGTTATAGTTGCAATTTTTTATTTATTTTCGACATTTTCAAAGCATTACAAGTACGATACACAATTTACTTTCTTCACAAATAACTATTCATTTTGTACGCCGGTTTACTAAGGTTATTGTTCAAAATGAAAATAATTTCGCATCTCATCAATAAATGGGAGTAACAGTCATGTTTGTTTAAAATGTGCAGGTGGCATAAGAGTACGCAGTGCTTGGGTGTGTAGGAGTACGCGCGTACTCTTACACGACTGTTGTTAATTTTATTTTACAAGTATACAAAGTATAGAAAAAGTATATATATAGTATTTTATATATATAGTATTATATTATATTATATATATATAATATACTATATATATATTATTATATATATATAGTATTATATATATATAATAATATAATACTATATATATATAATATAGTATTATATTATATATATATATAGTATTTTCTACATATAGTATATATTTTATATGTGTGGGACATTCCACGCCATTTTACCTAGCCTGTGACCCTGACTATTTTTGGTTTTCCTGATTTTTTTTAAAGATTGTACCCCATGAAAGGAATATCCACAACAATTTTTCGGTTTTAATCTCTTCTCTTTTAGGAGTTGTAATTTTACAAAAAATGTCGACTTCTTTCTGAAAAAATATTTTTTTTCAGAAGACTTTTATCATTTTAATCTCAAATAATGTTATTAATGATTTTGTGATTTCCAATTCGGCTTCGTCAGGCCTGGAACGGTTTGTTTTTAGTTTGTGCGGAATGAAACGAAAAAAAAATAGTTTAAATAAACAACTTTCTTTCGTTAATTTCAGTACAAATAAAAAATAAACCGTTTCAGGCCTGACAAAGCCGAATTGGAAATCACAAATCATTAATAGTATCGTTGGAGATTAAAATGATAAAAGTCTGTTGAAAAAAATAAAATGATAAATTCGAAAAAAATAGAAGGAAAAATAGACCCACGACGAGACTAGTCTTAAAAATCATAGAATGGGTCACTCTATTTTACAGAACTAAAAAAAATTAAATAAAAAGAGGCAATCATTTTTTACAAATAGTTTTCACTTTAGAAGCAAAAAAAAAACGTTGACATCGATAATTGATAATTTGTTCATATTTTCCAACGAACATATGCGTCAAAACAAAAAAAATGACATAGTGACATTTGTCGATATCTCAATTAGTTCATGAGTTATCGGCGTTTAAACGTTTACAAAACTTCCGAAAACAAGATTTTTTTGAAAATTATAACTCCTTAAAGAGAAGAGATAACAATCTAAAAATTGGTTTGAACATTGCTTTCATGGCGTACAATTTTACAACAAAAATCAGGGAAACCAAAAATGGTTAGGGTCACGAGCTAGGTGAAATGGCGCGGAATGCCCTATATATATATAGTATGTAGTGTGTATATATATATATATACATATATAAAATATCTTTTAGATATAGTATATATAGTATTTTGTCAATATATAGTATATATTTTTTTACAAGTATACAAAGTATACAAAAACATATACGAAGAACCAATATGTGAGGAATGGACCGAGTGTAGTGAAGTGTAAAGCTCGGTGGCATGAGGAATGCACCACTCATACAAATGTGGGCAACTTTAATTGCGATTTATGTGTCGGTTGATGCTTGTGTATTCTTATCGACCCCTGTGCGTACTCTTAAACGCCCGTATGTCTAAGAGTTCGCAAATCCCGTATCGTAATTTTTAGTTTGTAACTTAAAAAGAAATTAAGATTCCCAATCGTCGCTCATAATTTAAATAGAATACTAGATATTCTTTCGATTAAAGCAAAAACTGATTCGTAAAGTGTATTTGCTTGTTTTTTCACCGCTTTGAAGCTTAGGTGCGTACTCCTATACCAGCTTACCCTGAAATCATGTGCGAATTTAACATTTTTTTTCGTATGACAAGATGATTCACTCATAAAATTAATTACACATCTATTTAGTACGAATATCTAGCTGTTAGAAAAAATATTTTTTTTTTCGTTGTACAAAATGGCCTACTACTCGAAACTTCTCGAAACAGTTTTTTTCCAATTGGCGTGACAAATAACTTCAACAATTTTCACTCGATTTACTTCAAATTTGAAAGTTATGTTCCTAATTGCATTTCGCAGAGAAGTACGTACGGAATTTCTGATTAATCGAAAACTATTCATTTGATGAGCAGTTTATGAGCAGTTATAACGAAATTTTTCACTGAAAATTCATTTCTTAAGTTCAAATACCTACAACTTTTAAAGAAAACAACATTTTTAAAGTTCCGTACGTACTTCTCCAGGTATGTTAATGTAGATTGACGAGAATTTTTGTTTTTTGTTCTAGATAAAAAATTGTGGATGCTAAATGTCACGGCGCGGAGCGCCTAAAAAAAAGACAACAAAAGAAAATATTAGTAGTCGGCCATTTTGTTAATCGAAATCAAAAAAGAAATATTTTCTAACAGCTTGATATTCATACTATATAGATGTGTAATTAATTTTATGACGGAATGACTTTTTCACACGAAACAAATTGTTAAATTCGTACATAATTTTATACCCGTTACTGGGGCCTAAGGCCTTAATCTTTGAGAAATTTTGGTTAAAAAATGTTACCTATCTCTCTCGTACTCACATGTCACGTAGTACATCTAATTCGCCTTAATCAATAAAACATGGCCAAGTGGACACTTTACATAAATAACTTCGATTTTTATTAAAGGTTTATAAAAAACGTTTGAGAGCGTCAGTCATTAAAGTTCAGATAACAAAAAAAATACTTACACTAGTCTAAATGACTTCCAATTGCTTTTAAAAACTTCTAAGAGGCAAGTACATGCACCATAGAGAAAAAATAAGAACCTACGCTGCAGGAAAATGGGGGGGGGGGGGGGGGGGGGATAAAAAATGCTTTTTTCTCGAAAACTAAGAAAGATTGTAGAACATACATGGGGGTGATTCGGATAAGTATCGATACGAGGTATATCGATTTTTCTTTTGGACGTCACTTCTCGTGCCACTCCGTGCCTCACACAAAAGTGTGAGTGTGTGCGCGTGTGTCTATAACACAAACACTTATACACATTTAGTTTTCAAACTTTCTTTACCCCTTAATAAGCAGATTCAAGATTACAATAATTAGCGCATAATATGTGAGATACATAAGGTTTCGCAGCCATACATGGACACACGCTCTACATACATACACAAACACTCACACACCCACCCACCCACCCCCACACACACACACACACACACACACACACACACACACACACACACACACACACACACACACACACACACACATATATATATATATATATATATATATATATAATATATATTCGTCATCGTAAACAATGTTATGCGGACCTATAAATATATATATATATTGGTCCGCATAACATTGTTTACGATGCCAAAGGTGGTCGCGCGCAAGTACACGGTGCTGCGTTAAGTTGCGAAACGTGATATAAGCGTCGACTATATGTATATATATATATATATATATATATATATATATATATATGTGTGTGTGTGTGTGTGTGTGTGTGTGTGTGTGTGTGTGTATGTATGTGTATATATATATATATATATATATATATATATATATATATATATATATATATATATATATATGTACATATATGAACACACACATACATATATATGTGTGTGTTTATTAATGCATACGAGACATATAACGCAAAATACAATCTCCCGAAACGCATGTACATGTTTGCATTATTATCTTCGTCATTCTACATCAGTTTAAGGCCGTATATTCGCGAAAAAAATACATTTTTTTTGTCATTTAGCCTGAACTTTTAAGAATATTTTAAGCTTTTCAGAATACACTTTTTTTTACTTAGTGTTGAAATTACAGCATTTGGAGCGTCCAAACTATTATTATTTTTTTTTGAAGTAGGCGAATGATCGGTTGGCGCTAAATCCTACATGGGGCACAGGATACTATTAAGGAGGTACACCAGCTTCAGCAAAATGGTGATAGATCAATAAAAATTGGTGAATATATTCTTTAGTATTATTCATGTAGATACAAATTTTTTCAGATTTTTTGGTTGTGCCGTTTTCTTACAAATAATTCACAAGCGTTTATTCTTATACCCGGAATATATACCTATATCTATAAAAACGCTATGCTTATACACGTGAACTTCAATGTTCAATCACTCGATAACGGCACAATGAAAAAATCTGAAAAAAATTGTATTGACATATATAATACTAAAGAATATATTCACCAAATTTTATTGATCTATCACCATTTTGAAATTTTACCATGGTTTAGCATGGCAACATTTTATGAAGCTGGTGTACCTCCTTAAATAAGATAATAAATATTTTATATCAGATATACCGCGTGGCGATTCGTATCGCGAACTTCGAAGCCGTTTTCCCACGAATCGCTTTTTTGACCTCGTGAGAGTCCAAAGTCACGAACCGAGGTTTCGATCGCTTTCAAATTGTTACAGCTTTTCTATTTATACCTACATGCATTTATCAATACCTATGCTATTGATAAATGCACCTCGAGAAGTGTACAACTTGATTACCGGCATTTTTAAAATAAATAGTTTATCAGTCGAAAATTTAGTCAAAAAGTCTAAGCATTTTAACATGCTTTGAAAAAAAAATTGTTGGTTCACACCGAAGGGACATCTATTATGTAATTGTGAATAAGTAATTGTTTTTTTTCTGTTAGGCAGTTGAGGAATTGAATGAATATTGTACAAAAACAAATTAGCAATGTTACTTTTGTTCACGGCTTCTGTAAATGTACTTACGAAAATCGACAAAATCTCGTATATGAGGCCTTGAGTAATATGCTGAGGCCGAGACTCGTTTCTCCAGGCTTTTTACTTTTCTTTCTCAAACATGCATGATGACCCTTTCCATTATTAGTGAGCTCGTATTTGTTGCTCTTATACATATCGTGGTCACGGTAAAATTGGAGGAAGGAATTTTTAGATACTTACAATCAGCTGCGGAGAGTTGGTTGCCGATTGAAAGAAGAGCGTGAAGATTTGGACGGTAGGATGCAGCGAAAAATGATGGAAAGTTCATTGGTCGAATGTTGGGTTGAAGCCTTCCCGAGCAGAAATTTGTTGAGGAGTCTCAAGATGCACCTGCATCTCCAGAGGGATTTGATAGGGACGCCACACGTAAGGAGTCCACATTGGAATCCAAGTGGATTCCGCGCTATTTCCCTATCGAAGTCGTTTGAGAATTTTCATTTGAAATTTTCAACCAGAATTTGTTGGATCGCCCAAAAAAATATCCTTTCGGGATCCCGTGCATAAATTTGCCGGGAGTCCCAAGATGCTGCCACATATCAAGAGGGATTTATCAGGGACACCGCACATGGGGTGTCCTCATTGGGGTTCAATTGGATTGTGCACTGTTCCTCGATGAACGCCGCTTGACAATTCTTACCACGTTCGAATGTAAAATCAGTGAAAAGTCGCGAGAAAAATCGGCGTGCTGGAATATATAACCTGCACGCTTCGTGAGCGCGTACGGGTGGGGTGATATGACAAAGTGCAGTAACGTAAACCCGTGCATAAATTGTCGTAGGGATTCAATTGGATTATCATACATGTCCCTACATCCTGATAGGGATCCAATGGATCATCGCATTGGATCCCTATACTAAAACGTCACCCTCGTACATTGGTTTCTCATCGGGATTCCCCATTGGAATCCAATGTACGAATCCAATTCGAATCCTGAAGGATTCCCACCTTATCGAACTGAATCTGATACGATTCTTGATTGATCACATCGCATTCTGTACGTTCAATTATCTAAACAAAATATACAGATACACAAAATGAGTGGGTCTTAAGGTGGGATATACATTTAGAGAGGAACAAAATAAGCAATATTGAGGGATTCTTTAAACTAAGAAATAATTATTCTACAATTATCAAACTTTAGGTATATTTTAATAGTATATTTAAGTATACACCACAATTTTTTTAAATTAATTCATCATCAAAATGACAGAGCTCTGGCAGAGCGTTACAGCAAGGTCGCCGCGGGCGATTCGGCGTGATTTTGATTTGCAAAAAAGTTCAACCATTTGTTCAGTTAGAACATGTATAGTTTCTATGTGACGGCAATCAAAGTGATGAAAATGCAAATTTAAGAAAATGGCACGCATTCACAAAAAATCAACTTTTCATGCAACAGTTCTGTAAAATGTGTTCTATCTGTGTTCTGTAAAATGACGTACAAAAATTGAACTAGGGCTTTGGTCGGGCCCATATAGAATTTCCCTAACTTTAATAGGGCCCTAATCGGGTAGCCTCACATGGGCCCTTAGTGGCCGGTCACACTTTGCTACTGAGGGCCATTAAAGGCAGAATAATGAGGGCCTTCAAGGATGCCTGATCGACGCCTCATGTGAACCATGGTGTGCCCATAAGTTATCCCTGTCAATGGCTCACGTGTGTGTAAATGCATGTGTTTCTGCGTATATGTGTCCGTTTATATAAGGTCACGATACACTGCCAATTATATATTTTTTTTATTCCAATAGGATCTATTTAAATGAGATAGGTTTATTCCTTGTCTCACGGCCCACTACGATCTTATTTGTTTAAAAGATATTTTTTTATTCGTTCCAGCTATTCTTTCTTTCAATATCAAATATATTCAAATCGAATAAGTAAAGATTCGATTCAAACAAATCTTTATTTGCTTACAATGTACACTGTAAATCTAAGTGTACTATGTGCATAAAATATTTCATAAATCCAAAATGAAATTAAGCACTTAATTGAGAGTTTGCCACAACGATTTTGTATCGTAATTCGTCATGCCCTAGCCTTTTCTAATGATTTTTTTCGTAGAAAATTTTTCACCTATATGGGTATTGAACCTAGTACCTACCTACTCATAGCCACGCACGCTGCCCCTATAGTAGAAATTAGAAAAATATTCGGATCCAATCAATGTCTAGAATCTTTTTTGTTGGAAGGTAATATCTGGAAAACGAAAACCAATCTATTGACTTATCCTACACAATCGGGTAACGTTCATTAGTGGAAAATGTCATGAAAATCTTCGGAAGAAATAATACATATGGAAAGTATTCGGCGAAAAATAGTCATTATAAAAATGTTTTTAAAAAACCGAATGGGATTGTTCAAACATACGCGCTGGCATCACTCCAAGAGTGAATAAGGCAATGAGAATAGTATGTAATTTTTTGAACGATTTGTCAATGTAATATATAATAATTTTTAATGCCCTCACGTTTTTATCCTATTTTTACCTATTATCGAATAATTGGGTGTAGTAATTAAAATACCACAAACGATTTAGTCCAAGCTATGTATACCGGTCCGTTTCCTATAATGCCCAAACCTGGCCCTATTGTCCCCTATATCCCGACAGGGATTGCCATAATAGGACCCGCAAAGGCCCTTATTATGCCAACCCCTGTCGGGATTGCCATATAAGGGCCTTCAAGGGCTCATTTGAGGCTTCTCTGATAAGGAAAGCCTCAAATGAGCCCTTAAAGGCCCTTATTTTTATGAGAGATGCCCTGCCAATTTTCCGCACGGGATGTGCTCTATCTGCGTTGTCCCGAACGGCCTATCGAGATCTGGGTGCAGCTTGGGTAATCACTTGAATTTACGTAGGCCTTTTTACGTCCTAAAATCCGCCGCCTCCTAAAGTCTGCCGCCCCTAGGCTACTGCCTATACGGCCTATTGGCGAATCCAGGACTGCAATCGGGAAAAGGCGCAGAATCCACTCGGATTCCAATATGGACTGCGTCGTCCCTACCAAATCCCTATGGGGTTGGGGTACGATTTGAGGACTCGCGAACAAATTTCGGCACGGAAATGAAAAACGATAATTCCGTGTAGAAATTGTCGTAGGGATTTAAAGCTTTAGGCCACTCTAGAAGCCGAAAAAATAGGCTTTATGGGCATTTTTTCAGAAAAATTACAAAATAAATCGAGATTACACAAAAGCGTGTTTATCATACATATCAGTGACTGTATACAATACATTTTTTTGAAGCGATTCATTTCAAAATGGCGGCTGTGCAGCGTTTATCTCAAAACTTCATTTTTTAGGTTGGCCGGAAACATAACTCAGACAATTTTCAACTGATCCACTTGAAATGTTGAATACATCTTGAAAAATACATTGTCTATGGAAGTATGTAGGATTTTTTTTGTTATATTGCATAGTTCATTTGTTATTAACAATGATCTGACGATTTCGTAGATAGTTATCTGACTCATTGTATACAGTCACTGATATGTATGATAAACACCCTTTTTTGTTATCTCGATTTATTTTGGAGTTTTTCTGAAAAAAAAAATCCACAAAAAGTCTATTTTGCGGCCTCTAGAGTGGCCTAACCGCTTAAATGGATTCTCATGCTTGACCCCACTTCCTGATTGGGATTCGATGGCTCATCGCATTGGATCATCATCCTTATAATAAAACGTTCCGCTCGTACATTGGATTTCAATCAGGATTCCCCATTGTAATCCAATGTACGAATCCGGTATGAATCCCAACGAAATCCCGCATTATTAAGTAGAATTCGATACGATGGATCCCATCGCATCATGTACGCTGAATTTCCTAAACAACATGTACAAAGTGAGTAGATCTTACAAAATTATTAATCTTATCTTAAAAAAGTATGAATGGCTTGAAAAAGCGTATCTTTAAAATTGATTTGAAGATATAGGCAAATTTTTGAAAAGTGAAAAATTTGCCTAATAAATCGTCAGATAATTGTTAATAACAAATTAACTATGCAATATAAAAAAAAATCGTACGTACTTCCATCGACAATGTATTTTTCAAGATGTATTCAACATTTCAAGTGAATCGGTTGAAAATTGTCTGAGTTATGTTTTCGGCCAACTTGAAAAATACAGTTTTGAGATAAACGCTGCACAGCCGCCATTTTGAAATTAGTCGCTTCTAAAAAATTATTGTACCCAGTCACTGATGTGTATGATAAATACCCTTTTTGTAATCTCGATTTATTTTGTAGTTTTTCCAAAAAAATCCCCAAAAAGCCGATTTTTTCGGCTTGTAGAGTGGTCCAACCCCTTAAACGACGTCAATCGGAAAATAGCGCGGAATTCACTTGGATTCCAATGTGCACTCCCTACGTGCGGCGTCCGTATAGGGATGTGGTTGTATCTAGGAACTCCCCCAATATATTTCTACACTCGTTATAGCGCATTTCCACTAACGTCATTGAAATCGATTTTTAAGATGTACTTTTCTAAGCGATTTATACGTTTTTTAAGATCCACGCATTTTGTACCTATATCCATATATTTTGTTTGAAAAAATCAACGTATATAATGGGATGGGATCCATCGAGAATCGTGTCGGATTGTGTTCGATGATGAGTGTGTTTAGGATCCGAATTGGATCTGTACATTGGATTCCAATAAAAAAAACCGATAGGAATCCAATGTAAGAGCTTGACGTTTTAGTGTGGGTATCCATTGCGATGACCCATTGGATCACTATCAGGAAGTGGCGACAAGCATGGAAATCCTATTGAATCCCTACGACACTTGCTGCATGGGTTGTTTTTCCTGGGGAAGAGAATCCCAACTCGATGTAACGTAGGTCAACATTATTATCGGCACAAACTATAGTGGGACGTTTTTCACATGCAATTATCGAGTGAACGACGAGTGGGTGTGCACAAGGGTACAAGTCGAGAATGAAGGGAGGTTAGGTCAGTGTAAGAGGATTCGCAATTCGCTCCGTACACCACGTCGATGTTGAAACTAGTTAGGGCGGAAAACTTTGGTAAACAGTTTGTAGAACAGGGGCAATGCAGATGATATATATATATATATATATATATATATATATATAAATATCGTCGGGAGCTTACAATATCGCGCAGTCAAGCTCAGCACACACTTCGCGCCTATAGGCTTGAGCAACAGCAAAACACAGCTCGAACTTCACCACCTGACAGTTTGATCGGTCTGGTAATTATATCCCGAACGAGGTGCGTATACCTGACTAACTCGTCTATTCTCGTATACAAGTGAGAATAGGGCGCCTATGCTAATATGTCAAAAGTCACCATGTTCACCTTTCGATCCCTTCTTCTGCCCATTTATAGACGTATCCGTGTACGATCCATATCCTCGTTTCGTATCGTAACGAACCTTCTATGGATAGATTCGATCGATGGCACGATGAGTCAAGTCCATTTACCGACCGAGCTACTTCGTATTTTTTCTCGTTATCGCGAGAAATTCACGGATTGCCAACGAAATATTGAGGAGAAACACTAAAATATTTGATTGTTCCGAGTATTTGTTATTTCGGTTGATGAATAATTCTTAACGAGTTACGCCTAGCTCGTGGCTGGAAAAAGGAGAATTTTCATGATTTTTTTCGGGGAAAACGTGTACACGTTTCCGATTTTTCATTTTCCGTTAAAGAGGGGTTTTAAGTTTCTTTTACAATTTGTGCATTGTAAAATATTTATAAATGTGGTTGGTACAGGTCGCTGTTTGAAAAACGTCCATCGCGGTGACCACTGCTGCTCGGAAACACGTCATCCGAAATTACAAAAAAAAAAACAAACGTATTTAATTTTTGCATGGAATTATCTAGTGCTTGGACGAAGGATTTAAGGCTTTAGGCCACAGTAACGGGTATAAAATCATGTGCGAATTGAACAATTTTTTTTGGATGAAAAAGTGATTCACTCATAATATTAATTACACATCTATTCAGTATGAATATCAAGCTGTTAGAATTTTTTTCCGATGTACAAAATGGCCGACTACTCGAAACTTCTCGAAACAGCTTTTTTCCAATTTGCGTGACAAGTAACTTCAACAATTTTCACTCGATTCACTTCAAATTTCAAAGTTATGTTCCTAATTGCATTTCGCAGAGAAGTACGCACGGAATTTCTGATTAATCGAAAACTTTTCATTTTATGAGCAGTTATAACGAAATTTTTCACTGAAAATTAATTTCTTAAGTTCAAATACATACAAGTTTTGAATAAAACAATGTTTTCTTAATTCGGTTTGCACTTCTCTAGGTATTCTAATGTAGATTGACGAGAATTTTTGTTTTTTGTTCTAGGTAAAAAATTGTGGTGATAACAAAAGAAAATATTAGTAGTCGGCCATTTTGTACATCGAAAAAAATATATAAATATATTTTCTAACAGCTTGATATTCATACTAAATAGATGTGTAATTAATTTTATGAGTGAATGACTTTTTTATACAAAAAAAAATTGTTAAACTCGCACATGATTTTATACTCGTTACTGTGGCCTAAGGCCTCAATAAAATATGCAATTTTGAAAAAATGGCTGCAGTCCAAAGTGAGAGGATCGGTTTTCGGTGAAAAAAACCCTTTATTTTTGTTGATAAAAAAAACAATGCATCGCAAAACCAATCCCTTGCTCAAGCGCTGCCTTCTGATATCTAAAATAAGCTTGTAACATTTGAAGTCGGTCGGTGCAGTGATTTCTCAGATATCGTAGTATCCAATTTTGAAAAAATCCGTTTGAGAAAAACGCGTTTTCCTCTCTAAGCGTCCATTTGGGGTGGTCCGTCAGAGGATCCCTCAATTTTGAACGGATCAACTTGGAATTGTCGGAGAATATTTTTGAAATGTTATACTTTGAGAATCCGTCGACAACCAAAAATCGATATTTAAAAAAATCCACCTTGGTGTAACAGCCCCTTAAAATTACCTTGTGTTCAATTTTTTCAATTAAGGGCGTCAATACCTTTAGACAGCTTGAAATAAGTCTTTTATGATATGTCTTATGTCTTGAAATAAGACTTTTATGATATGTCTTATGTCTTGAAATAAGACTTTTATGATAAAAAAACGACTTCTTTCACAATTTCGAAAGTTAAGGTGTTGTTTATTATTACTTTAAAATATTACGAGTTTTATTTTCTTTTATTTTTACAAAATAATTAGTAAACGCCGAATATATTCCGGGAAGGCTGTGACGTGAGTTGTTAAATGGCATAAGCTCTAGCTTCTGTTGTATTGGTCTGAAACAAAATGGTGATTTTTTTTGTAATTATCATTTTAAATAAAATTAAATGAATGCTACGCTTTCCAAAAAATAGTTTGAATTTTACATACAATTTTTAGTTTTTCGGCGATAATAAAATACTTTTTCGGAATGATTTTTCACAACCTACATTTTCAAGTACAAACCGATATTGTTATTGAAAAGAGTGTGAAATTTGAACGGCATCGATCAATTACACAGCTCAACAGTCGATTTGGTGCCGCAAAACGGTATATTTTTTTCAAATCTTTTCTCTATACTGATTCTTTTCTACGTAAGCACACGGGAATGAACATTTTTTTATAAAATTTAATTTTATTGAAAATTTAAGCTTCATCAAATATTTTTACATTGAATAAGCTTCTTTTTCGTGATTTTCTTGAGTGACACTTGTCGAGGCAGTTACGCATCAACCTCCAAACGTAATCAGCCATCATGTGTGTGTGTCCCACCTTCCCTGATACCTATCTTCTATGATTTTTATGTCTCTTGGTGAAAGCGTTCTCTTTGCTATTCACTTCACTCACAAGGAGCCAAGATTTTCTGTGACTTTATCTCGATCCTTCATTTCTACCCTGAAATAAGAAAAAAGGACTTTTCGCCAAATCTGTCATCGTTTTTCAAAAATTTTAAATAACACCTTCCGCATAGATAATAAAATGTATTAGGGTAGTTCGAACAAGCTCGCCTTCGCTTTGCTGCCGCCGACATATCACGGAATTAATTTATAGCAGCGAATAATATTTAAAAAAAAAAAAAAAAAAAACAATTGAAGCTAACGGCTAACGACCCTTACTATGGAATAAAAATTCATTTACAAAACCCTGTATAGTAACTTGAAATATAGGTTAGCATAGGACTCATTAGTAGAAAATTTGCTGGCACCAAGATTTTTTTTTTCGTCGACTCGTTTAATTTTTTCAATTATCGATTGTGCTAATTTCGGAAAAGCGTTTCGAGAAAAACACGTTTCAATTTTCGATTAAGAAAAATTCGATGATTTTTGTAACTCAACGACTAGTCTACGATTCCAGGGCTATCCGTGCATACAATTTCGTTTTCGAACTTTCTTTCTGAAGACGGGATATGCATTAAGAGAGGGACAAATTAAGCAATTTTGACAGATATTTTAAAAGTAAGAAATAATTATTCTACCTTTATTACACCGTAGGTATACTTTAATGGTATACAAAACGATTTTCAAAAATCAATTTATCATCAAAACGGCGGAGCCGTGCAGAGTGTTACAGCAATGTTGCCGCGAGAATTGCAAATCGGCGTGCAGTCTAGCTTTCGGTAGACTCTAATTTGCAAAACCATTCAAATTTTTTTTCAGTTAGAACATTTATAGTTTCTATTTGACAGTAACGAAAATGAAGAAAATTTAAATTTAATAGAATGACAGGCATTTACAAAAAAAATCAACATTTCACGCAAACTTTCTGTAAAACTTGAATTAAAGGAGACTTTGTCCTTGGAGTGCCATATTTCAGGTGTTTACATTTTATTTTTTTTAAAGGAAACGAGTAATGCTTTTTGAGTGCGGTTTTTTTCTTGCTTTTATTAATGATATACAGAACGTTAAAAAAAATTTTTTTTTTGAAAAAAAAAACCAAAATGGCGGCCGTTGCAGCTCTGCGAAAACAGGTCCTCAAATCGCGGGAGGTAAACGGCTGACATCACTGCCCCCTCTTTGTTGATCTGAAACACAAATTCAAAGCATATTATCAATCTGTGACCCTTTGGTCATGGAATGACGGATGGGTTTTTCGTTTAGTACAAATTTCGGAAAATGGCGGCAATTTAAAAAAAATCGAATTTTCGCGTTTTTTTCGCATAAAAAGATAAATAATAAATGAAAAAATGTATCTATCGAAAAAACGATCCGTCATTCCGTGGAGACATATTTCCTGAGTATGCTCTCCAAATTTCAGGTCGATATGTTAATTACAGCGGTCAGGAGAATGTCAGCCATTTTTGAAAACGTGTTTTCGAGAAAAACGCGTTTAAAGTTTTGTAATGTGTTTACACAAATGTGTTTATAATTACCACTAATCGGCAATGCCTGGTCCATAGAGGCATCCCTCCTCTTCTAGCTGCTCATGTTGAGCCGCTAACATCTCCCGCTGCATTTCAAGGACAAAGTCTCCCTTGAAAAACTAGTAATTTTTCTAATTTTCCAAAAACATTTCTCGTCCAGTAGAAGGTAGCAATATTTCTGCCAAGTTTCAGCTCGTCCGGCTTAATAGTTTTTGAGTAATCTCGCTCGCCAAAGTCAATGCCCGCTCCGAATCCGAGCAGTGAGGCGCACCGTTTCAAGTTTTTCGAATTTCGCTTTAAAACTTTGGTCAAATATTCTACCTATATACTTCTATCGTTTAAACAAAGAAAAAGAAATCCATTTTTTATCTTTGTAAATGTATATCCCGCCTTAAGACCTCATATTAAAATTTTACGAAAAGAAAACAAAATTTAACTTTTTCAAATATTAAGTAACTACCTTCCCCCTTGATAAATTGTTAGCATCCCCACGGGTTTAGTCAGCTAGATTAATTTTTCGATTTTCGCCCAGCCCGATTCAGTCACCTGAGAAAAGCTCGTAAAATAAATAAACACATTCCCTTAACAGTCCGAATAGTGTATGCTGTGCAAGCCACAAGAACGATGAAAGCCCTACAGGCGGCATAACTCGTATGTTCGTTATCGACTCTGGTTGGATCGGCGGCACTGTGCAAGGATACAAATGCAGCTTATGGAATAATGCACATGATGGGATGTGGCCCCGTAAGAATGCAACGTCGCCGGGGCGTGCAGTACTCTCTGTCCGCATGCGTTTGTACACACGAGCACGGGCATACATGCATATGTACACACCCGTGAGGTCAATATAAATAATGTGTACACAGGCAGGAGCAAGTGGACACGCCGGGCGGCCCTATCGGTCTCGGCCTATCTTACACCGCGGAGAAAAGAGAGTGAGAGCGTTTATGTCGTCTGAAATGCATTCGTAGTGGGCGTATAACCGGTTATTAAAATCACGATATGATCTCCGGTGGTATACTACGCTACATACGGATCCCCGTTTGGCGCGTCGCGAAAAGAGAGGGTGCGAGAAATAAAAGCGGGAGAGAGAGAGAGAGAGAGAGTGAGAGAGAGAGAGGCCAGGATGATCACTACAGCGCCGCAATCATTACTCTAACTGCTTTTCATCATTCTTTTATTAATTTTTCCTCGCTCGTCTCCCTCGGGGATAGACGTGAGCTGTACGTGTATGCGTGCGCAAAATTTTTATCGAGACTCGGTCGGCGCCCCGATCCACCGGAAATGAGGAAATAATCAACGAG
The DNA here is from genome assembly GCA_963210295.1 of Ophion ellenae. NCBI lineage: Eukaryota > Metazoa > Arthropoda > Insecta > Hymenoptera > Ichneumonidae > Ophion > Ophion ellenae. Next base: position 52,544,396 of record OY723386.1, on the reverse strand, counting down.
ATTGCAGACCTCAATGTGAAATATCTTCGAATGTAAAGGGTGTCACAAAACGACCTGACACTTTAAATTGCGTGACATTTTTGTGGCGAACATTGAGTACCAATCTTCGACAACTGGCATCAGGAAGTATTGAGGTTCAGTCGTGGAGAATCACACGATCGAGCAACGCATAGAAATTGTTATTTGCTGCATTGTTACTGCATGATTAATGCAGACGAAGTTTCATTGGCGACCAAGATCGTGCGATTTGACGCCATTGGACTTATTTCTTTGGGCTTTTCTGAATGGAGTATGCCAATGATCCACATACCATTCCGGAGCTCAAGAAAGCAATTGGACGCACCATTAATGAAATTAGTCCGCAATTATGCCAAAATGTTATTGAAAATTTCTTGCCATTTATCGGATATTGTGTTCCACACATAACCTCTATGTTTGTACCTTATAGGTAAATAAAAATATTCGTACTTTTCAAATAAATAATACGTTTTATTAATAAATTTAAATGTCAGGTCATTTTGAGACACCCTATACATATGATAGAGAATATATCACGTGTGGAATATGATCGTGATTTCCGAAGGTCATTCGATTTAGCGATGAAATATTTACGCTATTACACATTTCTATGGAAAAATCACCGTGTTTGCTCTGACTTGCTGTCAACTTCGCCAATTTGGAGTTGAATGCTGGGAATCGTTGGAATGCAATGGAAATTAATTTTTTCTCTTGATCGCTCTATTTTTGTGGCAATTTGTGGCCACGAATGCTGAAACTTTTTGAGGATTCTTCGATAAGGTTTTTAATAAAGTACATCGTTGGAATGCAATGTAAATTCTCTTTCCTTCAATCGCCCAATTTTTTCGGCAATTTCAGGCTATGTTGCATGAAAATTCATTTTTTCTTTCGATCGCCGAATTTTTTTTGGCAATTTCTGACCACGACTGCTGATACTTTTTGGGGATTCTTCGACAAGGTTTTCAATGAGGTGCATCGTTGAAATGCAATGAAAATTCATATTGTCTTTTGATCGCCCAATTTTTTGGCATTTTCTGACCTCGACCGTGGAAACTTTTTGAGAATTCTTCCATAAGGGATCCTAAGAATCGTTGAAATGCCAACTTTTCACGTTTTTTTCTCGAAATTAACTTTTTCTTTCGATTTTTCAATCGCTCAACTTTTTCGGCATTTGCACGCCACGGGAAACTTTTTCAGGATCTTTCGAACTTAAAACAACTCTCATTGTCAGTATAAAAAAAACTTCGCACGATTATAAAGATGGAGAAGTAGAAAAGGAAAAATGTTCATTGCGTCTCGACAATTTGAGGATTTTTTTAATGAGGATCCTAACAAGGTGCATCGTTGGAATATAATGCAATTTTATTTCTTCCTTTAATCGCCCAATTTGTTTGGCAACTCACTTTTTCTTTCAATTTTTTAATTCCTAACTTTTTCGGTAATTGCAGGCTACAGGAACCTTTTTTTAGGATCCTTATATCTTAAAACAATTCTCAGTGTAAGACTATGCACGATGATGAAAATAGAGAAGCAGAAGAGACAATTATCAGTTCCAACGATTTGAGCATTCTTCGATGAGGATTCTCACAAGATTCACCATTAGAATGCAATGCAAATTTATTTTTTCTTCTAATCGCTCAATTATTTTTGGCAACATCAGGCCATGACCGCAGAAACTCTTCAAGGATTCTTCGATAAGGATCCTAATAATGAGCATCGTTGAAATACTATAAAAATTCACTTGCAGAGATTTTCATAGGCGCTCATTTGAAAGACGTAGTCTCTCTTCATAAATTGCTCATAAATTGCTTTATAAATTGCGTTTTGGTATCCTGCATAACGGTGTCCTGCATAATTACAAATTGCTTCGATCTTTAAATCGCCCAATTTTTTTCGGCACTTGCAAGTCACAGCAAACGTTTTTAGGATCCTTCGATCGCGAAACAAGTCTCACTATAAAAAGATACCACTTTTCACGATGATAAAAATAGAGAAGTAGAAGAGAAAGAATTTCCATTGCCGTTCAACGATGCATACTTCAATACCAATGGTGAAAAAAAAAATAACTGTTCCTGTCAAATATGACAAGTGCATACGTGAAGGAAAATCGTTGTGAACCGCCTTTTTTTTTACTCGCATTTGCGGTTGAAAGTCTCCCCATCAATTGTGCACGATACTAAATCGTAATCCCGTCTATGTATTCCGCTGCCCATAAGAGCCCGGCGTGTACATACGTACGTAGGTACTACGTATGCAGGGCTATATTTGAGTACACATATGCGGCATACAGGGAGGGTGGATTGGCCGTGTCGACTTCTGACAGTCACAACGCCACAATCGCCACCGTTTCATCGTGTCATTTCCGACTTTCCACGAGCCCCACAGCGGTCGATGCAGTCCGCCGATGTGGATGGGTGGTGCCGGAATATTTCCCGCCTTCTTGTTCCCCACTTCCGGAAGAATTTGTGGCACTGCTGTGTATGACCCTACGGACGAGAACGAGGGAGAGGTACAAAGGGTCGGAGGGGTTACTGATTTCCGGGGTTGGACCCGCGTCCCTCCTCGCGATAGGCTGCACAATGTGTGCATCACCAAACACACGTTGTGCAATTCATATACCGTGTGAGCTGTTTACTTGCGGATTACGAAGCTCACCAAAAGACTCGATAGAGCCAGTCAAAGAGCCACCAAAAATGGCCAGCCTTTTTACTAAATAAAAAAATGAATCGTTAATGAGATTTATCGGTGAGATTGTTGCTACTTGTTGTACGAGAAGAATAAAGTTTTTGCACAAAATTGCCGAGTTCGAAATGATCGTTTTTTGCAAAATTAATGACCTTGAGCCTCGTCGGTTGAGCATCACATCGAATATTTTATCACAACCATTGCCTTTTTCGAAAGCTCCGAATACAGCGTTGGAGCTTCCAATTTTTTATGTGAACTTGCATACGAATGTGCTGAATGTGTAGCTCTTAAGGAGGTTGGAGCGGTCCAGTTGAGTCAAATGACGGTTTGTGATTTGTTTTTCAATGAATCTAAAAAAAAAAACGCATGCGAGGTACAGATTTATTCTGTAGATGGTCATTTTTCATGAAATATGTAATTAAAGGGAAAAATTATGCGTCTTTAGATTTTTATTACGTCAATAAGAAAAACTTTTGTGTTACTACGACTCTGAAAAAGTATAACATCATCGATGATTATTATGAAAAAACTGCGTCAGTGAATGTTTTATACATGTCAGAATGAAATTTTGAGTAATTTATAATTATGCCTGTTTATATTTATGTCACGAGATTATTTATTATTACCATTAATTAATATCTAGTGTTGTCGAAATACGGGAACTTCGCGGACATTGAGATTGCCAGCAATGCTCTTCATTCGCCAGCTAAGATTCGTAAGCTTTCATCAAACTTTGATGGTTCAATATTGAACATAAGTGGTTTACGATGGGCAAGATGGAGTTTTTTTTTCTAAATGTTTAGAAACGTTTAGTTTGTATTAATCCGCTGTTAGAAACGATTTATCTTGGTGCTGAATAGCCAAAAAAATCACATCACCCGTAGCGTGAACGTCTTGCCCGTCTAACCGAACGTAAAATTAGATACATTGAAGAATTTTTTATCGCTGGTGTTTGGTGATGAATTTTTTTTTTTTAATTCGTTAAGACTCAGTATAGTCTAGTCAACAACAAATTTTTTTTCTAAATCTTAATCTTGGATTGTGGCTAACGCTTCAACCTCTGTAACGAATATCAGTCACCCCAACGAAAATAATTCAGCAATACTATCGACAATTTTATTTTTATACTGTTTTACGACACGGTAGCTCGTGTCCCTGAGTAAAAAGTTAAGTGTAATAGATAAAATAAATTATAATAGGATGACCGACTGACGGTAATGCATACATATAGCCTCTTTGGATATAGTGAAATGATATAGGATGGAAATCCGCATATGCATGCGGAGAGATGACTTGAAGACATTCGCCTTCGAGGGTCATCCTCGTAATAGCCAATTGCTGCGTCACAATACTTTTTGAAACCCAGTGTCGTCAGTGAAAGCGACGTTACATAAATGTAAGTATCTTAATTTTTTTGAACTGTATAAACGTAAGTGTATATATATATATATATATATATATATATATATATATATATATATATATTTGCATTGAATAAATGCAGGTATATCCATATGAAGGGCCATTTCAAGAATGGTCCAAATTCCAAAATCAATGATGCGTTAAAAAAAGCAACATTTATGGGATTGCACAAGCTTGGGGCCCAAAAACCGGTCGATATACAATTATTTTTTCCTGGTGATAGATTAGGATGACGAGATCGAGATTTTACATACAATAGTATATCATTTTACGAAACTTGAGCATTTTTTATTGGAAAATATTAATAACCAATCAGGTTATTATTATTTGAACAAAGTACCGTCGTTGCTGAATGGCCAATCGGGGTAGGTGGTTATTCCAACTAGGGAAATCTGAAATGAAAAATAAAAAAATTGTACTTTTAGTGTAACAATAAAACTTTCGTATGGATGGATGCTTTTTTGTAATTTTTAAAATTACGTTATGTTATGAATAACACATGAGAAAATTATCGGGCCATTCGATAGAATATGTTATAAACTATGCTCTGTCCGGTCTCGAAGGAAATCGAGAAAATCCTTTTTTTGTTTCCATTTCGAGGACAACGCAAAAGCAATCTGATCCTTCATGAAAATCGTCATAACTCGTTCAATTTAGGGTATTTTTACAAAATCTTTGTTGCAAGTTAACGTTAAGGGAGGACACTACTGTGTCAGTGTATTTTTTTTTGCTGCTAGATTTTCTATTTGGGATTTGGAAAAAAGATATGCTATCAAGTATATATTGAACTCAATTCGTAAATTTTTATTAAAAAAAAATAAAAATTATCAACGTCATTGAGGTATAATAGAGCCTCTGTGCTAAAAGTGAGGTCCAACGGCCTGATTGATACCTTGACAACGATTGGTCTGAAAAATAAAAATAAAACAATCTCATAATCTATATAAATGTAGTTCTGGTTGTACGTAGCCATCTTATCATGAAAAAAAAATTCACAAAATCGCGGGTGTTAAAAAAGGGTAATCTTGACGAAATTTTTACTTATATTCGAGGGCTTAAAAATTACTAAATGAAAGAAAGAAAACGGCTACATACGGCAGCCACTGCAATTACAAATGTTGGTTTATCAAAATTTTTAATCGGTCGCTTGCAGCTAGATTTATGATTCCGGCCAGGTCGAGAAAAGTCGTGTCGCAAAAAACGCGATTGAAAGTTTTAGTATACGTAAATCGTTGCGCTCCCTGCTCTTACTGAACCGTTTGCTACTTGGTCAATTTTCAATATTTTAATTTCAATTTTTCTTCCACATATTCTTGAGTATATACTTTGAGATAATACAAATAAACATAGATTTTTTCAACCGTCACAGTGGTGTCCCGTTGAGACCCTAGGCTATAAATAATGCAATAAACAATCCTATTTCAAGGTTGTGTAGACCCTAAATGATGGCCCTCAGAACAGTCAAACGTGCTCATAGTCAACATTATAAAATTACAACGGGTGCACACATTTTTTTTATACACAGGCATACACACACACACATGCACACACACACACACACACATACTGACTGCATTTCTGCATATATATATATATATATATATATATATATATATATATATATATATAAATGCAGTTTGTACACACACACACACACACACACATTAGGTCGCAATGAAAACCGCATAGAGCGGCCAATCCATCAACGCGATCGTACGTTTTTCAGTCGGTTCTCTCGCGCTATCTTGCGGTGCCATAAAATATTTCATGCTTTCACAACTAAATTATGAAGGTCCGGGAGCGATCGCGCACGATGGGATATACATACATACATACATACACACACACACACACACACACACACACACACATATATATATATATATATATATATATATATATATATATATATATATATATGCACACATATACATACATAAATACATACAAACGTGCATATATATATATATATATATATATATATATATATATATATATACATGACGCTATGTGTTTGTGGTGCATATAGTGCAACGTTTGGGTACACGGGGCGGCGCTCAGAGTTACATTATTGCATGCACGCCTCGCTGGAGCGACGACGATGCCGGCGTCGCATCGCGGCCTCGCGACTTGCACACTCCGTGGGTGACACATAACCTCGGAGTATTTTCGCGACGCTGCGCCATAACCGTGCTCGTATCGGTTTTCGTCAGATATAATCGAAAACGAGGGTAAAAGAAAGAAATTTGGAAACTCCGTATGCGTTGTGAGGTCCGCCATATTAACGAAAATAATTAACGATACTATACACACGCAGGTGCGTATGTTCGAGGAATACGAGAGATCATGTCGCGTCCGAATTACAAATTAATATCAATTTTTTTGATAAATTTTTGTAATTTTTTGTCACTCTGTGTGCGGTAGGAAAGATGGAATTAAATTGTCGCGGTTATCCTCGTCGCCGATGGTGGAAAATTTCGAGAAAATTCGAACTCCATTATCACATCGGGATGAAGCGCGAATTCTATGACTTGTACAGCATTGCGAAGAGTGGAATGTAAAGGGTGTCTCAAAATGACATTTTAAGTTGCGCGCCATTTTTTTTTGTGGCGAACGTAGAGTACTAATGTTTGACAACTGGCGTCGGGAAGTATTGAGGTTTAATCATGGAGAATTACACGATCGAGCAATGCATAGAAATTGTTATATGCTGCATTGTTATTGCATAGTTATTGCAGACGAAGTTTCATAGTCGTGTTATCTCGCGCCGCGGCGATGTGAATTGGCCACCAAGATCGGCGTTTTTACGCCATTGGACTTCTTTCTTTGGGGCTCTCTGAAAGGTAAAGTGTATGCGAATGATCCGAAAAATTGACGAAAAATTTCGACAAAAGAGCGAACGTTTGCAAACAGGGACGAGGCGGCCATTTATCGGATATTGTGTTCCACACATAACCTCTATGTTGGCACCTTATATTAAAATAAAAATATTCGTACTTTTCAGATAAATAATACGTTTCATTAATAAATTAAAACGTCAGGTCATTTTGAGACACCCTATATGAGGAGTTTGTTCAAATTGAATTTGTTCGATTCGTTTCGTGTTTCGTGTGGAGGACCAGTCGCGAAATCGAGCGATAATTTTTATTGAGATCAGAATATACGATAGGACACAAAAATGAGGTAAACGTGCTTTTTTTAAAAATTCAACGGAAATAATATTCGATCGATCTCACAAATGCTTCGAAAAATCTTCGAGTGCAATGTCTTGTGAATTTTTTCTTCGAACGTGGCTGTTTTTTTGAAACTTCGATAATCGGTCGATCCGTTACCCTCAATTGTTTGATTTTGGCTTGTGGAAAAGTCTGCACAAATTTAATGATATCCTAAAAATTTGCACTAATTCAATAATATCTTTAAAAAAGTGCAGAAATTTATTAATATCCTACAGAATTTCGAATTTCTTTATAATATTTTCTCATTTATTGGGTTACAAATGATGATATTCAGTCGGGGGAAGCTGACCTTTTTCATTAACAAATGTTTATTTGTTTATTTATTTATTTTATTTTAATTTTATTTATTTGGTAATTCTTTATAATATTTTCTCATCTATTGGGTTATAAATGATGATATTCAGTCGGGGAAAGCTGAAATTTTTCATCACAAACTTTTTACGAGCAAAACATCGTTAAAAATAATTTCGAATTTAAAAAAAAACGCAAACGAACCGTATGTAGTCGGCGAAATGTTCAAAAATGCCCTATTCTATCACGTGTTTCCGCGAACTTAAAAACCCCATAACTTTTTATGGGGCGGGGGGCTTCAAGCTTTCTCCTACTGAATATCATCATATATAACCCAATAAATGAGGAAATAGCAACAAAAAATGTTAGCGTCATTTTTCGGAAAAGTCACTTATCTAACGAATTACCAAATGTGGACACATTCAATAATATCCTAAAAAAAGTGCACAACTTTAATAACATTCCAATAAATTTGCGCACATTAAACACCCTAAAAAAATTGCATACTTTAATGACATCTTAAAAAACTTATACATTAAATAAAATCCTAAAAAACACACACATTAAATAATATCTTGAATAAACCACAAACATTCAATAATATCCTAAAAAATTTGCACAAATTTAATAAAATCCTACAAAATTTGCACAAGTTCAATAATATCCTATAAAATTGGCACAAATTCAATAATATCCTATAAAATTTGCACAAATTCAATAATATCCTCAATCATAATGCAACGTTTTCCGTCAAACTTTTCTATTTTCGCGAAAAATTCCCAGCCACAAAACGCTAGAACTCGATAAATATGTCGTGAACTCGATTTTATAGAAATAATGATATTGTTCGATAAATATGATATCACTGTCGTCCGATGTGCATGCGTGTCAACACTGTCGCACATAGAGCCTGCCAGATGTCTCGTTTGCGTTATATGTATTTGTCTCGATTTATAAACTGGTCTCTGCATACGCGTATGAAATGTATTATGTTCAATATACATACGTATGTATACATATATATATATATATATACATCACAAATAGTAATACGAGGAGAAAAATGAAAAAAAGTCTCAAGCGTGCGCGAGAAAATGCAGTCACTACTGATACGCTCGTTGATGAATTTATGTCTGTAGCGTGACGTGAAACTCATAGCTCGATCTAAGCAGTCCATGTTTCTCCGCGCACCGATATATACATGTACGTACGGAGATATTGATATCTCGATGTTTTTTTTTTTTTCGAAGTTTTTGCCATGGGAGATCCGGACCGATTCGAAAAGCCGCGACAGCAAAGCATTCGAGATATATTATAGCGAGACGTACTACTTAATATAGGGGTGTTGGCGAATTTAACAAGGACACTTTTGCGATAAATTATGAAAAATTGCGCAAAGTGCCATGCTTGAGATTTATGTGATCGAAACTTTTCTTGTACTGCGCACTAGTTTTGCCAGCGAATGTCAGTCAATGAAGGCATTTGAATTCCTTGTTATTAATACATATGCGAATGATGCAGAGAAAAGTTCGCGGTAAAAAATATTTGCCAACTCGCGACCAAAATCACGATCCTTGGGATAAAATTTCGCCAATGTTCCTGTCAAAAAAAAGCCTTCCATTATAACGATATCATCAAACATTTAACCTTATAACAAAAAATCAAACGTTGCATATTTGCTTTTTTAATTATTTCCAAATTCATGTTTGTTTTTTTTTAATTTTTTCCAAATTGAACATTCAAGATATTCCTGCTGGTGATGAAGAACATAGGAAATATTTCCCAGATTCGAATATTAATATTTTTATGGCAACGAATTCTGTTTTTTTTTCTCCCCTTAGCTTCTGTCACCCGATTGCTACTTTTTGTTATTTTTTAAATCTATTTCGTTATTTTCGATTTAGTACCGATTCGAAGTGAAAAAAAAACACACAATTGTCAAATGGATCTACGATGTTTATTTTGGCGTTGGGGACATTTATTTCGGTCTGACGGTTGATGCCTAGTCCTTTTTCACAAATCGTTGATTGAAAAATGGCTCTCTGGTCGTGCGTAAGCACCCGGTCGGTCACGTCACAGCACAAAACTTTGAAAAACTTCGACGTACGCCTCTCGCGGGTATGTTTGACATGGTGTGACGGGAGAAAAATGAGACGCGTCGATAAAAGTAGAGATTCGCGACTACACGGGGCAAGAGATTTGCCTGGAATAAGGATCACGTTCCTCATCGTGCCGACGCGTGTGTGGACTCTTTCGCTTTCTCTCTCTCTCTCTCTCTCTCTCTCTCTCTCTCTCTCTCTCTCTCTCGCTCTCTCTGAAGATCGGGATGCACATGCGACCGATTCTGGAACGGGTTTCCGTCGGAATCTGGCTACACCGGCTGTTCCTGATGCGTTTCGTCCCGTCTGTCCCCTTCCTTCACCTCAATTGCATAGCGATCTCAGCTGAGCGACAACGAAACGCTTAGCCATGAGTGGCTCCGATACTTACGCAGAAATCGGGCTCGCGCATCATTGCACCGCCAACTTTTTCTACCTTCGAGATTGAAAATCACGAATTTTATCATCCGCGTCAGTCATCGGGGAGTTCATCTGAGAGGCGATGAACGTAATCGCACGGAAATAACAAATTGGTAGATCGCTGGATCGTAATTTTAATTCGCTTACGAATTTGATTTGAAATTGACTTTGGAAAAAGAGGAATGGGCTAGCTGTTAATTCGAAAAATCTTTTTTCTATGCCATTTCTTCGTAATACTCCACGTCAAAATGAGGCCCCCGATTTGTTAATGTTTTTGCTGAAATTATTCAAAATTCCGACGGCTAAAGATACTCCATTTAGTTTAAAAAAAAATGCGCCCGGTATCGCAGAATTTAAGTATGTTAAGGGATCTTCTCATTTCAGACGCTAAAAAGGCTGTTTGCATAAATTTTTAATAGGTTTATATTATAGATATTCATATGAAAGTTGTTGCACTTAATAAATACACTTTCGAAAAACATTAAAATTTTTTTTATGTATTCATGTGACCCGAACAAACTTTGAACGCGTTTTTCTCGAAACTACGTTTTTCGACGGCTTGTTGATAACATTTTCGACACTACTGAACCTATCTTTATGAAATTTTAACCACATATTCTTTACAATTATAGCTATAGCGCATATCAAGTATTTTTCTTTAATTTGGTATTCATTATTTCTTTTTTTTTAATTTGGTATTTACTATTTATTTTTTTGTCAAAAACGGTGAAAAATACGTTTTTTTTTCTTTTTTCGAAAATTGTCCGCCTCATTGTTATTTTTGCATAGATCAAAAATCGTATGTTATGCTCTATAGCGATTAACATAGTGAATCTAAAACCGTTTGATTTTTTGTTTCGGATGATCCATCTCCGAGATTTCATCAACAGCGCAGATCTACAATTTTTAAGGACATTTTTTCAACTACCATTTTTGGCTATGAATAGTGACTCAAATAAATAAATTAAAAAATTTAACTGTATTTCGAAAGTGTATTTATTAAGTGCAACAACTTCTATATCAATATCTATAATATAAACCTGTCAAATTCATGAAAATAGCCTTTTTTAGCGTCTAAAGTGAGGGGACCCCTTGAAGAGCTTACTGAGTCGTCTTTATGTTACAATGTCAACATTTTATCAAATCTAAAACATTTTAGCGTATACTCAGACCTGCAGTGATACGATGTGAAAAATCATCCCGACGGTATTTCTTCCACGAACCCGAATATTCAACAATTGAATGATTGTTGTCTATAATCAAGTAAAAAGACATGCCAGTATAGTGCTAAAATTTCAAGCCAAGTTAACGAATTTTTAATGAAAAATTACGACGCTCCAAATCACATTTATATCTAAGAATTTATATACTAAATAACTATACATTTATTTAAAATAAACTGAATAAAACTTCGACAATATTAATGATAAAACTCAGAAAAATATGATAAGCAGAAAAACTTTCGTAGCCGCAACTTTTCAGAGGGAAAGTAAAGATGTACAAATCTACTAAATTTGCGCGAATGTTTTTTATTCCAGTTTATCGTTGGGTACAATAATTAATTGTGACTTATTTTTATTAAGCGCCACTGTAATTTACCAATGATTCACAAGGACCCTGCTTATTACCCCACAAAATAAGGCTCCCCGCGAAAGGAATATCTAAACGCTTGACATCGGTGGATCGCTTTATACATTTATCGAAGAATTATTTATTTTTATTAAATATGAATCCCTACATCGATTTTCGTTGAATTCAACATCGGTAGTTTTTGACTGAATTTGTTCATCTGTAAAAAAATCAATCCTGACATCTTAAAATGTATTAAGGCGCGATAAAAAAAATCACCAAATCACTGATACCTGCTGACTTAGGGGCCGTCCATAAATTACGTCATTTTAAAATAGGAGGCGAGGGATCTGGTCGTTGGATGATGGTGACGATAGTTGGATTATGGTTTCGGGGGGGGGGGGGGGGGGGGGGGGGCAAAAATCTGCAAAAAATGGATGACGTAATATATGGACCACCCCTTATATTATTTTTTCATATTTTTCAATGTTAACACTCTGAACTTATTTCATCGAAATCCAACGAAGAGAGAATTCCACTCTCAAAGTTTTCATGATCTCTTTCTCTCTCTTCCTCGTTTGTTCTGTTCATCTAACGATCGCAAAAATGTTTGTGGAAGTTGCGAGAAATAATACAGTATTTTTTGCGAAAGGTGGTAAACGAGAGCGCGAGAGAAAGAACGTGACAGGGTGGTGGTTGCATCGTCGTCGTCATGGTGTGTGTATAGCGGCGCGTCGGAAGGTGCAAAGGCAAAAGAGCAGGTGCGACGGCACGGCAAAGTCGTCGAATGGGCGAAAAAAATGCAGGCTTCGTCCTATCTCTTCCCTCGTATAATATCGCTCGTGATAATCCTCCTCTTCTCACTGTCCTCGCATTTGCTTAATGAGTAAGGAGTATAACGAAAGTACGAGGGGCTGTACAAAAGGAAGACAGATCGCGTCTTGATTAATCGATAAATCTGCCTTTGCGGCGGACGAAAAAAATTTCGCCGCGTAACAAAAGGGCTGGAAATTAAAAAGCGTGCGATAATTGAACGACCGAGAAATTTTCGGTGGACAGTTTTCGTAATTGATTTGTACGCAATGACTGGACGTTTTCGAGGAAGCCCATTTGCAATCAACGTCACTCGAATACTTTCAGTCATTTGTTATCTTTATCATTGTTGATAATAATTGAATATAAATATTCAAGACCCAACAAACATTTCGAGTGTTATTTTACTGTTTGGAAGCTTCTATTTTATATCTTCAGGCGAATAATTCAGTGCCAATGGGCATATCTATATTGAATTTTTTCTCATTTGCATTATCAACAACAAACGGAAAATAGGCATTTTCTATTTTGATTAGAATTTCGATAGACTTTAATACGAAATAGTAATTTTCGGTTTTGATTAGAATTGTGATAGATTTAAATAAAAATTGTGGTTTTTTATTTTTAGGCAACCGGTCCATGGCGTCATTACGTACTGCTATTTCATAAGGTTTCTCACATCGATTGTTGATAACCGTTTGAGTTAGATTACCAGTCTAGTGCCCGAAAAAGTAAATCTTGACAATTTTTTATGGATACCCATTTCATAGAATGAAAATTCCGCTTAGTGGCCTTTATTCTACATATCTTCAAGTATCTTTACAAATTTTGGATTACAGGTTCCGAAACCCCTCTCCTGCGACCGAGCTGAAAATTTGCATCAACCTTCCTTTGAATATTTTAAGACAACACCTAAAGGGATTTTTAGCGACTTGCAATAGTTTTCGGGATATTGAATGTTGAAGTTTTTTTTAACGCGCGCTGACTATATCTATATCTGCCATATATATATATATATATATATATATATATATATATATATATATATATATATACAGGGTGACAATTATAATGTGGCCATGCTTTTTTTGAGGGCCTTGCGCGAAGATTTTGGGTCTGAAAAAAATATGATTTTGAATGGTTTTTCGAGCCTTTTTCGAAAAAAAATACGGCAGATTTTTGTCTTGAAAAATGTACGCCAGAAGAAATAAGGCATTGCGAAAAAAAACGCAAAATACATTCCGAGCACATGAGATTGAAGTTCTTTAAATTCCGAATACAATGCACCCCGGAAAACTTGATTTGCGCCCGCCATCATGGTGGAAAAAATTGTTAAAAATACGCCGTAAAGTGGCAATTTGCGTGAAACAAGCGATTTAAGTCAGACGCGATCGTGCTTTGGGATGTCCTAGCTTGGTACGTCACAGCTGCAACTTCCGAATGTTCGGCTGTCACAAGAAGGTGGTTGAGAATCCCTTGACCCGCGAATGAGCTAAGGGATCTGAATTTGTACCCATCCGAGTCCATTGCAGAGAATATGGTCAATTTCGAAAAAGTTCGAACATTCCATGTACGGCAAATAATATTTTGAATAATTTGGAATTCGTTTCCAGCTCTTGGACACATCATTTTGAAAAAAAACTTTAACACGGATTAGGGAAAATTTACAGACTTTTTCCTATTACGCGTATTATTTTTCCCACATTCATTACTGCGAGCATTGTGTGAGCGTGTGCGTGCATGAGGATGCACGAGTGCACACGCGCGTGTGCGTAATGTGGACATTTGCCACGTTTCGAGCGCGCTCTGAACTCGGGTTCGGAGAGCATGCTACGCGGTTCGGTCCGAACGCATCGTCAAACGTCAAAACGCGTTATTTGACGTTTGGGATTAGTCAGCTGATATTGTCAGCTGATACCATCTTGGATATGCAGATTTAGCGCACACACGTCGAACTGTCGTCGAAAGGCCAAATTTGACGCGTGATTTGACGTTTCATCAATCGTCTGCTATTCATTTCTGACATCTTGGGCAAATAGGGAGCACGCGCGTTGAAGGTTTGCCGAAATGCACTGTTTGGCGCGCGATTTGATATGACGTGATATCGCCGGCCATGATTGTTTGCCATTTTGGATGTGCAAAATCATGATTCGAGACGGCGAGCGATTATCTCTTGAGTTATTTAACATTTCGATTCGAATAAAAATCTACAGTACGTGTCTTTGTCTTTTTTTGCGTTCACAAGACGTAAATGAAAACACAACAACGTACTGGAAAAAGGTGCTTTTAATGATTAATTGAAAAGTACCGAACATAGGAACAAAAACAAGTTTGGTATTTTTTTCAGACAAGTTGACCGTGCCTCTACCTGGAGCGCCGATTCGATTTCTATCTCCGCAATAAATAATTAATACGTGTCTGCGATGGTTCTGAAGGCGTAAACCAGTAATTCCATAATGGTGATTATGTTTCTGGGGGATGGGTTCGGAAATCCCCGATATGACTGTCCCGAGCTTATGTTCGCTTTTACCTTACTTTCGGTTATTTTGCGTCAAAGGGTATCGAGACGCTCGGTGGACGGTTTCAAGCGCATTTGTCGATTGACAAAGATAAAAGCAACGATGATGGTGGGTCTGGGGAATTCGATACGCCACATGGACGACGATTATAAGCGCATTTATTAATAAAAATAAAAGCAATGATTGTGATGATTCTGGTGTACCCGATTGGACATGCCTGATATGACGGAATCGAGTTCTTCTCTACTTTTACCTTTCTTTCAGTCATATCGCATCGAATAAAATGACGAAGATTTGGGGATGATAACAGGCGCATTTGTTAATAAACAAAGGTAAAAGCAATGATTGTGTCGTTTCTGGGTGACCCAATTGGACAGGCCTGATATGACGGCATCGAGTTCTTCTCTGCTTTTACCTTTCTTTCTCTCATATCGCGTCAAATACACTGACGACGATTTAAAGACGATTACAGGCGCATTTGTTAATAAAAAAAGATAAAAGCAATAATTGTGCTCATTCTGGGGGACCCGAATGGACATTACTAACATGACGGCATCGAGTTCTTCTCTGCTTTTACCTTCATATCTGTCGTATTGCTTCAAATACAATGACGACGATTTGAGGATGAATTCAGGCGCATTTGTTAATAAAAAAAAGGGAAAACCAATGATTGTGATGAAGCTGGGGAACCCGAATGAATATTACTAATATGACGGCATCGAGTTCTTCTCTGCTTTGACCTTTGTTTCTGTCGTATCGGATCAAATACAATGACGACAATTTGTGGATGATTTCAGGCGCCTTTGTTAATTAAAAAAAAAAGGTAAAAGCAATAATTGTGATGAATCTAGGGGACCCGACTGGGCATTGCTAATATGACGGCATGAGAGTTCTTCTCTGCTTTTACCTTTATTTCTGTCATATTGGATCAAATAAAATGACGACGACTTAAGGGTGATTACAGGCGCATTTCTTAAGAAACAAAGATAAAAGCATTGATTGTGCAAATTCTGGAAGACCCGAATGGACATTGCTAATATAACGGCATCGAGTTCTTCTCTGCTTTTACCTTTATTTCTGTCGTATCGCATCAAATACAACGACGAGGATTTGAGGATGATTACAGGCGCATTTGTTAATAAAAAAAGGTAAAAGCAATGACTCTGATGAATCTGGGGAACCCGAATGACTATTACTAATATGACGGCATCGAATTCTTCTCTGCTTTTACCTTTGTTTTTGTCATATTGCTTCAAATACAATGACGACGATTTGAGGATGATTCCAGGCGCATTTGTTAATAAAAAAAGGTAAAAGCAATAATTGTGATGAATCTAGGGGACCCGACTGGGCATTGCTAATATGACGGCATCAGGTTCTTCTCTGCTTTTACCTTTATTTCTGTCATATTGGATCAAATAAAATGACGACGATTTAAGGATGATTACAGGCGCATTTCTTAACAAACAAAGATAAAAGCAATGATTGTGCCGATTCTGGTGGACCCGAATGGACATTACTAATATGACCGCCTCGAGTTCTTCTCTGCTTTTACCTTTATTTCTGTCGTATCGCATCAAATACAATCACGAGGATTTAAGGATCATTACGGTCGCATTTCTTAATAAACAAATATAAAAGAAATGATTGTGCCGATTCTGGTGGACCCGAATGGACATTACTAATATGACCGCCTCGAGTTCTTCTCTGCTTTTACCTTTATTTCTGTCGTATCGCATCAAATACAACGCCGACAATTTTAGGATTATTTCAGGCGCATTTGTTAATAAAAAAGGTAAAAGCAATGATTGTGATGAATCTGGGGGACCCAAATGGATATTACTATTATGACCTCATCGAGTTCTTCTCTGCTTTTGCCTTTATTTCTGTCACATTGCTTCAAATACAATGACGACAATTTGAGGATGATTTCAGGCGCATTTGTTAATAAAAAAGGTAAAAGCAATGATTGTGATTAATCTGGGGGATCCTAATGGATATTACTAATATGACGGCATTGAGTTCTTCTCTGCTTTTACCTTTATTTCTGTCATATTGCTTCCAATACTATGACGACGATTTGAGGATGATTTCGGGCGCATTTGTTAATAGAAAAAGGTAAAAGCAGTGATTGTGATGAATCTGGGGGACCCGAATGGGCATTGCTAATATGACGGCATCGAGTTCTTCTCTGCTTTCACCTTTTTTTCAGTCATACCGCATCGAATAAAATGACGAAGATTTGGGGAGGATAACAGGCGCATTTGTTAATAAACAAAGGTAAAAGCAATGGTTGTGTCGATTCTGGGGGACCCAATTGGACAGGCCTGATATGACGGCATCGAGTACTTCTCTGCTTTTACCTTTTTTTCTGTCATATCACATCAAATACACTGACGACGATTTGAATACGATTACAGGCGCATTTGTTAATAAAAAAAGATAAAAGCAATAATTGTGCTCATTATGGGGGACCCGAATGGACATTACTAACATGACGGCATCGAGTTCTTCTCTGCTTTTACCTTTATTTCTGTCATATTGCTTCAAATACAATGACGACGACGATTTGAGGATGATTTCAGGCGCATTTGTTAATAAAAAAGGTAAAAGCAACGACTGTGATGAATCTGCGGAACCCGAATGAATATTACTAATATGACGGCATCGAGTTCTTCTCTGCTTTTACCTTTGTTTCTGTCATATTGCTTCAAATCCAATGACGACGATTTGATGATTATTTCAGGCGCATTTGTTAATAAAAAAAGGTAAAAGCAATAATTGTGATGAATCTGGGGGACCCGACTGGGCATTGCTAATATCACGGCATCGCGTTCTTCTCTGCTTTTACCGTTATTTCTGTCATATCGCATCGAATAAAATGACAAAGATTTGGGGATGATACCAGGCGCATTTGTTAATAAACAAAGGTAAAAGCAATGGTTGTGTCGATTCTGGGGGACCCAATTGGACAGGCCTGATATGACGGCACCGAGTTCTTCTCTGCTTTTACCTTTCTTTCTGTCATATCGCATCAAATACACTGACGACGATTTGAAAACGATTACAGGCGCATTTGTTAATAAAAAAAGATAAAAGCAATAATTGTGCTCATTCTGGGGGACCCGAATGGACATTACTAACATGACGGCATCGAGTTCTTCTCTGCTTTTACCTTTATTTCTGTCATATTGCTTCAAATCCAATGTCGACGATTTGAGGATGATTCCAGGCGCATTTGTTAATAAAAAAAGGTAAAAGCAATGGCTCTGATGAATCTGGGGAACCCAAATGATTATTACTAATATGACGGCATCGAATTCTTCTCTGCTTTTACCTTTGTTTCTGTCATATGGCTTCAAACACATTGACGAAAATTTGAGGATGATTTCCGGCGCCTTTGTTAATAAAAAAAAGGTAAAAGCAATAATTGTGATGAATCTAGGGGACCCGACTGGGCATTGCTAATATGACGGCATCAAGTTCTTCTCTGCTTTTACCTTTATTTCTGTCATATTGGATCAAATAAAATGACGACGATTTAAGGATGATTACAGGCGCATTTCTTAACAAACAAAGATAAAAGCAATGATTGTGCAAATTCTGGAAGACCCGAATGGACATTGCTAGTATGACGGCATCGAGTTCTTCTCTGCTTTTACCTTTATTTCTGTCATATTGGATCAAATAAAATGACGCCGATTTAAGGATGATTACAGGCGCATTTCTTAACAAACAAAGACAAAAGCAATGACTCTGATGAATCTGGGGAACCCGAATGACTATTACTAATATGACGGCATCGAATTCTTCTCTGCTTTTACCTTTGTTTTTGTCATATTGCTTCAAATACAATGACGACGATTTGAGGATGATTCCAGGCGCATTTGATAATAAAAAAAGGTAAAAGCAATAATTGTGATGAATCTAGGGGACCCGACTGGGCATTGCTAATATGACGGCATCAGGTTCTTCTCTGCTTTTACCTTTATTTCTGTCATATTGGATCAAATAAAATGACGACGATTTAAGGATGATTACAGGCGCATTTCTTAACAAACAAAGATAAAAGCAATGATTGTGCCGATTCTGGTGGACCCGAATGGACATTACTAATATGACCGCCTCGAGTTCTTCTCTGCTTTTACTTTTATTTCTGTCGTATCGCATCAAATACAATCACGAGGATTTAAGGATCATTACGGTCGCATTTCTTAATAAACAAATATAAAAGAAATGATTGTGCCGATTCTGGTGGACCCGAATGGACATTACTAATATGACCGCCTCGAGTTCTTCTCTACTTTTACCTTTCTTTCAGTCATATCGCATCGAATAAAATGACGAAGATTTGGGGATGATAACAGGCGCATTTGTTAATAAACAAAGGTAAAAGCAATGATTGTGTCGTTTCTGGGTGACCCAATTGGACAGGCCTGATATGACGGCATCGAGTTCTTCTCTGCTTTTACCTTTCTTTCTCTCATATCGCGTCAAATACACTGACGACGATTTAAAGACGATTACAGGCGCATTTGTTAATAAAAAAAGATAAAAGCAATAATTGTGCTCATTCTGGGGGACCCGAATGGACATTGCTAATATGACGGCATCAGGTTCTTCTCTGCTTTTACCTATATTTCTGTCGTATCGCATCAAATACAACGCCGACAATTTGAGGATGATTTCAGGCGCATTTGTTAATAAAAAAGGTAAAAGCAATGATTGTGATGAATCTGGGGGACCCAATTGGACAGGCCTGATTTGACGGCACCGAGTTCTTCTCTGCTTTTACCTTTCTTTCTGTCATATCGCATCAAATACACTGACGACGATTTGAAGACGATGACAGGCGCATTTGTTAATAAAAAAAGATAAAAGCAATAATTGTGCTCATTCTGGGGGACCCGAATGGATGCCGTCATATTAGCAATGTCCATTCGGGTCCCCCAGAATGAGCACAATTATTGCTTTTATCTTTTTTTTCATTAACAAATGCGCCTGTAATCATCCTCAAATCCTCGTCGTAGTATTTGATGCGATACGACAATAATAAAGATAAAAGCAGAGAAGGACTCGATGCCGTCATAATAGCAATGTCCATTCGGGTCTTCCAGAATTTGCATAATCATTGCTTTTATCTTTGTTTGTTGAGAAATGCGCCTGTGATCATCCTCAAATCGTCGTCATTTTATTTGATCCAATATGACAGAAATAAAGGTAAAAGCAGAGAAGAACTCGATGCCGTCATATTAGCAATGCCCAGTCGGGTCCCCTAGATTCATCACAATTATTGCTTTTACCTTTTTTTTATTAACAAAGGCGCCGGAAATCATCCTCAAATTTTCGTCAATGTGTTTGAAGCCATATGACAGAAACAAAGGTAAAAGCAGAGAAGAATTCGATGCCGTCATATTAGTAATAATCATTTGGGTTCCCCAGATGCATCAGAGCCATTTCTTTTACCTTTTTTTATTAACAAATGCGCCTGGAATCATCCTCAAATCGTCGACATTGGATTTGAAGCAATATGACAGAAATAAAGGTAAAAGCAGAGAAGAACTCGATGCCGTCATGTTAGTAATGTCCATTCGGGTCCCCCAGAATGAGCACAATTATTGCTTTTATCTTTTTTTATTAACAAATGCGCCTGTAATCGTTTTCAAATCGTCGTCAGTGTATTTGATGCGATATGACAGAAAGAAAGGTAAAAGCAGAGAAGAACTCGGTGCCGTCATATCAGGCCTGTCCAATTGGGTCCCCCAGAATCGACACAACCATTGCTTTTACCTTTGTTTATTAACAAATGCGCCTGGTATCATCCCCAAATCTTCGTCATTTTATTCGATGCGATATGACAGAAATAACGGTAAAAGCAGAGAAGAACGCGATGCCGTGATATTAGCAATGCCCAGTCGGGTCCCCCAGATTCATCACAATTATTGCTTTTACCTTTTTTTATTAACAAATGCGCCTGAAATAATCATCAAATCGTCGTCATTGGATTTGAAGCAATATGACAGAAACAAAGGTAAAAGCAGAGAAGAACTCGATGCCGTCATATTAGTAATATTCATTCGGGTTCCGCAGATTCATCACAGTCGTTGCTTTTACCTTTTTTATTAACAAATGCGCCTGAAATCATCCTCAAATCGTCGTCATTGGATTTGAAGCAATATGACAGAAATAAAGGTAAAAGCAGAGAAGAACTCGATGCCGTCATGTTAGTAATGTCCATTCGGGTCCCCCATAATGAGCTCAATTATTGCTTTTATCTTTTTTTATTAACAAATGCGCCTGTAATCGTATTCAAATCGTCGTCAGTGTATTTGATGTGATATGACAGAAAAAAAGGTAAAAGCAGAGAAGTACTCGATGCCGTCATATCAGGCCTGTCCAATTGGGTCCCCCAGAATCGACACAACCATTGCTTTTACCTTTGTTTATTAACAAATGCGCCTGTTATCCTCCCCAAATCTTCGTCATTTTATTCGATGCGGTATGACTGAAAAAAAGGTGAAAGCAGAGAAGAACTCGATGCCGTCATATTAGCAATGCCCATTCGGGTCCCCCAGATTCATCACAATCACTGCTTTTACCTTTTTCTATTAACAAATGCGCCCGAAATCATCCTCAAATCGTCGTCATAGTATTGGAAGCAATATGACAGAAATAAAGGTAAAAGCAGAGAAGAACTCAATGCCGTCATATTAGTAATATCCATTAGGATCCCCCAGATTAATCACAATCATTGCTTTTACCTTTTTTATTAACAAATGCGCCTGAAATCATCCTCAAATTGTCGTCATTGTATTTGAAGCAATGTGACAGAAATAAAGGCAAAAGCAGAGAAGAACTCGATGAGGTCATAATAGTAATATCCATTTGGGTCCCCCAGATTCATCACAATCATTGCTTTTACCTTTTTTATTAACAAATGCGCCTGAAATAATCCTAAAATTGTCGGCGTTGTATTTGATGCGATACGACAGAAATAAAGGTAAAAGCAGAGAAGAACTCGAGGCGGTCATATTAGTAATGTCCATTCGGGTCCACCAGAATCGGCACAATCATTTCTTTTATATTTGTTTATTAAGAAATGCGACCGTAATGATCCTTAAATCCTCGTGATTGTATTTGATGCGATACGACAGAAATAAAGGTAAAAGCAGAGAAGAACTCGAGGCGGTCATATTAGTAATGTCCATTCGGGTCCACCAGAATCGGCACAATCATTGCTTTTATCTTTGTTTGTTAAGAAATGCGCCTGTAATCATCCTTAAATCGTCGTCATTTTATTTGATCCAATATGACAGAAATAAAGGTAAAAGCAGAGAAGAACCTGATGCCGTCATATTAGCAATGCCCAGTCGGGTCCCCTAGATTCATCACAATTATTGCTTTTACCTTTTTTTATTAACAAATGCGCCTGGAATCATCCTCAAATCGTCGTCATTGTATTTGAAGCAATATGACAAAAACAAAGGTAAAAGCAGAGAAGAATTCGATGCCGTCATATTAGTAATAGTCATTCGGGTTCCCCAGATTCATCAGAGTCATTGCTTTTACCTTTTTTTATTAACAAATGCGCCTGTAATCATCCTCAAATCCTCGTCGTTGTATTTGATGCGATACGACAGAAATAAAGGTAAAAGCAGAGAAGAACTCGATGCCGTTATATTAGCAATGTCCATTCGGGTCTTCCAGAATTTGCACAATCAATGCTTTTATCTTTGTTTCTTAAGAAATGCGCCTGTAATCACCCTTAAGTCGTCGTCATTTTATTTGATCCAATATGACAGAAATAAAGGTAAAAGCAGAGAAGAACTCTCATGCCGTCATATTAGCAATGCCCAGTCGGGTCCCCTAGATTCATCACAATTATTGCTTTTACCTTTTTTTTTTAATTAACAAAGGCGCCTGAAATCATCCACAAATTGTCGTCATTGTATTTGATCCGATACGACAGAAACAAAGGTCAAAGCAGAGAAGAACTCGATGCCGTCATATTAGTAATATTCATTCGGGTTCCCCAGCTTCATCACAATCATTGGTTTTCCCTTTTTTTTATTAACAAATGCGCCTGAATTCATCCTCAAATCGTCGTCATTGTATTTGAAGCAATACGACAGATATGAAGGTAAAAGCAGAGAAGAACTCGATGCCGTCATGTTAGTAATGTCCATTCGGGTCCCCCAGAATGAGCACAATTATTGCTTTTATCTTTTTTTATTAACAAATGCGCCTGTAATCGTCTTTAAATCGTCGTCAGTGTATTTGACGCGATATGAGAGAAAGAAAGGTAAAAGCAGAGAAGAACTCGATGCCGTCATATCAGGCCTGTCCAATTGGGTCACCCAGAAACGACACAATCATTGCTTTTACCTTTGTTTATTAACAAATGCGCCTGTTATCATCCCCAAATCTTCGTCATTTTATTCGATGCGATATGACTGAAAGAAAGGTAAAAGTAGAGAAGAACTCGATTCCGT
The DNA here is from genome assembly GCA_963210295.1 of Ophion ellenae. Taxonomy (NCBI): domain Eukaryota; kingdom Metazoa; phylum Arthropoda; class Insecta; order Hymenoptera; family Ichneumonidae; genus Ophion; species Ophion ellenae. The sequence continues at coordinate 52,520,832 of OY723386.1, read as the reverse complement.
CATATCAGGCATGTCCAATCGGGTACACCAGAATCATCACAATCATTGCTTTTATTTTTATTAATAAATGCGCTTATAATCGTCGTCCATGTGGCGTATCGAATTCCCCAGACCCACCATCATCGTTGCTTTTATCTTTGTCAATCGACAAATGCGCTTGAAACCGTCCACCGAGCGTCTCGATACCCTTTGACGCAAAATAACCGAAAGTAAGGTAAAAGCGAACATAAGCTCGGGACAGTCATATCGGGGATTTCCGAACCCATCCCCCAGAAACATAATCACCATTATGGAATTACTGGTTTACGCCTTCAGAACCATCGCAGACACGTATTAATTATTTATTGCGGAGATAGAAATCGAATCGGCGCTCCAGGTAGAGGCACGGTCAACTTGTCTGAAAAAAATACCAAACTTGTTTTTGTTCCTATGTTCGGTACTTTTCAATTAATCATTAAAAGCACCTTTTTCCAGTACGTTGTTGTGTTTTCATTTACGTCTTGTGAACGCAAAAAAAGACAAAGACACGTACTGTAGATTTTTATTCGAATCGAAATGTTAAATAACTCAAGAGATAATCGCTCGCCGTCTCGAATCATGATTTTGCACATCCAAAATGGCAAACAATCATGGCCGGCGATATCACGTCATATCAAATCGCGCGCCAAACAGTGCATTTCGGCAAACCTTCAACGCGCGTGCTCCCTATTTGCCCAAGATGTCAGAAATGAATAGCAGACGATTGATGAAACGTCAAATCACGCGTCAAATTTGGCCTTTCGACGACAGTTCGACGTGTGTGCGCTAAATCTGCATATCCAAGATGGTATCAGCTGACAATATCAGCTGACTAATCCCAAACGTCAAATAACGCGTTTTGACGTTTGACGATGCGTTCGGACCGAACCGCGTAGCATGCTCTCCGAACCCGAGTTCAGAGCGCGCTCGAAACGTGGCAAATGTCCACATTACGCACACGCGCGTGTGCACTCGTGCATCCTCATGCACGCACACGCTCACACAATGCTCGCAGTAATGAATGTGGGAAAAATAATACGCGTAATAGGAAAAAGTCTGTAAATTTTCCCTAATCCGTGTTAAAGTTTTTTTTCAAAATGATGTGTCCAAGAGCTGGAAACGAATTCCAAATTATTCAAAATATTATTTGCCGTACATGGAATGTTCGAACTTTTTCGAAATTGACCATATTCTCTGCAATGGACTCGGATGGGTACAAATTCAGATCCCTTAGCTCATTCGCGGGTCAAGGGATTCTCAACCACCTTCTTGTGACAGCCGAACATTCGGAAGTTGCAGCTGTGACGTACCAAGCTAGGACATCCCAAAGCACGATCGCGTCTGACTTAAATCGCTTGTTTCACGCAAATTGCCACTTTACGGCGTATTTTTAACAATTTTTTCCACCATGATGGCGGGCGCAAATCAAGTTTTCCGGGGTGCATTGTATTCGGAATTTAAAGAACTTCAATCTCATGTGCTCGGAATGTATTTTGCGTTTTTTTTCGCAATGCCTTATTTCTTCTGGCGTACATTTTTCAAGACAAAAATCTGCCGTATTTTTTTTCGAAAAAGGCTCGAAAAACCATTCAAAATCATATTTTTTTCAGACCCAAAATCTTCGCGCAAGGCCCTCAAAAAAAGCATGGCCACATTATAATTGTCACCCTGTATATATATATATATATATATATATATATATGTTATCGCAATCTCCGTTTTGTACAAACAAACCCAACAGACCCAAAGAAAGCCCAACAAACCCAAAAACTATTGCGCGTCGCCAAAAATCCCTTTAGGTCCCTAGATCCCTTTAGATCCCTTCAGTCTTAAAATATTAGACTATTCATTATATTATATTACTATTATTAGTATATTATATACTATTAATTATATTATATTAAAAGGAAGGTTTGTGAAAAATTTCAGCTCTAGCGGAGGGCGTTTCGGGACCTTACCCCAAATTTTTTCACAACACTTCGTAACTAAGTAGCGCCGCTGAAGATGGATGAAGCGAGTCATATTTCATAGTGTCCTGCGGCCGGCAACACTACATCGCCAATTCTTCACCGACTGACTGGAATTTTTTTTGTTGGATCTCATAACAAAATTTTATATCGAATCGCAGGGGGAATTTTTGATACATTGAAAACTTTACCCGAAAAAAGTTATTCCCACCGATCTTTTTTATCACAAACAATTTTTGTATTTCTAACCCTTCATCACTCAACGACGTAACATTTCTTAAAAATAGTTGACTTTATGGTAGGTTTTAATAAATAAAGAAACAAGTATTATTTGCAGCTGTTTTGCTTGTTGTAGCACAATGCTGGCGTTGTTGATATCGATTTCGTTGTCGTTTCGATATTTCCTTTCGATTTTCGAAAACTTTACGCACACTCGAATCTTGCAATCTCGCGATAAGTGAACTTCGAACAAATTTTCATCCAACTAATGCCACCTAGTTCGCATGACTTGCACGAAAAAACCATAGAACGGTTTTTAGCCGTCGCGTGCCATTGATTTAGAAGAGGAGTTAACGGAGACTTTGTCCTTGGAGTGCCATATTTCCGGTGTTTACATTTTTTTTTTTTAAAGGAAACGAGTAAAGCTTTTTGAGTGCGGTTTTTTTCTTGCTTTTATTCATGATATACAGAACGTTTAAAAAAATTTTTTTTTGAAAAAAAAAAAACAAAATAGCGGCCGTTGCAGCTCCGCGAAAACAGGTCCTCAAATCGCGGGAGGTAAACGGCTGACATCACTGCCCCCTCTTTGTTGATCTGAAACACAAATTCAAAGCATATTATCAATCTGTGACCCTTTGGTCATGGAATGACGGATGGGTTTTTCGTTTAGTACAAATTTCGGAAAATGGCGGCAATTAAAAAAAATCGAATTTTCGCTTTTTTTTTGCATAAAAAGATAAATAATAAATGCAAAAATGTATCTATCAAAAAAACGATCCGTCATTCCGTGAAGACATATTTTCTGAGTATGCTCTCCAAATTTCAGGTCGATATGTTAATTACAGCGGTCAGGAGAATGTCAGCCATTTTTAAAAACGTGTTTTCGAGAAAAACGCGTTTAAAGTTTTGTAATGTGTTTACACAAATGTGTTTATAATTACCGCTAATCGGCAATGCCTGGTCCATAGAGGCATCCCTCCTCTTCTTCTAGCTGCTCATGTTGAGCCGCTAACATCTCCCGCCGATTTCAAGGACAAAGTCTCCCTTAATGTCAGCATGGGATCTTGTGAGGACTTGGATGGTTTGCTACAGAACTGTCACACGGTGACAAAAAGGGCTGAACATGCACCATTCTATCACAAATCGATATTTATCGACTTTCCTACGTACTTCGAAGCCAATCTTATCTAGAATTCAAATTATTTTCAATTTTCGCCAGGTAAAAAACTAGAGAAGTCGTGCCGGCCGCAGGCCACTATCAGGTGACACAATCGGCGATTCGCTTCCTCCAGCTCCAACTCTACCATTTCCATACAAAATATCATGAAAAAATGGTGAAGATCTTTAGAGATGTATAGAATAAAGACCACGAAACAGAATTTTTTATTTCATCAACTGAATATCCATTAAAAAATGGCGAAATTCCCCTTTATCCGGGCTCTATTCTGGTAGTCTTCCTTAACGTAGCAAAAATATTTATTGCTACACGAATATTCCCAGCGATATTCGATTATTCGAACGCAAATTTCTGCGTTCTATTTTCAGGCAAGCAATTCACAGTGTCAATGTGCACTGCTATCTAGATAGGTGCCACATGTGCATCATTGGCAACTATTTTGAAGAAGTACAAATGTAAGTTACGTAAGTTATACACGTTCAATGAAAACTTCTACTCTCTATCTTTAAGGGGAGGGTAGGGGTTTCAGCGTGAAAAAAAAACACTCTGCGAATTTTTTTCATCTATATGGATAGAGTAAATTTATTGAAACCTTTTGTACATTGTTAAGTGTCATTTCAAGAACATTCCTTGAAATGTGTACGCGAAAAGATTCACAAACAAGCCGGTGACAAAGCTTTTCCAAGAACGCCTTTGGAAAAACACGATTTGCGGTGTTCACTGTATCTCAGCTAGAAATTGTCTGAAATCAAGTACCATTAAAATTTAGTCAAAGTATCATCAAATCCTCCCCCCAACGGTCTTTGATGATTTTTTTTATTTCTAAATTTTTGGTTGTCATGTAAAGTGAAAAGTGCTATTTTTCACGAAAAATTCCGCCATTTTGGGGGTGGAAAAACCCCTCAATGTAAAAAGAAATCTCAAACTAACCGTTGGGGGGAGGTATTTTATACGAAGAAAGTGTGTACCAAGTGTGAAATAAATCGGTCATGTAGTTTTCAAATGGCAGTGAACACGGACTTTGAAAAAGTGGCTTCGAGAAAAACGCGTTTGAAGTTTTAGCTGTCGGATCTACAGTGTTAGAGGAGCGGGACTAAATAGTCAATAACTTCGAGAGTTTTGCTCTGATTGACTTGAAATTTTGGGATTATATTCTTGAAATGTTTAACTATAAGAAAAGACAAAAAAATCGATTTTTCAAAAGTGCAAACCCCTACCCCCCCCCCCCCTTAAGCAAATTATTCCGTATAAATATAGCTACCGTTACTTTTGACTTTTTCATTTGACACAAAAATTTCTTGAGAAATTCAAAGAAATTTCTATTTTGTTTTTACTATGTTTCTGAACAATTAAAAAATGAATATTTGATGTTTCTATATTTCTAATAAATTAAAAAAAAAAAATCTATTTTCTAATTATATTTCTGAGGAATTGAAAAAAATATATATTTTCTAAAACTATATTTCTGAGAAATTCAAACAAATTTTTATTTTTATTTCCAGTCGAATAATTGGCAGTGTCAATGTTCACTTTTACTCTGAAACGTTACTCATCCGTAGGATGACTATAAGGGTTATTATATCGATAAGTTCTCACTATTGGCGATCTGAAAGAGCGCTACAAGTACAATGATGAGGATGCAGCGAGTAGATCCGACGATTAGGAAAAGAGAGAGAGAGAGAGAGAGAGTGAGAGAGAGAGAGAGAGAGAGAGAGAGAGAGAGAGAGAGAGAGATTGATTGATTGATTGATAGTTTAATATATGCCTTGGTAGGAACCTTTAGGCAATAGGATACATATAGTATAAAATAACACTACACACACACACATGCACACACACACACACACACGCACGCACGCACGCACGTCCGCACGCACACACGCACGCACGCACGCACACACACACACACACACACACACACACACACACACACACACACACACACACACACACACACACACACACACACACACACACACACACACACACACACACACACACACACACACACACACACACACAAATATATATATATATATATATATATATATAAAGAGTATGACTTAAGAGCGATTAATAGCTAAATTAATTTAAAATAACGAGAAGTGAACTTAAAAATAACAATGGTAGAATAAGCAGAGAGAGAGGGAGAGAGAGAGAGAGAGAGAGAGAGAGAGAGAGAGAGAGAGAGAGAGAGAGAGAGAGAGAGAGAGAGAGAGAGAGAGAGAGAGAGAGAGAGAGAGAGAGAGAGAGAGAGAGAGAGAGAGAGAGAGAGAGAGAGAGAGAGAGAGTAGGAATCATCGTGTATAGCTCTGAAAAAAAGCACCTCATAATTAGATGCATGCAGAGACCGAGTTGTACGCGGTCGGGCGTCTCTGTAGTCAATTTTCTTGGGCGATCCAATCGCGCGTCCGCCACAAATTGGACCGCTATAATCATAACGAGAGAGAAAGAAAAACAGAAAGGCTTTCGCCGCACTCTGTCCACGTTCTTCTCGTGTTTCTTCCTTAATGGTGCTTCTAGCGGTACAGTCAGGTCAATCGATTGCTAATCGTTGATTGAAAACACTGCGGGCTTACGTCATACGGTAAATCCACAAAAATCATGTTGTTATTTCGGTACACGCGGACTGAGGGCTTCGGTACATATAAACTGCGATATCTAGTGAAGGTAGAAAATTGCATCGACGGATGCACAAATATATTGCAGCTTTTGACGATTCGTCGTGACGTTGAAGTGACGTTAGTCGAGACGCAAACATTGCCAGTTAGTCTTTTGAAACGAACATTTCTGAAGTTAGATGAATTTCAGATTAATTGTATACTTTTTTTTGTTAATATGTGTTCGATAATCAGTCGGCGAATGGAAGTCCGCATTTATTTTTAAGGAGGGAGATACCTTTAGGCGAGGAAAGAATCGCTTATTGTCATGATTTTTTAAAAAAGGAAAGAAATCTTCACCATTTTTGAGCCTTAGGGTATGTTTTATTACTACTTTTCGCTGTTTCGTGGTATTGTTTTTTTTCTTCTAAACATTTTTCGAATTTTTCGAAACACAACGAACATTTTTCTTTCATCACTCATACGCAGAATATGAACCAAGGAAAAGTGAGAAATGTTGAAAATCGATGAAATGCTACGATTTAAGGTAGTACGAGCGCGCAATCTTGTTTTCTATAGATTTTTTTTCCAATTTTAACCAGACATTGTTCATATCGTTATGCATGTTTGAGTGAAATCTTAGAACAGTCGACTATTTAGATTGGGAGATAATGGGTTTTAAAATTGTAACTTTTAACACTGCAGGGTCTGCATTGAAATTTAGCCAGAATAATTTTTCGTGAAAAAATCTTTGTTCCCTATAATAAGAAGACATATGCCAACATCACAGAACAGTATTTTTCGATATTTCGAGAAAAAAAATAATTATCGTGTTCCTAAAGTTAAAAATGATGTCATAAAAAATATTTGCATTATACATATTAATATTCTATATTGTTTATGTTATCTTCATCAACAAATAAAAGTGTTGGTTCATTCATAATTAATTAAAAACTTTGTTTGTTTAATAATTAGATCCAAATAAAAATTTGTGTTACAGTATCATTTTAAATATGCCGCGCAAACTCACGTCATTGGATACGTGGAATGATGCGGTGTTGCCATGTCTTCTTATTATAGGGGACAAATCTTTTTTACGGAAAATTATTCTGTCTAAATTTCAATGCAGACCCTGCAGCGTTAAAAGTTGCAATTTTAAAACCCATTATCTTTCGATCTAAATAGTCGACTGTTCTGAAATTTCACTCAAACATGCATGATGATATGAACAATGTCTGGTTAAAATTTGAACAAAATCTATAGAAATCAAGATTGCGCGCTCGTACCGACTTAAAACAAAAAGATGGCATTTTCCGGAAAAATGGCTACATTTTGCAATAAATAATAGTTTTTTTTTAATTTTCAAAAACATTTAGGGTCATGTTTCAGACAATACGGTTAGAAAGATTTATACAACATTTCATCAGAATTGGTCGATTAGTTTATTGGCTATTTGTCACGCCAGTTTTGAAAATGCAGCTCAGAAGACCATTCCATACGTCCGCCATTTTTGAAGATTAATTTTTAAAAAAACCACGTAACAGCCAAAAGTAGCAATAAAGCATACCCTAAGACTAAAAAATGGCGAAGAGGTTTTTCCATTAAAAAAACCCATGGAAATCAGATTTTTTTCCTCGCCTAAAGGTATCGCCCCCCTCAAAACTTCACTAATTGCTATCAAAATATTACAAAAAAAGATTTTATTCTCATCAATATTGATATCCTTGTACAGAGTAGAAGCATACCGAAAAAATGTATGAGCTCGAACTTTGAATCGTTGGAATCCGATGAAAATTATTTCTTTTCAAATGCCTCAATTTCTTTTTTCCTGTTTTTTGATATACAAAATGCTTTCACCGCTTCTTAAGATTCTCGTTTAAAGATCCACGATCGGAATCTGCGAATAAAATATTTCATATGATAGTGAGAATGCAATAAAGACTTTTCATTGCGTTCCAACGATGCAAACGTCGCCACCATGAAAATATCACGGGTGGAGAAAATGTCCCGTCGCAAAATGTTCCCGTATTATTTTCTCACGACCTCGCTGCAACGTAAGCATCGTAGTAGTGTAATGGTAGATTAGCAATTGGGATTTTCGGTGATAGGATGTCAGAATGCAAAATCATCATACTCCAGAAATGACATTCATCTAGAAAGTCATAATGCAAAAATGTTAGTTCCCAAAGTGTCACAGCACGAAAAAATTTCGATCCCTTGAGGCGTTACCCCCACTTGTAGCGCAAAAAAGGCCTTTTTCATGTATTTTTTAAAGAAAACTACAAAACTTTTTTAATCGATCAATATACCATCTTAAAGAACACCATCTTGAAGAACTTTCAGTAATTTTTTATTGAAAAATATTACATTGTTTAGTGGCAAATGGCCGTCAATGAAATAATGTTTTTATATACACGGTTTGCGGTGACCAACATTGCGGCGAAGTGGATCATCTGAAAAAAAAATGCGGATGGATCTAGTCAAATATAAGTATAAACTAGCCTTTAATCGAACGATTTTAAAAAATATTCATTTTTCACAAAATGGGCGGACAGTCAAAGTTAATGGTTCGACTTTAACGAAAAAAAAAAACGGCCGTTTTTTGGCTATAAAACGGCCATTTTTTTCGAAAAAAAAATCGAACGATTAAAGACTACATTTTTATGTATTAAATAAGCCTGCAAAATTTCAAGAAGATCGGTTCATTAGTGTACGAGTAATCTTGGTCACCGACTTCAGAAATGCCACTTTGAGAAAAACGCGTTTAAAGTTTCTCTTTCAACGCTCTTTCAACGCAGATTCTTCTCTTCAACGCTCATATCTCAGTCAATTTTGTTCGGATCGACTTGAAATTTTCAGGACATATTCTCAGATACTTATACATAAAAAAAATGCATAATAAAAAAAATCGATTTTTTCAAAATCGCAAGTGGGGTAACCCCTTAACGTCGACAGATTTTAATAAAAGACGGCACTAATAACATCTTCGGGGGCATCCATTAATTACGTGAGGTGATTTTGGCGATTTTTTCGACCCCCCCTCTCCCCCTGGTGAGATGTCGTGAGATTTTGCTCGACCCCCTCCCCCCCCTCCCCTAATCTCACGTGAGATTTTTCAAAATGCATACGTTCACGGAAAATAAATTGTAGTAGAAGTAACTGCGGTTGTAGTACCATTTACTCCACCATGTAAAGTAGTAGGGAGACTCTCCCTACGTGATAAAAATTATGTGATTACTAAAATTACTAAAATTACTAAAATTACGTGAGATTTGCCGAAGCCCCCCCTCTCCCCCACGTGAGATTGGGTGAGATTTCGCTCGACCCCCTCCCCCCCCCTAAACGCCTCACGTAATTAATGGACGCCCCCTTCCAACTAAATTTAAAAAAATCATCCACCATAAATTTCCGTAAATTGTAATTTTTGCCATAATTTTCCGTGTATAGGGTGTTATTTTAAACGATTTTTAACTTATTTTTCAATGCAACCCAAACTCGCTACGTTGAGGAATAAATAAAAAATTGTTGGAAAAAGTCACCTTGTACACTGAAATTTTATTTTCAATTTTTATAGTGTTTGTCAATGTAAGAAGTTTGTCAACGTAATTTTTCAATTTACCAAATGCGTTACGTTCACAAATAAGTTAAAAATCGTTGAAAAAATACCTCATATATTGACATTTTACTTTACCAACATTTTTTTCACCAACGCAATCTGTCAACAGCAAAAACTGCGCAAAACGTTAATGCGCCACAACTTTGCGTATGGTGCCATTTCGGAATCACAACCTTCCTGGGTTTCCGAAGTATGTCATTTCCTGGAGTATGACGTTTCCGGATTACTACCGCGGTCGTTTGGGTTCGTTTGGGTCACATCCAATCGAATCTGTTTATTTTTCCACTGTTCCTATTCTATCTCTTTAAGGCAGTAGCCTGGTCTAGAGCCAGATTTTTTACGTCTTTTTTGGGTTGAAATAACTTTTAAACCGTTGAAGTTGTATTAATGAAATTTTACATATGTATTTATTGTTCCTTTGAGAATGTATCTACGTAAAAAAAAATTATTTGAAATATTTTTATGTAGTTTTTAAAAAATTTTTTTACATGGTCCGCCGAAAACCGCCTCAATCGGCGCCCGCTCTGGATGATGTATGCACCTGAAAAAAAAAAAATATATATATATATATATATATATATATATATTCTCAATCTGTATGAGTATTCTGAGCACTGGTAGCAGAACTAGTACTTAAAGAAATTTTGTTACAAAATGGCGGCCTGTTAAACTTTGATTAACGATATTTCATACATTTTCGGGTATTCGACGAGTTATAAAATGTGGGCAAAATTATTGTTCGACTTAATTCTGCTACCAGTCCTCAGGAAGAGGCTACCGAAGGTATGTGCAAAATTTGAGCTCGATCGGTCAATTAGTTATCGAGATATCGTGGGCGCCGATTTGAAGAACATAGTTCTGAGATAAACGCGTTCAAAGTTTTGATACCGTTAGGTGAGGTTTGCGCGCGGCGTGCTTATAATTTCCATTACACTGCTCATTTTTGAAATATCAATAAACAGTTTTCACGAGCGTATTAAGAAAGGTCTAAGGAAATAACAAAATGAAGCAAAAAAATCGATTTTGTCAAATTTCTAGACCAGACTACTGCCTTAATCTCACAATTCAGATGTTTCGAGGGAACTTTTGGAAACGTCCTTTAGTTTTAGAATTATCCATGCAAGTCCGTATTTTTCAACCAAATATTTTTGCCCGCAGCTTTTTCTTTGGCAGACACTTTTCACGGGATACTTTCAGGTGGGATATTTCTGTAAGAATGCAATTAGATGCAACCCTGTACAGTAAATTCCGTTTGACGAGGAAGACGGAAATTATTTTTCATGTTTTTCCAAGATTTTTCATGTTTTTCCGTAATTTTTCATTGAACGGACTGTACCGCCGAAACTTCCTCGAGCTCGTGGAGACCACGTGTGTCAGTTGTCGATGGGCATCCGGTATCTCGGCTTCTCGCTTTTGTAAGCCTCGGGACACTTGATCGTCGGCAAAATCGAAGCGCGCTCTTTTTCACGGATACATATACAGGGTGAGGCACATAAAGTGTTACAGAGCAATAGCACTCAAACTATTGATTATATCCAAACATTTTTCAGACAGAGCTACGTCAAGGTCAACTCCACTTTTTGAAATGGAATGGTACATTTTTTTCAACCATCTTGTGGAGCACCTCAAGCCGCATAAAACACCAGAGTTGGGCGTAATTCTATTTATAAATACGAATACGAATTTATTCACATCGTGATTTTCATGTGAATATAATACAAATTTATTCATACTTCACTTATTGTAAATACGAATACAAATAAATTCGTATTCACAAGTGTGAATAAGAATTTATTTGTGTTCACATGCATGCATACAAATACAATTGTATTCACAAATATTCTGAACATACGAATAAATTCACAGAAAAATTGTCAATATTCACAAAAAATTGTAAACACAAAAAAAATCACAAAATAAGATGTGAATTTTTTCGTATTTAAGACAAATTAAATTCAAATTCACAATGATTAGATTAAAATTTACACCAAAAGTGAGTTCTTACGTATTTTGAGAGAAAACATTGCGTCGAGGCAATGAAATTTTTGCAAAAAAAGTTGTAATTTTCAAATGTTACATTGTAAATATGAAAAAAATCACAAAATGAGTTGTCAATGTCCTCAAGTTGAAGAAAAAAAGGAAGGAAAGAAAAGCGTAAGAACTCACTTGTGGTGTAAATTTTAATATAATTGTCGTAAATTCGATTGCAATTTTCTACGACTTGAGGAAATTCACAACTCATTTTGTGAATTTTTTCATATTTATAATGTAACATTTGAAACTCACAACTTTTTTTGCAAACATTTCTTCGCCTAGACGCAATGTTTTCTCTCAGAATACGTAAGAACTCACTTTTGGTGTAAATTTTAATCCAATCATTGTGAATATAATTTTAATTTGTCTTAAATACAAAAAAAAATCGCAACTTATTTCATGATTTTTTTTTGTATTTACAATTTTTTGTGAATACATTTGCATTCACAAACTTTGATGTGATTTTTTTTATACACAGGATTTTTAAAATAAATTTTCACATTTTTTGTGAATATTCACAATTTTTTCTGTAAATTTATTTGTATATTCAGAATATTTGTGAATACAATTGTGTTTGTATGCATGCATGTGAATACAAATAAGTGAAGCATGAATAAATGTGTATTTATATTCACATGAAAATCACGATGTGAATAAATTCTTATTCGTATTTATAAATAGAATTACGCCCAGCTCTGTAAAAAAACATTAGGCTGTCAAAGTCGTTCAAGGTCATTCAAGGTCGCCTATTAAAATGAAATACAAATCTAAATATCTCGGATCACTACCAAGTATTTGGTAGTGATCCGAGATGTTTGGATTTGTATAATCGATACTGACCTTGAATGACCTTGAACGACTTTGACCCCCAGATGTTTTTAATGCGGTTTGAGGTGCTCCACAAGATGGTTGGAAAAATGTACCATTCTATTTTAAAAAGTGGAGTTGACCTTGACGTAGCTTCACCGCCTCCACCGATAAAAAAAATAGGGTGGTCCAGTATGGCGGCCTTTTCGAACACTGAAACTTTTGTCTGAAACATTTTTGGATATGATCAATAGTTTGAGTGCTATTGCTCTGTAACACTTTATGTGCCTCACCCTGTATAATAACACTCGAATAGAAAGAAACGTAAAGGCGTAAACAACATTACTTTGAACTTTGGGTGGGTTAGTTACGCCTTCTCTCTCTCTCTCTCTCTGTCTCTCTCTCTCTCTCTCTCTCTCTCTCTCTCTCTCTCTCTCTCTCTCTCTCTCTCCCTCTCTCTCTCTCTCCCTCTCTCTCTCTCTCTTTCCTGCCCGCTTATCTCGCGGCTAATTCGACGTGGCGTGTCTCGATGTTAGTTAAATCGAGTGATCATAAAGAGGCCCCCTCCCGCACGGTATGATGCGGGGCAGACTCGACGAGAACGTGACGCCCCCCCATCCCCCTCCAGACAAAAGTCAGTCTGAAGGAATACGAGAAGATGATTGATCAGTTAGTTTCTAAATATCCCTAGACATTGGTCCTTCTTAGCCTGCAGAATTGTCGCCAAGCTTAGATCAGACGTACCTCGACTGCTCATGCACAGAAAAATATCTGTCGAGTGAAGAGACGTCGAGTGAGGAGGGGGGCGCAGGAATCGATCGAGAAATCGATCGAAAAGTGGGGTTACGGGAAGACCAGCATTAACGAGTATATATACGCATATGTGTATACGTGTGTACGGCACTACGTCCTAATGTCACCTGCCTTCACATACGTATTCCATATCGGGAAGAACATAACGTTGGAATTACGAGACTCCGCGTAACGATGGTGTTGAAGCGACGCGATATAACGTACGAGCGGGAAAAAATACGAAACGAGATTGGATCGAGGTAAATATACTGCCGATAATGGCGATAAATCGCCGAGAAACGGACGTACGGATTTGTAACAAAAAAAAGAAAATGTTGAAAAATCGTTTCGACGTTTCTACGTTTGCACGTAATTAATGATAGAACTGTTGGCGATGCTGATCGAACGATATGCGAATAATCAAAAGATGGAACAATTACAAAACGATTTTTTTTAAAGTGGAACAATTAAAACATTAATTTTTATTGCAAATATACAAAAAAAAATTATAAATAGACCAATTAAAAAAAGGAACAATTAAAAAAATGAAACAATTTCTTAAAAATGGAACAATTAGACAACTGACGTTATGAATTTCTGACGAGAAGGCTTTGCCGCGCATGGGCAAAAAAAAATAGGAAACGAGATCTAGGTGAAGCGAATAAAAGTCAATTGATGTTGACCACTAGAAAAATACCCTTTTATTGCTCGCGAAGAACTGCACGCGCACGGTGCCCCCATCCGAAGAAACTCAAGCAAACTGAAGTCGTGAAAGTCCGACAAGGCGGCTTCTCCATTTGTGCAGAATATTCGCATTGGGAAATGATGTTAATTCGAAAAATAGAAAACGATCGAAAGTATCGCGTAAGAGGCTCAACCGATTTTGAGCATGGAAAAGCGTTCTTTTAGATGGTTCGTATTAAAACAAGGAACCCTTGTAACTTCGTCATGTCCGTCTGTCACAGTTTCGCAGACGGTTCTGCAGGTTTCTACAGTTTTTTTTTACCTATATCATGAAACTTTGCAAGTAGATGCTTCAGATAGGGATCTTCATTTACAAGAATCAAAATCTTTACATTTTTTGTTGATATTTTCTCTCGATATAAACTGGGTGCGGATTTTTTGGGACAGCCCTTCAGGTGAGAGGTCGTTAAACAGGTCTGCGCGCATGAAATGGAGATTTGATTAATGATTTTTTCATTTTTAAGGTGGGATATACATTTACAACGATCGAAAAATCGATTTCTTTTTTTTCTCCCCAAACGATAGAACTACATATATAGAATATTTTCCCAAAGTTTCAAAGCGAAATTCGAAAAACTTCAAACGTTGCAGCCCGTCAATGCTGTGCCTCACCACTCGGATTTGGAGAGGGCGTGAACTTCAAACGCGTTTTTCTCAAAACTGCATTATAGAAATTGGCGTGCAGGATCACTCAAAAACTATTAAGCCGATTGAGTTGAAACTTGGTAGAAATATTGATAATATTGGTACTTTCTACTTGACGAAAATTTATTTTGAAAAATTGAGAAAAAAAAACGACTTTTTTAATCCACATTTTACAGGAATGTTGCGTGAAATGTTGATTTTTTTTTGTAAATGCGTGCAATTTTCTCAAATTTGCATTTTCTTCATTTTAATTACCGTCACATAGAAACTATACATGTTCTAACTGAAAAAATGTTTGAACTTTGCTGCACGCCGATTGGCAACTCCCGCGGCGACCTTGCTGTAATACTCTGCCACAGTTCCGCCATTATGATGATGAATGAATTTAAAAAAATTGTTTCGTATACTTAAATATACTATTAAAGTATACCTACAGTTCGATAATTGTGGAATAATTATTTCTTAGTTTTAAAAATCCCTCAGTATTGCTTATTTTCTTCCTGTCTAAATGTATATTTAGGGGGTAAGGTATGTACATTTTTTTTGCATTTTAATTTTTTTTAATGAATGCATAATATCTCAAGAATATTGTGTCAAAATTTCAAGTCGATCGGAGCAAAATTGACGAAGTTATGAGTATTTGAGCGTCCGTTGCTCCAGGCCGAGTTTTCATAGCAGAGGAGCAAGCGGCGCACGACAGGAAAGAAGGAAGAGTTTTGCGTAGACAAATGCAAAAAGATGCTCTAGATCATGTAGATGGAAGCTTTTTGCCCTACGGACCTGGCATCGACGACTCTGTGTGAGTGTAAGAAAATTATCGAGTTTTATTTTGAATTTTTCAGTGTGCAAAAGTTTGAAGCGTTTTTCTGAAACTTGTCATGTTTGAAGTCCGTGTACGCCATAACTCAAAACCTACTGGACCAATCATTTTCAAATTTTGCACGGTACTTCTTCACATAATTCACCAGGTATTGTCGGGAGTTTTTTTGTTTTTTTTTTAATAATTATTAATTTTACAACAACAAATTCGCTGATTTTTTTTAGCGAAAATCCGTTTTTTGGCTCCCAAGTGTTACTAAAAATTAAAAAATTGAAGAATTGAGAAACATTTCCTTTAACAAATGCATCTTGATTTTTTTGTTTCAGATGATTCTGTTGCGAGTTATGATGTACATCGCAAAACAACTTTTTTTCGAAGCGCCTCGGGCGATTCACTGTCACTCGCTCAATTTTCAATATTTTGCAATGAACATTTAGGAAAGTATTGTTCAAATGTTTCACTATCATATGGAAATTGACTGAATAATCTAACACATTCTGTATCGCCAAAACAAATCTTAAAAACATGCCTTTCTTCACCGAATTAACTTTACCCCGCCCTTAAAACAGCGGGAAATTGGTTACCACATAAAAAAACGCGGGAATTAAGTTTTAAACCCTAGCCATTAAATTCGCACTTGGCGGGTATTAGTTACTATCCAACAAACCCAAACGAACGAAAAGTGTACAACAGTCCAACGAGGAGGCTTCCAGTCTCGTCAAAAATACTCGCAGGACTTTCTAAATTTGAAAAAAAGGGATCGAGAAAAAGTGCCATGAAGCTTCATCGATTTTGAGCACTTTTAGGACATCTTTGAAAAAATGTCCTGAAATGTTTATCGTGAATAACTGCACCCGCACGGTGCAGCCTCCGATGCATATGATCATTCGAATCAACGGAGAAAAAGAGCCGCACACATATGGATGGATACGCGCAGCCGTGCAATCCGTTACGAGTGACGACGTTTTTACGAGCGGCTCGGATTGTAATTCAAATATTTATTCGCATCGGCACTCGTTCGGTCGTGGTTTACAATCTTAGGGGAATCTTTAGGCTCGATCGGGGGTGCATCATCAGCAGGAGCGACCATACATCGCGGTGCATCACCCAAGCTCTCTATATTTATATACATGTAGGTATAAATATATATGTGTGTGTGTACGAGCTAGAAAACGCCGCGAAAGGACCGAAAGGGTGCCCCACGCTGCGTCAGACTCGTACGTCATTCCGGGGGTGCGAAAGACCGGGGGATCCTGAGAGTGGATGAACTTGGCTCGTGCTGAGATCGCCTTCTCTCACTTTCTCGAATCTTGGCACCGTTCTTTAATTTTCACCTTATTTTAAGGCCACTATTTTTCTATATATTCTCTCTCTCTCTCTCTCTCTCTCTCTCTCTCTCTTTCTCTCTCTCTCTCTCCCGCTTCCTTGGCTTTGGAATTGCGTCCTGACAGTTATCCTCCGACTGCATACTAAACTACTTTGGAACGTGATTAATAACTTCCTCGAGTGGACCCAATTCGTTCTCTCTCTTGCCTCTCTGCCTTTCCCTATCTCTCGCCATCTTCCTCTTCTCCCTGGTACCCTCTCTCTGGATTCAGGATACATTTCATTGAATAGAAGTATCGGAAAAAAGTTAAGCTGAATGCAATGTTTAATTGACGTTGCCGTATCTTCATTCTTCAAAAAAAATGTTAACTTTCTTTTACATTTTTCTTTTAAATTATAGCGAGGATAAAGTTAAAGTAGGGTGATGTTTCTTTGCCTCTTATCTTAACTGTTATTTATTTATTTTTACTGAAAGATTTACTGTTCTTATGAGGTTAAAATTTAGCAAATATTATTCAAATTTAGTAAATTTAATTTAATAATTAAATTGAGGTTACTAAATTTTTATTTAGTAAATTAAACGTAAACTCAATTCAGTAATGTCAATTCAATTCAAATTTAGTAAAGTTAATTAAATATTTTAATTAAATTTACTAAATTCCAATCGAATGAAAGTAATAGTGAATTTAGTACAATTAATTAAGTCTTACATTCAACAAGGTTTTGTTTTACTTGATTTTCTGTGAGATCCAAAACGGAAAATCGATATTTCTCCCACTTCCTGACTAATTAGAGCTTTGGAAATTTGTTTGGGTTTGTTTCTAAAAGGTGACAATGCATGATTCAACTTAAAAAAAATATATATATTTTCATAAAACTTTCAACTTTTCATATAAAACTGGCGATATCTAATCATCCATATGAAATCTCACTAACGCATGCAAACAAATTCGTAGCCGACTGTGTTTGCATGTGAAACGGTTATATGCAGTAATTAGTCGTAAGATGAATCCCAATTACAGCCTTTAATAATGAGTTACAAGTGTAAAATATATAATCATGAAATATAAATATAAAATCATATTTTATATTTATATTTTATATCATATTATATAGCATAAAATATAAATATAAAATCTTTACAAGCATTCCCTGTTCCTAACGTACAAACTGGTAAACTAGTAAACTACTAGTAACAATTAACTACCAAAACCGATTAAATACTAGTAGTAGAAAATAATTTATACGTAAAAAAAAATATAAAAAAAGCTTTTATTAAATGTACTAAAAAGTAGAAAATATTTTTTTTTACCAAGTCATCTATATGTGACTGTAAATAAAAGCTTGGGGCGCTCAAAACTTACACATATAGTCTTTAATTTACATAAATCCGTTAACATATCAACTGTATTTAATTTACGGTAAAACAACCTTAGATTTCTTAAATAAAAATTCTGAAACTGTGTATAAACGTGTGATAATAACTTCTCTAGTTACCCATTGTGCCAAATTAAATACGGTTAATAAAACTGAATTGATGAAATTTATTAAACATTTAGGAAGTTGAGCGCCCCAAACTTTTATTCTAAGTCACATATAGGTGACTTGGTAAAACAAATATTTTCTACTTTTTAGTACATTAAGGCGAGATATACATTTAGACAGGAAAAAATAAACAACATTGAGGGATTTTTAAAACTGGGAAATAATTATTCTACAATTATTCAACTTTACGTATAATTTAATAGTATATAAAAGTATACAAAACAATTTTTTAAATCAATTCATTATCAAAATGACGGAGCTGTGGCAGAGTGTTACAGCAAGGTCGCCGCGGGAGTTGCGAATCGGCGTGCAGTCTAGCTTCCCGTACACTTTGATTTGCAAAAAAGTTTTTAATTTGCAATAAAGTTTGCAAAAAGATTTTTTCAGTTAGCACATGTATAGCTTCTATGTGACGGTAATTGAAATGAAGAAAGTGCCAATTTAAGAAAATGGCATGCATTTCCAAAAAAAAATCAACATTTCACGCAACATTTTTGTAAAATGTGGATTAAAAAAGTAGTTTTTTTCCAATTTTTCAAAAACAATTCTCGTCAAGTAGAAGGTACCAATATTATCAATATTTCTACCAAGTTTTGAGAAAAACACGTTTGAAGTTCACGCCCGCTCCGAATTCGAGCGGTGCGGCACAGCGTTGTAACGTCTGAAGTTTTTCGAATTTCGCTTTGAAACTTCAGGAAAATATTCTACATATATAGTTCTATCGTTTAAAGAAAAAAAAAAGAAATTTTTTTTTGTTCGTTGTAAATGTGTATCCCGCCTTAAATAAAAGTTGTTTTTGTATTTGTTTTCACATATAATTTTTTTAAATAAAATGTACTAAGATTTGGTTATCGATCTGTAAAAGAGATCCTAAATCAAACGATCATTTCATTTTCGTACACTGTGTCTGCTCCAACACACTTAGGCGATACAAAAACAGATCTTTCGTTACATTTCTCGCGATTTAAAGATCAGCATCACTCATTAACGTAGAATTTGTCCTTGGAGTGCCATATTTCAGGTGTTTATATTTTATTTTTTTTAAAGGAAACGAGTAAGGCTTTTTGAGTGCGGTTTTTTTCTTGCTTTTATTCATGATATACAGAACGTTAAAAAATTAAAAAAAAAAAAAACCAAAATGGCGGCCCTTGCAGCTCCGCGAAAACAGGTCCTCAAATCGCGGGAGGTAAACGGCTGACATCACTGCCCCCTCTTTGTTGATCTGAAACACAAATTCAAAGCATATTATCAATCTGTGACCCTTTGGTCATGGAATGACGGATGGGTTTTTCGTTTAGTACAAATTTCGGAAAATGGCGGCAATTAAAAAAAAATCGAATTTTCGCGTTTTTTTTTCGCATAAAAAGATAAATAATAAATGCAAAAATGTATCTATCGAAAAAACGATCCGTCATTCCGTGAAGACATATTTTCTGAGTACGCTCTCCAAATTTCAGGTAGTTATGTTAATTACAGCGGTCAGGAGAATGTCAGCCATTTTTAAAAACGTGTTTCCGAGAAAAACGCGTTTAAAGTTTTGCAATGTGTTTACACAAATGTGTTTATAATTACCGCCAATCGGCAATGCCTGGTCCATAGAGGCATCCCTCCTCTTCTTCTAGCTGCTCATGTTGAGCCGCTAACATCTCCCGCCGATTTCAAGGACAAAGTCTCCCTTAATTTTCCTTCAACATTCGATTCTTCGACCAACCTCGAGTGCATCGAAATAAACAAAAGAAAAAAATGTTCAATGCGCGATATTCGCTCAGTAGAAACGTGCCAAATTATGAATGCTAACTCGCATTCGTTGGGCAACAATAACAATACTTGAAGAGTCGCTCCCGTAACGTCGAACCCGCGCACACGTGCCTCGCACCAGATATAACAATAAAGAGGAGCACGATGATGGTAAACAGTGAATTTACAAGCAAAAAACCAGAGCCCTCGTTGCACCCCAAGAATTTTTCCTACACTCTCGTACGTGCTTACGTGGCATGTACGTGCACGGGAAGAGACAACGAAAGAACGAATGAAAGCAACAAACAAAAAAAAAGTAAAGCCGCTTTTATCGCGAAGTATTCGATGTAAATATCATGTTACGGCAGCATGAAGTCGAGCTCACAATTAAGTTGGCCACTGTGTGTGCTCACCCCGACGCATCTCTCTCTTTTTTTCTTGCCACTACGTCCGCCTCTCCATTTGCGTTACTTACACGCCGCTTCTCTCATTCTTTCCACCTAAAATATACTATAAAATTGTACACACGTGTATTATTTTGCACGTATAAAGTGCACGTAGGGATATGCTCGTGTGTGTGTGTGTGTGCACGGATAAAATGGTTCGCCGAGAGAGCACTCGGTAGACATATAGGCACCTGCGAGCGAGTTGACTTTTTTGCGAACGCTCGCGCGAGCGAGTCGCCTCGTTACTTTCGTAAATTGCGCGTTAATTATCCTCCTCGGCGGGAAAATAGTGCGCGCTGTCGTGTGCGAGCTTAGGGAAAGACACCTCGGTCTCGTAGATGTCGTTTATTATTTTTCGAAAGCGAACTCAGCGCAACCAAAAAAAGATCCTGGCCACGTTCGAGCCATTTAACTTGTGCAATATTGCACAATCGAAACGAGCACTGCACGATCATACGTCGCAAAGTTTCATTCGACTTTGCGGTTGAAATGTTTTGTGCGATAATGACGTCACTTCTGAATGTTGATTATCAAAATTTCGTATCGTCTGGCCGTTGGAACGCAACGACGTTTTTCGTTCGTTAATTTTTCCTTTTTTTTTTTCATTTTTATCAGTATGTGAAAAACTTTTTTGAGAATTAAAGTCGAAAATCTCTGATGAGAAATTGTTGAAACGTTTGAGAGACATTGTTTTGAAAGAGAATTAATTTTCGTTGCACTCCAGAAAACTTTCAAGGGGTCGTCTAGTGTGTCAGATCAAAAGAGGAGAAAACAGCCTTGCATGACTTCTTTGAAGAAGAGGAAGGTGTACTCCATGGTCCAGGCATAGCAGATTGATGGTGAGACCACTTTTTTATTATGAATTATATACAACAACTTTCAAACGCGTTTTTCTCAAAACACGATTTTTTCAAACTGCTGCCATGATATCTTGAAAACTATTTGATTGATGCTGCTTAAATTTATACAGCATCTTTAGTACATATATAACTACAAGTTGAACTAAAGTAATTGAGATTGCTTCATTAGTTTTCTTTTTATCAGCTATATAGATCCAAAAAAAATACGAAAAATTGATTTTTTTTTCTAAAGCGTGAAAAAAAATTGGAATTCTAACTTTATTTTAGTTCCATGTAGAGCCTTAAGTCTCACGATTAAAATTGCGTTCGGTTTTTTTATTTCAGATAAGCAGAACGGCCGGAATCATGGCAGCAGTGGAGCACCTCTTTTTATATATGTGTTCCTGTTGGGCGGTGTATCTCCGACTATATTCTACATAATGACTTCAAAAAAATCACGAAGTTTGTTTAAATGTTAATAAAAATGATATACAATTTATGAATTATTTTATTACAACGGTTTGTCGAAAAAAAAATTCCCCATAAAGCATTAAAAAACGGCCTTCACACTAGACGACTTCGTTAATAGTGTTTGGTGAAAAAGGTGAATTTCGACAATTTTTTATGGACACCCAGTCGATAGGATGAATATTCCGTTCAGTGGACTTTTTTTATACATATCTTCGAGTGGCTTCATGATTTTGTCAGAAGATTTTGTCACAAAACGGCCCTGCCGCAGCGGGGTGAAGCGAGTCATATTTGTCGGAACGTGTACTGCGACGTTACATCGCTAATTTTTCACTGATTGACTTGAATTTCTTTTTTCATCTTATTGTCATCATTTGACACCGACGTACGTAGGGGATTAATGATATGTTGCGAACTTTATAGAAAAAAAATTATTTCCGACGATCTTTTTTTTACCAAAAAAAACTTGTTTGTGGATATTTTCGCGTACAAATTTCACGGAATGTTCTTAAAATGACACTTAACAATGTACAAAAGATTTCAATAAATTTACTCTATCCATATAGATGAAAAAAATTCGCGAAAAAAGTGTTTCTTTTCACGCTGAAACCTCTACCCTCCCCTTAAATGCGTTTTTCTCAAAATTCTATTTTTTGAAATTGGCGTGTAGGATTACTCAAAAACTATTGAGCCGATTAAGTTGAAACTTGGTAGGAATATTGATAATGTTGCTACCTTCTACTTGACAAAAATAGTTTCTGAAAAATTACAAAAAAGAACTACTTTTTAATCAAAACTTTACAGAAAATTCGCGTGAAATGTTGGTTTTTTTTGTAAATGCGTGCCATTCCCTTAAATTTTAATTTTCTTCATTTTAATGACTGTCAGATAGAAACTATACATATTCCAATTGAATTTTTTTGCCAAAAAAAACGTCTACGGGAAGCTAGATTGCACGCCACACTTTCGCCATTTTGATGATGAATGAATTAAAAAACAGTGTTTCGTATACTTAAATGTACTGTTAAGGAGGTTGGAGCGATTCAGTTGAGTCAAATGACGATTTATTCATTTTTTTTTCAATGAACCTCAAAAAAATGCATACGAGGTACAGATTTATTCTGTATATGCTAATTTTTTTAAATATATATTTAAATGGCAAAATCATGCATTTTAATATTTTTATTACGTAAAGTAGAAAAACTTTTGTGTTACTACCAACTTGAAAAAGTATAACATTATCGATGATTATGATGAAAAAACTACGACAACGAATATTTTATACAATTCACAATTAAAATTTGAGTAATTTATAATTATGCCTATTCATATTTACGTCACGGGATTATTGGCCCATGGTTTACGATAGGCAAGATGAGGTTTTTTTTTTCTAAATGTTTACAAAGGTTCAGTTTGCGTTAATCCGTTGTTACAAATGGTTTATCTTGGTGCTAAATAACAAACAAAAAATACATAACCTCTAGTGTGAAAGTCTTGCCCATCTAACCGCACGTTAAATTACATGCATTAAACTATTTTTTATCTGTGGTGTTTGGTGGTGAAAAAAGTTTAAAAAATTCGTAATGACTCAGTACAATCTAAACAATAACATGTATTTTTTATTAAATTAAATCTTGGATTGTGGCTAACGCTCCAACCTCTCTAAAGTATACCTGCAGTTGGATAAATGCAGAATAATTATACCTCAGTTTAATAAATCCCTGAAAATTCCTCAATTATTCCCCGTCTAAATGTATATCCCGCAAGGTAGAAATATAACATTTTTGGCATAAGTATGATGTTCTCTCTCTCTTCGTTTCTCTCCCCCACCCTCCACTCGTTTGCCCAACCGCGATTCTCTAGTGCGAATCCCACGAGGGAGAGGGTTGACTTAATATAACTTTTTCAGTCTTTATTACGTTTTTTTTGCAAA